>CP038114.1:496179-625340 GCA_004519485.1 Nannochloropsis oceanica
GAGGGAGCGAGGGAGGGAAGGAAGGAGGGAAGGAGGGAGGGAGCGAGGGAAGGAGGGAGGGAGGGGGCGAGGGAGTCCTGATGAAGCCCGTCGCCGCCTGGATCTACGACAGCAGTGAGAGAAGGAGGGAGTGAGAGAGGGAGGGAGGAAAACAAGGAGAGTGTGTCTCAAGTTCCACACGCGGTGATCCACCTGCAGCCGACCATCCATTCAACACCCACTGATTCCTCCCTCCCTCCCTCCCTCCCTAGACGTCGAACGGTCTGTCTGGATGTCCGCGGTGATGCAGAAAATGTGGGCGGCCGTCAGTGGCATGACCGAGAAGATCGTCTTGACCTCTGTCCAGCCCATACTCGGTACGACCTCCCTATCTCCCTCCCTCCCTCCCTCCCTCCCTCCCTCCCTCCCTCCCTCCCTCCCTCCCACCTTTCGTCTTTTCCTCCGTACAGCCCATCCTCTGTACATCCTTCCTCCCCCCCTCCCGCCCTCCCTTTCTTTACCGATCAACGCCTCTTATACATAACATCGCTCCTCGTCCGTCCTCCCTCCCTCCCTCCCTCCCTTCGCACACAGATTGCTACCGCCCAGCCATTTTCAACCAGCTCCAGATCATCAGGGTACCCATAAAGACACCCCTCCCTCCCTCCCTCCCTCCCTCCCTCCCTCCCTCCCTCCCTCCCTCCCTCCCTCCCTCCTTCCTTCCTTCCTTCATCCCCATCCTTCGACGCCCTCATCCAGAGACACCCTTTTCTCCCTCCCTCCCTCCCTCCCTCCCTCCCTCCCTCAGTGCCGTCTTGGTACCGTGGCTCCCACTGTGACGGGCGTCCGTTTCGTCGAGACGCAAGAAGACCTCGTTCGCTTGGACGTGCATATTGCCTGGGCAGGCGACCCGGATGTTGTCTTGGAGGTAGGTCCCGCCCGCCCGCTCTCCTCCCTTCCTCCGGTTGTCCTTGCTCTCTCTCCCACACATGCGCGTGTACTTCCTCTCTTAACCTCCTCCTCCCTCACTCACTTCCTCCCTCCCTCCCTCGTCCTTGCCCTGTATCCACCAGGTGGGCTATAAGGGCCTCCCCCTCGTCCTCGAGCTCTCCGAAGCTCAGTTCCGCGGCAAGGTGCGTCCTCGCCCTCCCTCCCTCCCTCCCTCCCCCCCTCCTTCCCTTCCTCCCCCTCGCCCCCCCCCCGCCGTGGCTGCTCTTCCTCCCCTCTCTCTCTCTCCCCCGCTCGCTCATCTTCCCTCTCTCCGTTCCGCGCTCTCCGCCTTACCTTCCTTTGCGTCAAGTTAAACCCTTTCCCCCTCCCTCTCTCCTTCCCTCAGATCCGCGTGGAGCTGAATCCCCTTATGCCCGACGTGCCGGGTTTTGGGGCCATCGCCATCACCTTCATGGAGGAGCCCTTCATGGACTTCAGGTAGGGCGGGAGGGAGCGAGGAAGGGAGGGAAGATGTGCCGTCGGGAACCACCTTCAACAACTCATGACATGCACTCACTGTCCCTCTCTCCTTCCCTGCCTCCCTCCCTCCCTCCCTCAGCTTCAAGATCGCTAAGATGGACGTGATGGCCGTGGGTGCGCCCGACATGAGCGTGGCCGACATGGTCACCGATATCATTAAGGAGAAGGTGCTCAAGGTAGGGAGAGAGGAAAGGAGGGAGGGAGGGAGAGAGGGAGGGAGGGGTGGGAGGAGTAGGCTACATCACTCAATGTTCATTAGGCACCAGTATCAAGACCGACACATATATTAACCCTTCCCTCCCTCCCTCCCTCGCACCCCTGCAGGGCCTCCTGCTCTATCCCGCCCAGCTAGTCATTCCTATGATTGCCGACATTGACTTGGAGCGCCTGCGTAATCCCGCGCCCATTGGCATCTTGATGCTCACCGTCCGTTCGGTACGTCGCCCTCCTTCACGCCCCCCGGCCCTCCCTCCCTCCCTCCCTCCCTCCTGTCTACCTTTTCTATTCCTTCCTCGCATCTACTCCCCCACTTGCCTGCTTCAACCCTCCCTCCCTCCCTTCCTTCCTCCCTCCCTCCAGGCCCGGGGCCTCCGCATTGCCGACATCCGTAGCTCTGACGCCTACGTCAAGATCCGATACGGCCTGAACCAGTCATTTAAGACGAGGGTGAGGAACAGGGAGGAGGGAGGGAGGTAGGGAAGGAAGGAGGCGAGGAAGGGGAGAAGGCTGTGTGTTGTTTGTCCTTCCTACTCATCGACACTCCCTCGGTCCCTCCCTCGGTCCCTCCCTCGGTCCCTCCCTCGCCCCCTTCCGCCAGGTCATCCGCGCGGACCTCAATCCGGAGTGGAACGAGGAGTTTCAGCTCAAGATCTTTGCAAAGGACCAGCCCATCGTTTTTACAGTGAAGGACTACGACATCGTGGGCAAGGACGATGACCTTGGTACGTCCCCTCCCTCCCTCCCTCCCTCCCTCCCTCCCTCCCTCCTTCCCTTTCTCTAGAAGGCCCCTCGCTTGATTAGTCTTCCTCTTTTTCGGGAGAGATGGGAAGGGACTCCTCCTCCTCAATCGCCGGTGCGCTTCTGCCGAAAGGGTGAAAGCGCTTACCTCCCTCCCTCCCTCCCTCCCTCCCTCCTTCCTTCAAGGTGACTACTCCCTCCGCATCGACGACCTGGTGCCCCTGAAGCCCGTGGATTTGGACCTCGCCCTCTGCCACACAACACAGGGTTCTATCCAAGTCCGCCTCCTCTACTATCCTGTGAGCAGACTCGACGCAGATGGGGAAGGTGAGGAACTGAGGGAAGATCGCACGCACAGGAGGGAGGGAGGGAGGGAGGGAGCGAGGGACGGAGGGCGAGACGTAAAACGACAGCTGGCAGTGTGGTGAAACCCTTCATGCATAAGCGAATCCCTCCCTCCCTCCCTCCCTTCCTCCATCCCTCCTTCCCCCCCCCCCTCTCCCTCCTTCCTCGCGGGGAAAATGCACTGCCACGGTCTCTGGTCCATAGTCAACTCCCTCCCTTCCTTCCTCCCTCTCTTCCTCCCTCCCTCCCTCCCTCCCTCCCTCCCTCCTTTCTCAGAAGACGACGTCTTTGACGAGGCGATCGCCGAGCTCGAAGAGGACCTGGCTATCGCCTCTATGTGGGCGTACGAAGAGAGCGACGAGGAAGAGGGGGAGGAAGGGGCAGGCGCGGCAGCGACAAAGGCCAAGTCGTCGTTGCGGTCCGTGAATAGAATAGGAGGGACGCAGAAAGGCATTCTAACGGTGGAGGGCCTCGGCCTGGGAGGGTATTCGTCTAAGGTGTAGAGGGAGGGAGGGAGGGAGGGAGGGGGGGAAGAATGAAGGGAGGGAGGGAAGGACGGAGGGAGGTTAATATTCACCCCATTTGCCGCGTGCATGCCAACCAATGTAAAACACATGCCGGTGTGATGCGCACCACCATGTCGTACAACGCTCTGATTCCACAACACCAACACGTGGCCCATTTCGGCATCCATTCCATCATAACACTCAGGGCGCCTTCATGGGAGGCTCCAAGGTGCTCCTCCGCCTCGCCCTTGGGACCCGTATTGTCCGTACCACCCCGGAGAAGACACCGTGCCGCGATCCGATCTTCCCAGACCAATTCACTTTCAACGTAGGTGCAGACATGCCACCAGAAGGAAGGAAATGTGGGAGCCTAAATGAATGATGTTTCTCGGTGGCTTTTGCGGCTCGGGGCTACATCCGACGTGTCTTTCTCCTTCGTTGGAAGTCCCCCCATTCTCAACCACCGACTCACCCCTCCCCTCCCCCCCGGCCACCCCTTCACTCTAGATCGACGACAAGGTGGTCGGTACATTCCTGGATGTAGCCATCGTGGAGAACCAGCTTTTGGGGCCCTCAAAGGTCTTAGGCACCACCTCCATCGACCTCTCCACCTTTACACGACACCCCGGCAAGACCGAGGCCGACTGGCACATTCACACGAAGGGCAAGGTGGTCGACGTCCACATCCGGGCTTATTTCTCCCCTTTGCAGAGCACGGGGTCTAGTGCGGTGGCGTAACGAAAAATATTGAGTTCTTGGGAGGTGAGGTCTGTGGGGATGTTTGCTGGGTCATTTTTTTTACTTTTTGGAGGAGGGAAAAGAAGAATATTTGGACAGACGATTTTCGGAAGATTGACGAATGAATACTTTTTTGAAAAGATAGTGGCATAGAGATAAAGAGACCATAACAAGGTTATGCAGATTTCGGTGCGTGTGGACACATACAGCCGAAAGGAGACGGGTAATCAATCACAAGAAAGAAGGGCAAAAAATGAAGATTAGCATGCTATTCTGGCCTTTTTAAGCAAGTTTGATTTCATTTTGCGATTTTGCTATCATATAAATTATTCAGGAAGGGCCTTAACCTTTGTGAATATAGATGTGTTCGCTTTTGTTGTCGTGCTCCTCTTTACCATGTCTAGCGGAACGTACGTGTTTCCAAGTCAGAAGAAATGGGACTTGGCGTGAGAAAACATGTGCCGCTTCTCCTACGCCAGAGACTCTTGCACTCAAACAGTGTTTCGCTCTCACCCTTGCATGCCATAGATGCATGTATCGACGTTGAACGCACTCTCGTTGACGCGACGCTAATTACTAGCGCTGGACCAGACGACGTGCAACACACAGATCGAGACTGGAACGATGACCCCTGTCAGGAGGATGGGGCGATCGACAAGAAGGAAGCAAGATTTTCACATATGGAAGTCGAGCAATGGGGACAACCGCTGTGATTGCAGGTATGGTGGTTGGTAGCGGAGAGGGGATGCCTCTTTCGATTCCACTCTCCGTGAAGGCTTCTTGTTACGCGTTCCAAAGAAGGCCGACACCCTGCCGAGCGATATGATATGACCTCATGGGCAGGGCGCTCAGGTCACAAGCGTAAATCTTAAGGCTTGTGCGGCTGTGACACATTAATGCCCATCCTCGACCATACTAAGCCGTAGAAAATGGAAATCGATATGTTCCGATGTTCAAGAAACCCAAGGGTCCTGCGGCGGGATAGAGCCGTAAGGTGACAAGCGACACCGTTCTTTTTAACTCAGACCTCAACTTTCAAAATTTTGCCTACTTACATTTTTTATGAGTGAAGTTGTCGCCTTGTGGCTACTGCGTGCATGAATATATTGCGCTGCAAAGAATGCACATGAACATCCATGCGAATATGGTGGAAAGCGGTGCACTCGGTAAAAGGTCCTTATGGGCGTTTGTTCTCCCGACCCGTCCTTGGCAGATGGTGAGATCGCACATGCGTGTTAAACGAAGAACAATACACCGCGGCTTTTGGACGACGGGTCTCAAAAAATGCAACACACTTCGCCTTCTAGAATCGGTCGGATCAATGGGAAGCATTGCCAGGAGCGTACGCACTGATTGAGTGAGTCTGCGCGAGGCGTGTACAGGCTAAGGTTTAAGTTGATAGGGAGACGAACCTGGAATGAACGTGTTCCGGAGCACGCACGACGACAATCTTTTTCTCACTATCATTGCTTCCACCCTTGCCCCCTTTTCCTGGCCTTCGTGTCGATCTCCCCGTTCTGTGGGGCATCAAAACCCACAGACATTCTGTGTCTTAATTATGCCTGCATTTGTGTGCGTCTGTGGTGGTGGTGGTGAGAAAAAGACGGCGGTCGATTTGTACACCGCCCCGCTCGTTGTTTTCGTCCCACCACTTCTTTCCTAAAACCCTGGGCGAGACCTTCCGGACTTTTTACGGTACAATGAACGACATTTCTAACGAACCCAATCAAAATGGCTTCACCATACACTGTTGACACTGGAACACCTGTGCGTGGGTAGGAAGGGCTTGTTGTGCGAGGCCTATAAAGTGCGGCGCTGCATCGGGGAGTGCGGCACATACGCACATGGTGACTTTTAGCCCTCATAAGCCTTTCCTGCCTTTCACCCACTTACAGGACGCGTGATAATTTCCCTGGTGACGTCGTGGGTAGAGTCAAGGTCGTCGATGTTTTTGAGCCAGCAGCCTCAGCAGCAGGTGTTTCCCGAGGAGGAGCAGCCAAGTCGACGGACGCCCCCCCCCCTTCACCCGTCTTCGTCCTTCCTTACCCGCCACACTCCCTCTATAATGGACCTTTACAACATGCATAACAAGAAGCTTGATGATGACGAAGACCGCCGTCAGGAGGCCGGTAGCACGAGCAGCAGCGGGGTGAGCAGCAGCGAGGACGAGGAGCGGGAGCGAACAAGGGAAGAAAAAGAGAGGAACACGTCTCTCTCGGTCGGGTCCGCCTCGTCCTCGTCTGGCTTGACGGCCACGGCGCCACCTTTTAAGCTCCCACAGCCTTTCTCTCCACAGCAGCACAAGGCCACACCCGGTAAGGGACGGAGGGAAGGCGGATGGGAAGAGAGGGACGGTTAGATGGAGTGGTAGGGAGTGGGGCACGTACGGTCAAAAAAAGGAAAGAAAAAATAGCGAGGGGAGAGGTTGAAAGGTCATCCTGAAACATGACACTATAAACACACGTATAAACAGGGGACTCAGACCTGAGACTGCTGGTGGAAGAAGCAGTGCGCAACCGGGACGTAAACCTCTTGATCGCTCATGCCCAGGTAGGCCTTCCCTCCCTCCCTCCCTCCCTCCCTCTCCCACGTCATCCACCTCCATCCGTGCCAAAAAAAAATCCTAATGGCCACAATCTAACAAGAACCTGTCACTCGTCTCTCGCACAAAGGTGCCTCATGGCCGAAATTTGCTTTCTCACTTCCCTCCCTCCCTCCCTCCCTCCATTTTGTAGAAACTGAAGGGCCGTGCGGGCCTGACCCCGTTGCTTGCAAGGATCGAGGAACATCTGAGATGCTTGCATGAAGAAGGGAGACTTCCCCTCTATACCCCCAATGATGAGGAGGAGGGCCAGGGCAACGACGAGGGAGGGAGGCAGGGAGGGCAAGGGCAGTCTTGCAGTGCTGGGGAAGGGGCAGAGGAAGACGGGATGACGTCGCCGTTACCGTCCGTTGAGTTTCAGCCGGTAAGCATCCCCTCCATCCCTCTCTCCCTCCTTCCCTCCCTCCCTCGCTCCTTCCGCTCACCGGTTCCTCTCTTCTCTCCCTCTCTCCATCCTTCCCTGCCCCCATCCCTCAGTCCCTCCCCCCACAAGCCTTCATCCTACCCCTCGTGCCTCAGGCGGCAGATTGGATATTGGGCCAAGGTGAATCGTGCCTTAACGAGATCATGCAGGTCTCGGCCTGCCGCATGTGAGCAAGGGGAGGAAGGGAGGGAGGGAAGGAGGAAGGGAGGGAGGGAGGGAGGGAAGGAGGGAGGAAGGGAGGGAGGGAGGGAGGGTGATATATGTGCCCACGGGTGAGAAGGTCACCAAGGCGAATGGAAGGAGGAAGAGATGGAGGAAGGGAGAGGTGGGCAGAGGATGCCAATAAAAATAATAATAATAAGTAAAATGGAATTATATATATATATATATATATACATGTACATATATAATGTGCACATTCACACACACAATGACTTATTATACATCAGGTGGATCGACAGCCCGGCCGCGTTTGGCGAGCCCTGCAAACTTCACTTCCTCGTACGTTCCCTCCCTCCCTCCCTCCCTCTCTATCTCCCTCTCTCCGCTCATTTTTCCTCTTTTTCTCATGCCTCTAGATCCAACTGTACTGCGAGCGATGCAATATATAAATGCTCACCTTTCTATCCCTCCTTCCCTCCCTCCCTCCCTCCCTGCCTCCCTCCCTGCCTCCCTCAGGGCTCTCAGGAACAGGTCGAGGCCGCTCTAGTCATGGTCAACAACCTGCTGCAGCTGCAGCAGCAGCAGCACTTTCAGCAACAGCAACAGCAGCAGCAGCACTTTCAGCAACAGCAACAGCAGCAGCAGCACTTTCAGCACCACCTGCAGCAGCAAGAGGTGGGTGAGCGTGCGAATAGTGAAGAGAGGGGGAGGGATGGGAGGAGAAAGGGAGGGAGGGCGGGGGAAGGGCGGACACAAGGAAGGGAGGAACTGTTCGAATCATGTCTCCCTACCCCATCCAGCTTCTCATACTTCTTCCCTCCCTCCCTCCCTCTCTCCCTCCCTTAGGCCGCCCTTGCCTCCATGCTCCCTCCCATGGCCTCTACCGGCCTGGAGCCAACCGCCTCCCTCTCTTCCTGCTCCTCCGCCTTCACCCCAGCCGACCCCCCCTTCCCCCTCTCCTTGACGCCCTCCCTGCCGCCCTACGACCAGCCGCATTCAACTGCCCTCCTCTGTGGGGGTAGAGAGAGGGAGGGAGCTAGAATGGATGGACGAGGGGCGTCGTCGCTGCAGCAGCGGGGAGACGTCATGCAGCAGGCGCTACAGAGCTTGACGCAGGTAAGGAAGGAGGGAGGGAGGAAGAGAAGGAGGGAAGGAGAGGGGAGAAGTACTCGCGCGCTCTTTCGGATAGTCATGGACTGGCATGTGTGTGTCCTATCCCCCCTTCCTTTCCTCCCTCCCTCCCTCCCTCGTCCACATCCCCAGACGTCGTGCATGGATTGTCCTCCGCATTTGGTGGGCTTGCTCATTGGGAAAAAAGGATGGACGATCAAGAAGATTCAGAACGAGACCGGCGCGCAGGTACCTCTCCTCCCTCCCTCCCTCCCTCCCTCCCTCCCTCCCTCCCTTTCCCTCCCCTCCTGCCCTTCTAGATAGGTCTCAGTCGATTGAAACCAGCCATGCGAACACCCTCCCTCCCTCCTTCCGTCCCTCCCTCCCTCCCCCGTTTTCCCAGATCTCCATCAACCAGTCCGTCAAGGAGGAGCAGCAGCCGCGGAAGGTTTACATCACAGGGAATCAATCCTCTCTTGGAAAAGCGACAAAGATGATCCGTGAAGTGCTCTCCTACCCGGCCCCCGCTGCACAGGTACCCCCTCCCTCCCTCCCTCCCTCCCTCCCTCCCTCCCTCCCTCCCTCCCTCCTTCCTTCCCAACCCCTACTCAAAATGGCCTCTTAAATGCAGGAAAATGATCGGTGGATGTTTCTCGTGCACAGGCCCGTCTTCCCGTCCTCCTTCCCTCCTTCCTGTCTTTTATACTCCTCACTCCTTCGATCGATCTTCCTATTCCTATCTTCCCTCCCTCCTTCCTCCCCTCCTTCCTTTTCAACAGGCGCTCCTCAAGAGCACTGGAGGGCCTCTCTCCCCCCCTCCCTCTTCCTCTTCTTCCTCCTCCCCGTCCCCTCCTCTCCCTCATCAAATCCACTTGACTCGACAGCTGTTGGAGCAGCAGCAGCAGCAGCAGCAGCAGCAGCAGTCCCGTAACCCACCCTCCCTCGCGTCCTCCCTCCCGTCCTCCTCCTCTCGCACCCACGCCTTCCTTCCGGAAGATGGGCCGCAAGAGAGGGGAGGAAGAGAACGAGGAGATGATGGAGGGAAGTGGGGGATAGCTGGTAAGAAGGAAGGGAGGGAGGAAGGGAGGAAGGGAAAGAGGAAGAAGCATGTTTGGATGTTGATTTTCTGATCGCCCTCATCATCTCCGTCCATCCCTCCCATCCTCTACCTCTTGAAGATCATTTTCGACCCGCTCCGCCGCCGCGGCAGCAGCAGCAGTCGTCGTCCCTCCTGGAAGGGTTGGGTGGTCTTTCTGGCCTCGGTGACCTTGGACGCCCTGACTCAGACGTATGTCCCTCTCTCTCTCCCTCCCTCCGGCCCTCCCTCCGGCCCTTCCTCTCTCCCTTCCTCCCTCCCTCCGGCCCTCCCTCCTGCCCTCTCTCCCTCCCTTCCTCCCTCCCTTTGGCCCTCCCTTCTTCGGCCCTCCCTTCCTCTTTTTCCCGTCGCTACATTCGTCTCTCATACAGTTGAAAGTTTTGCATGGCATTAGTTCTCCCATTCCCTCCCTCCCTCCCACCGTGTCTGTCTTCCTTTTCCTCACGTTTCTCCGACGCTTTTGTCCATCTATCTCACTCACCCCTCCCTCCCCCCATCCCTTCCTCCCTCCCTCCCTCCCTCCCTCCCTCAGGTCTTCATCAATTGCCCTATCTTTCTCGGGGGCGACGGACGTACTTCCTTGTCCTCCTCCTCTTCCTCCTCCTCTTCCTCCCTCTCCTCCTCCTACAACTCCTTCTCGCAGCTCACGCAGGGGCACCAGGGAGGAGGGAGGGAGGGAGGAAAGGAGGGAGGGAGGGAGGGAGGGCATATGGTGTTGGAGAGGTACTCACATTCGTATATGCGTGGGCAGCAGCAGCGTGGAGGGAGGGGGGAAGAAGGGAAGGAAGGAGGAGGACCCGAGCAGCAGCAGCAGTACGACAAACATCTCTCTCACCAGGAGGAAAACAAGCATTGGGATTGTCAGACCATGCGGTGAGTGAGGCATCCTCCTGCCCTCCCTCCCTCCCTCCCTCCCTCCCTCCCTCCTTCATTTCTACCTCCTTCATTTCTACCTCCTTCATAGAAATTCTAGTGCTTGTTTCTCAAATTTATCTTATCATGCTGCCCCTTTCTCCCTCCTTCCTTCCCTCCCCCCGCTAGACTTCCCTCCTTGCGCCTCCCGCTCTCCCCTTCCCAGCCCATCGACGATGAAAGCGGAGGAGGAGGAGGGAGAGGAGGTGGAGGAGGACCATCGGGACCATCAGCAGCAGCAGCAGCAGCAGCAGCTCGCCACCGGTCTTCCTCCCTCGGCTACATGCCCCCTGCCTCCTCCCTCCCTCCCTCCTCTTTCTCTTCTCCCCCCTCCCCCTCCTCCCCTTACGCCCTGTTCACGCCTGGTGGAGGGAAGGAGGGAGGGATTGAAACGGCCTCCTCCACCACCCCAGGCGGGGGGCTTCGTCATCCTTCTCTCTCGTTCCTTCCCTCCTCCTCCTCCTCCTCCTTGACTTCCCTGCCCTCCTCCTCCTCCTCCCTGTCGGTACCAGACACGCCCACCTCCCCTTCCTCCTCCTCCTCCTCCTCCTCCTCCTCCCTCTCCTCTTCCTCCTACTCCTTTACGTAAGAAGATGAAAGAGGGAGAGAAGAGGAGGAAGGAAGGGAAACAGAGAAAGAGAAACGCACTTTCTGTCCTCACTTTCCGTTCACCATCAATCAACCTGTCCCTCCTTTCCTCCTTCCTCCCTCCCTCCCTCCCTCCCTCCCTCCCTCCCTCCCTAGCACCCCCCTCCCCGGTCTGACGAGCCACGCAGGGACCCCGGGCCTCGCCCTCGTCTCTCCTCCTCATGCCTACCCTGCCTTCATCGGGCAGTACCAGCAGCAGCAGCAGCACCAGCACCAGCAGCACCAGCACCAGCAGCACCAGCAGCACCAGCAGCAACAGCCATCCTCCCCCGCCCCTCCGTCCCTCCCTCGAGTCGCGGAGACTTCAACCAGTGGCCCATATGACCTCTCTGTGGACATGGCTTCCTTAGTCTTGACGCAGGGTGGGGGGGAGGGCGGGAAGGAGGAACCATGTCGTGAGCAGCAGCAGAATCATAGTCAGCAGCTGTCGCAGGAGGAGGCTGCACCGTTTTTCCATCTCTCGAACACAAACAGCAGCAATAGCAGCAGTGGTGGTTGTGGACGAGGAGGAGCAGGCATGAGAGGAGGAGGAGGAGGAGGAAGAGACGTACCGCAGCGGGCGCCCATTTTTGGACATGCGCGTAGCACGGGGGAGGTAATGAAGGCAGGGGGGGAGGAAGGAGGTCTTGGAGGCAGCGGGAGAGGGAGGGAGGGAGGGAGGTAATGGAAGCAGGAAGGACAGGAAGGGGGGGTGGGGTGCTTGTCTTTCCAGCGTTGACTCTTGCTGTCCGATATCTCACCACCTCCTTCCCGCCCTCCCTCCCCAGGCGTTTACCATGCCCGACTTTCTGGCCCATTTGGGGATGGGCCACCACATCCAGCCCCTGCTGCAGCGAGGTCTTGATATGGAGGTGAGGAGCAGGGAGGGAGGGAGGGAGGGAGGGAGGGAGGGAGGGAGGGCGGGAGAGAGGGCAGGCGAATGGAAGCAATTTACGGTCGCCTTATTAACCTTCCCTCCCTCCCTCCCTCCCTCCTCCCCTCCCTTCCTGTTAGGCTCTTCGCATCACAACGCCGGGGGAATTCGACGCTATGGGCATCCACAAGGTGGGAGGGGGGACGGGAGGGAAGAAAGGAAGGAGGATTGAAAGGCCAGGGGCAACACACGAGTGAGAATGGAAAGGAAATAGCATGATTGACTTATCCCTCTCTCTTCCCCCTTCCTTTCCCCCCTCCCTCCAGGCCGACCAGCTCCGGCTTATGAATGCTCTTATGTCTCAAGCGGGAGGGGGCAACGTCAACAATCCCCTCATTTTCACCTCCTCCTCCCTCCCTCCCTACTCCTCCTCCTCGTCTTCCTGCTCATCCTCGTCCTCGTCCCCTGCGAAGGAGGAACGAAGATCTTTTCTCTTCCCTGCCACTGGGATGTCGTGGCAGCAACAGCAGCACCAGCACCAGCACCAGCACCAGCAGTAGTAACAGCAACAGCAGCAAAACCAGCAGTAGTAACATGTTAGTTTATTGTTTCCAATGTGAGGGTGAGAATGAATGGGATTGTGTGCGAAGAAGATTGTGCGTCAAGAAGAAGGATGTGTGTGAAGATGAATGTGGGTGCCGATGACGGAGATGATGAAGAATATAAAGAAGGAGACGAAGGTGATGATGATGAAGATTCTGATGAGAAAGGACGTGCGTGAAGAAGAAGAATTGTTGCGAAGATGACGAATGTGTGTGAAGAGCCAGAAGAAGAAGGAAACGAGAATGATTACGAGGAAGATGGTGATTATGAAACAGGAGAAAGAAGCAGAGGAGGGACAAGAAGACGAAGAATATTATTCAGATTAGAAAGAGATATTCGAGCTTGGTGAGTGATCATAGGTAATCAGGTATTACTTAGTCTGTAGCCATAGATTATCAGGCTGAGCTTAGTCAATAGTTTATCACATGGGGATGGAGGGAGGAGGGAAGGAGGGAAGGAGGGAAGAGGCAAGACGTAAGTGAGTGTCAGGGGGGATAACGTCGTGCAGTATCAGTGATTTATAAAAAGGAGAAATCGCCTAAAGATGTGTGAGACCAGCAGTTGCTTCATAAGGGGGAGATAACCAACAAAGCAGGAAGGGAAGGAGGGAGGGAGAGAGGAAGGGAAGAAACAGCCAGGGGCCAGGTACAATTTTGACTCTACTGGTCACTGGGTCATCCATCGCAGTCTGCCAATCAACCCATAGTTGGAATATTTGACGACGCACAGGCGAGGAGGAGGAATTTGATTATAATAATACGTGGGTGGTGGTGTTTTCACTGATCGATATTTCAAGTCTCATTTGATTATTTGAAACATTTGTGGGTAGTTAGTGATATTGAATGCAGGGCAGGGCGGCGATTCAAGGATTGAGAGAGAGGGTCAAAATGAGTCGAAGACAGGACCAGATATACCTAGAGAGAGAGAGAGAGTGATACTACTACTACCTCGAGACCAGTAATAGTCTCACTGCCTGAGAATGAGTACGACGCGACAAGAACAGGTATATTGATTAGAAGAATTCGAGGCAAGAACCACTCACACACATGATCATATGGAAGGGGCACTTATCCACCTTCCAACAAAGACAGGCACCCACAAAACAAAGCGAGAATTAGCAAACCGATCCAGTCCGTCACACGGCACGGACAGCTCCAGCTACATAACCAGAAATACATAAGACACACACAAGACACAAAGGATAAGATTTCATAGCCGTGATCATTCAACGAGGATCGTTTTCAAATTCGACAACAAGGAGACGAGTAAACAGTAGCTATCGTTCGTTTATAATTTGTTCCTATCGTCGGGGTAGCACTTCCCACTTTCTTTCTTTTCTCATCACCACCATCTCAGGCCTCCCTTCATCTCCTCCTACGTCTAAACTGAGAACGATGACCCTGTGAGCTTTTCACTCAGTTTCCAAAGCTTGCCCGCCGCGTCCAAATCTTCGGCCTCCTTAGTCGTCTTCTTGGGACGGCAGTCGGAGAAGTACGTCCCGCCCACCGCTGCTCCTCGTTCCGCCTCGTCTTTCAGCGTTGGGCTCGCGGCCAGGTAGACCTGTGTTTGCGAGCTGTTGTAGGGGATGAGGGATTGGGAGAGGAAGAAAGATATATATGTGTGAGAGATGCACTAATTGACAAAGTGTTGCTCACTTGGGATTAATTAAGACATCCAACCTACCCTTGCTTGGGACTCTTGGTGAAGTACCAGCCAGCCAGCGCTACGGGGGCCAAGGCCACCTTTCCGACGCTGGGAATATCATCAATCAAATACCGGCCTAGTTCCGTGCGGACCACCCCAGGATGACAACATAAAGCCAACACCTTTTTGTCCATGCCCTTCTCGGCCAGGCGCCGGTGCAGCTCGCGGGTGAACAGAATGTTGGCCAGTTTGCTTTGCCCATACGCCTCCCACTTTTTGTATTCCCTGGTCAGATAGTTTGGGTCCTGCAAGTCCAAACCTCCAAAACGATGCGCTTCACTCGCCACATTCACAATCCGCGCCCCATCCCGTGTCGCCGCACCTTTAAGCAGTAAGTCAAACAGACGGTTCGTCAGGTGGAAATGCCCTAAGTGGTTCACACCCAATTGGCGCTCGAAGCCATCCTGGGTCCGCTCTAAGTTACTCACAGCCATGACCCCCGCATTGTTCACCAAAATATCGACCTTATCCACGTGCTTGTTCAACTCCGTCGCAAAACGATCGATGCTTTTCAAGTCCGACAGGTCCATCACCAAGCTCTCCACCTGTGGCGGGGCGGCATTCTTCTTTCGGCTCGCGCCTTCCACTGTAGAGGAGGGGGAAACGGCGTTCACTATGTCCCGCACCGCCGCCTCGCCCTTCTCAGAGTTGCGGCACGCGATCAAAACACGGGCTCCTAGCGTGGCAAGGCGAATGGCAGTCTCCTTACCGATGCCCGAATTACCCCCTGTGATGACCGCCACCTTGCCGCTCAGATCCGGTTCGTCATCGTACCGGCCCCCGTTGAAAAATTGTTTGCCAATGTAAGCCACGGCCGCATAGCCCGCCAACTTGAAGACTCCATCCCGAGAAAAGAGATTTTTGTTGCCCGATGCAGCAAAAGTCCCATCGGTGAGGCTCTTCTTCTCGTTGCTGCTGTCCTTGCTGGCGAACAGCTCAGCCATCGACAGGAGGCGACGACGCCCGTCCGACGTATAACCATTGCGCACCTCCCGGGTACGCATCCACGAGGAAGCTATCTCGCGGCTACTCTCATCACTGCTGCTCGCCGCCCCACCCTTGCGGCCCAGCAGCAGGGAGATGTTTGGGGGCGTCATGCCTAGGCAACGCAAGGCAGAGCGGATGGGAAGGCCGATTCCGCCAGAAGTAGCCGCAGCACCCATCCTGCAACCGCCGCTGCGGATAGAAAATGCCCCTGCCTGCACCAACACAATGCATAAGGACAGGAGGGTTAAGGGCAGGAGGTCTAGGACACGCCGGGGGAGAAGGACCTGGGGCATGCTGGAGCTGACGTGATGAAGGGAGAGTGATGCTGCGAGAGGGAGTCTACAAGAGGCGTCGCTCGGCGTCCGAAGCTGTTTCCTGCTGTCCGAAGCTGCTTCCTATAGGCAGGGTTGTCAAATATACCAGAGGCCTTGTGTGAGTCGAGACGACAGGGTGAGGAGGAGGCTTGGAAGAATTGCATGCAAACATTTTGCTCTGACTTCGAGCAACCCCCATCCCGCCCCTTTAGCGACGATGCATCAAATTTCATGCATTTAGTGCTCCGTGGACACTCACACGTACTACCCGCATCTCCTCCACAGACAAAAAGCCTCATTTTAGTTGTTCGCTTGCGAGCGCAACTTCTCATCTAAATCAAAACTCCTCAGCAACCTCCCCACATGCGCTACAGCGCCTCCACTACAAAGTTCCCAAAGGTCGACAGCAGTGTTCTCATTAAGCCATAGCTGCTTGCGCTCACCTTAGCCGTCCTGGCCGAAAAGTAAAGTCTTAATTTCGGCACACCCTGCCTGTTGAACTCTCTATCTCTTAGTGCCCTCGATCCTGCCCAACCCTGCTTTTACGGGCAGTGTTCAAGGCGCCTTTCAGCTGCTGCCCACCGTTTTCCTTGATTTACTATCACTTTGTTTTCTTACCTTCTCATCCTTTACATCTCCTACGAATCGCCAAAGCTGCCATGGCGTAGGCATTCAATGCTGAGACACACACTAGACAACAAAGAGGAAAAAACGACATGGGATAGTCCCAACCCACCAAGCGCTTCATCACGAGCTTGCTTTAATTCTTTCTGTGGATGTCCTCTCCTCTCCTGTTCCCTAGAGCTTTGCCTTCGCTGGCAACTCCCCGTATATAGGCCATAGTGCCGCTTCGTGGTCTTGTGGCCGCAGAGGGACCTTGCTCTGGCCCATTCCTCCATCCACCCCTATGAGCTTGGCCGGTAACGTAAACAGCCGCGTCCGAGAGGATGAGCTCACTTTCTTGGCGGTGCCACACCAATGGGCTAGAATCGCATGGAGGACGGAAGCGAGAAAGGCAGTGGCCATTTCGCTTGAGGATCGGTTTCATAAAGAGCAATGCAGGAATATATATTGAGCAAGAAGAATAGAAAGGAAGATTAAGCAAAAGAAGATGGATGCATGGAGGACGAAATTTGCATAAGTATACATAACCATTATTGACAAAGCCACTTTCTGTGGAGACGATGCCGGGAGCCACGCAGTTGACCCGAACGCCTTTACCCACCCACTCCAAGGCCATGCTCTTGGTCAGGTTCTCTACGCCAGCCCGTGCGGCGCCGCTGATTGGGGACAGGATGGAGGGTAAAGAGTGAGAAGAGGGATATCTTATCTCATGAATGCTTGTGTGGCATCGAAAATTCCTAAGGGACGCCGGAAAAGGTGAAAAAGGAACGAATGGGTCAAAAGGAGTGCGCGAAAGAGACAAGAAGGACCCACCTGTGTGCCGCTATGGGAAATTCACTCTTGCAACAACGCCGAGCGAAGATGATTCTCGCTGCGGAGCCACTGCCGCTGCTGCCTTCCTGTTAGAGCAAGCTTGTAGAGCGGGATGGCCTCATCGTCCCGCGAAAACGCCAGTGGCCTGATGCCGGCAGCTATCCCGTCATGCGGGGCGGGCTTATTTTGGTTATCAAAATATGATAGAAGTCGATGTCCCCATGACGGTGGCAAAACGTCTAGTGGTTAACAAACCCCCAAAAAATTAAACACAACAAAAAACTTAAATAACTTTCTGTACAGTCCGTAAGGAGGGAGGGAGGGAGGGTTGACGGACTGTACAGAAAGTTATTTAAGTTTTTTTATTGTTTTTATTTTTTAGGGGTTTATTCGCCTCTAGGCGCTTTGCCACCGGCATGGTGACATCTACTTCTATCATAGTATGTGCTAATGTATTTGAATGCTCCTTTGGGTATGTGTCAGACAGCAAGCAAACTAATCTGATGTCGAGTGCTTCTAAAGCTGGAGGGTCTCTCCTGCCTGGGTGTCATGGATGAGACCTCTGTGGAAGAGCTCCTTCTCCCGTAGCTATACCACATATTGCACGAATATCATCAAAGCATCTAGCGGTACACTCAGAAAGAGTGGACAATCCCAACACGCAAGCAAAGAAGGGAGGGAATCCTGGCTATCGAGGCTGTTCAATTACTCCAGTGTCCAGTGTCAAGCGCCATTTTGTAGCGGTTGGCGACAAGGCTTTATGTAAATTACTCAAGAACGTGGTGAGTGGTAACCCGGAAGAGATACACGAGGCAGAGTGGGAGGCAGAATATCTTATCTGGTTGAGGCGTCTGAGAGGAGTGAGTAAAAATAATTTGAGCGCGGATGTTGATCTTGTATGCACTGCATGGAACGAGACGTTTAGAGTCAGAGGCCTTTGGAATAGGCGTGTTTCATCGGCAGATTGCAACGGATGGTGTCTCGGTGTCGGTCTACTTTAGCGAGACGAAGAAGAAAATGGAGAAGAAGCGACCGCAGAGGCGGGAAAACGCACAGTCAAGATGGAGACCCACGCATCGTCGCGATCAATCCCGGTCGTGTCAATCTGGTTACGGCACTGGACTCTCGGACCAATAAAATTAAAAAGTTGACCTGGAATGCGTACTATGATACGAGGCGGATCAACGAGTACATTTCATAGCCTGGAAGATTCCCCTCCGCGACGTAAATAATGCCTTGTCGAAGACGTCGATGAAGACCTGCTGTTCCAATCTTCGAAGTGGTTACCGTAAGCTAATTGTACAGCATTATCATTGTGGGATGCTAGGAACGAGAAGAAGCGGGCGCGCGAGAGCATGGCCGTATATCAGGGGAAGCAGAAGGTTTTGGACAGTTTCTTCTCGGGTTTGACGGGGCCAGGACAGACAAAGCCCGTCATTGCGTATGGGGCGGCAACCTTCCATCACACCGGTAAGGGAGAGACGAGTCTTCTGGTCAGGAGGGTGCTCAAAGGCGTGCAGAAAGCACTACGAGACAGTGCTTGTTCCCGAGTACCTGACGATAAATTCTCATCATGCTTGTGGGCAACGCCTCAATCCGATTGCGAGAAGAGCAAGAGGAGAAGGAGCGGGAGGGGAAAGGGAAGGGGGGGGGGGGGAGGGGGAGGATGATGGATGGAGGGGGGAGGTGCGGGGGAAGGAGAAGAAAAGAGAGGGGGGGGGAGGAGGGGGGAGGAGGAATGATTGGAAGGAGGGGAGGATGGATGGGAGGAAGAGCAGGAGCGGGAGGAAGACGGAGAGGAGGTGCACAAGCTGGAGCAGGAGCGGGAGTGGGAGAGAGGGAATATAAGGGAGCAAGAACAGCAGCAGCAGGAAGAGGGGGGGGATAGGACTGAAGAGAGAAAGGAAAAAGACAACAGGAGGAGGAGGAGGAGGAGGAACAAAAGCTGCAGAAACAGTAGTGGCAGCACTAGCACGAGAAGCAGTAGCAGAAGGGGGAAGGGGAGGGGTAGGGGGGAGAGGAAGGGGAGGGGAGAAAAGAAAAAATCTTCAGGCGTTCGAGGAGGAGCAATGCAGTAAAAGCAGCAGTAGCAGCAGCAGCAGCAGCAGCAGCAGCAGCAGCAGCAGCAGAGATAGGAGGAGTAGGGGATGGAGTAGAAAGAAAAAAAGTTGCTCGAGGAGAAGTTTGAGGAGGACTACAAGTGGCACTAGCAGCAACAGCAACGGGAGGAGGATGAGGTGTGGGAGCAAGAAGAGGAGGAGGTGTGGGAGCAGGAAGAGGAGGAGGTGTGGGAGGTGTGGGAGGTGTTGGAGGTATGGGAGAAGGAGCAGGAGCGGGAGAGAGGGGAGGGAGGGGAGGACGAATGGGAGGTAGAGAATGGGAGGTAGAGGATGGGTGGAAGGGGAAGAAGCTGCAGCAGCAGGAAGTGGAGGAGGAGAAGGAGGAGGGGGAGAGGAGGAGGGGGAATGAGATTTTACGTGCGGGCCATCCGAGGACTTTTTTAATGTGAAACCTGTAAGTACCTCGTATCTCGAGATGGCAACGGGGCACGCAACATCCTGCGGGTGTATAGGAGTACGGTCCGTGGAGAAGATCCTCTCCATGATCTCCGGTCTGGTCAAGTGATGCAGACGCTGAATAAGTTGCCTCCCCTGTGACCTCCTCTTTCTCTTCCCCCCCCTCCTTCTAGCCCTGTATGGGCCATCGAAGGACTTTGCGGGTGAAAGCCCTGAGAAAGTCACCTACAAGTCGGAGGAATAAGGGAAGAGTATGCAACACTTTATTGTTGGAAGGCTTTCCCCCATTCCTCGTATGTAATCCTGTGACGTGGCGGACTTGTGTAAACACTTGTGGTTGAACGCGATACTTAGGATTGTAGGAAACTACAAGAAAGAACGTTGCCATTTGCCATTTTTGGGAAGATCTGCGACCTTAAACGACGCTATCTTCTTGCTTTTGTCTTACCCTCCCTTTCTCCCCCTCAACATTTTTCCTCATCGAAGCCGTCCCCCGCATCGAATAAATGAAGTGCTTGTGAATAGGTCATAATGTACGCATAAAATTATACCGGGACGTGCCGAGCCAGCTTGTTTCCTGGTCTGAGACCCATTCACGCCACGATAACGAACAATCTCCCTCATGGCAATGCAATGAATGGGCAATCAAGTGTTGGGTGAGGGCCATGGCATTCATTTGCCCTCAAGCACATGGTGAAGCAGCGCCTCATTTCCGCACGTAAGGCTGCATTTGCAACAAAAAGCCGATAATCTCGTACGCCGACCCTCCATATCTTCTGTGACTTTGCTCTACTTGACCGCATGCGTGCACTACTCAGGAGCAGGGCAGACCCGAACTAAGAGACGCATTCTGGAACTGAAGTTGAGAGCACACATTGAATGAGGACACTAACTAAGAAGAGATACATTCTGGAACAGAAGTTGAGAGCAGACATTGAATGAGGGCACTCTCGTTCCAAAACGATATGAGATGTATCAGGTCGAGAAGACGAGCATCGACCGCAAAAAAAGAGCAAAGACATAATCCAACGCCACAACCGTTCATCTCCCCCCCCCCCCCCCGCACACCTGTCTTCTTACCCTTGGTTTGATAATGTTACAAGTTCTTTGATCATCTATTCTCCATTCCCTCATTTTGATCTATCGTGGTATCTCCCCGCTAATCCCCTCTTGTCCATTCCCATTTCCCCCTTCCTTCAAACCAAGCACTGCTTTAAGCCCCTCCAGTACTTTCAGAGCAATCGGCACCACATGCTGCGTCATACCCTGCAGCTCCCGTGCAGGAAACCCCCCTCCTGCCCCTTTGTGAATACCACAAACATGCCCTGTTTCATCCACTGCCACTGTCACTCGCCCTTTTACCCCTCCCTCCGCTTCCTCGTCCGCAGCCGTGTCGACTACCAAAAAGTTGCCAATGCGATTGAGAGAGATGCAGATGGGGAGATTCTTGATGGGCAGGCCAATGGCTTCCGTGATGTCCGTGGATGACAATTCGAAGTCTTCGATGGGGTCATTGGCTGCGTCGAGTCCGCCTGATATGGCATCGATTTTGGGAAGGCGCGCCGTTCGTAGGGCAGCATAGGCGGCGAAGGAGATGGTGTCAAGCAAATTACCTTGTCCTTCTAATATCAAGACATCGAGGTATACTGTCCAGCTAAACCTTCCTGGAGTAATGCATAGCGCTTCCATGTCCAGGGCTTCTGCCCGTATTAGGAATGTCTCAAATGCCTTGGTCAAGTCGGCGTTGAGGTCCTCCCCGTCCCGGGCCGTCTCGCGGTGCAGCAACGCCAAAGGGGAGACTTCGATATTCACTTCCAGCTTGCCTCGCTTGGGGTGTTCGTGCGACGGCTGGGAGAGCTCAGCTTTGACGACGGCAAGGACCTCAGTGGCCCCTTGCCCGAGGATGACGCGTGCAGAGCCATTGGCCGATGGGTGCACGTCCACAGCTACGCTGATTTCCCGGTAGTCGATGCGACGGCGGCCGTCGGCGCGAACGTCCTGTGCTACCCCTGCTTCGATGAAGTCTAGCTCTGTGCGAGATCGGGCCAAGGAAAGCATATTGCAGGAGGTTTTGCGCTGTGGGGGTGGTGGGAGTCGGAGGCAAGAGGGGTGGGGAGGTCGTGAGAGGGGGGTTGGTAGGGGTTGTGAAGCAAAGAAAGACATGAAAGGGACGACAAGAGTTGCAAGAATTTTAGCTGCTGGTAAACCTTCTGAAGATTACTCTGCTCTTGTGGTTGCGGTGGTGAGTTAATCGATTTGTTTCCCACCTTCATTCATCAATGCTAAAGAGGATTCTCGCTGCCCGATTCCATTCCTCTTCTCTCCTTCGTACTTACCCAGCCGCTCGACCACATTTTCCACACTACACCATCTAAGGACAGACATGCCACGACGGAGACGAAAGCGATCCCGGTCATGCAGCGTGGGCAGCAACAGCGGCGGCACATCGGCGGGTAAGCGAGGTGGGCGTAGCAAACGGAGCAGTAAGGAGCAGGAGATCAAGCGGCATGAGGAGGAGGAGGAGGAGGAGGAGGAGGACGACGACGACGAGGAGGAGAAAATGGAAGACGATGAGAGCTGCCAAATCATAAATGAGGACGAGGATGAGGACGGGAACGTAGAGGAGGAAGAGGGGGCAGTCCAAAAAGCAGTGGAATCGACAGCTGCAGCTGCACCAGGTCTGTCACCAACACCAGTTCTGGGTCATACTCCCTCTTACAAGCGACTTCGGTCATGGCGAGACCCCGAGAAGAAGCCACAAGGCGGCATGTTCCTGGGCATGGAGGTATGTCCTGATAGAGCAGGCTGTCCCTCCCTCCCTCTCTCCCTCCCTCTCTCCCTCCCTCCCTCCCTCCCTCCCTCCCCTTCCTCCTCCACCCCCCCCCTCATCTGTGTCCCATTTTATTCAAACAGGCCGGTGAATCCTGCTGCTTGGTGGGCAGCATGGGGATCCATGTGCTGAGAGGGGAGGTCGATATTCTGGGGCACGCGTTACGAGCGCCAATGACAGGGCCTGTGCCCATGCACTCACCCAAGTGGATGTCTTCCCTCGTCATCACTGCCTCCTCCTCATCGTCTTCCTCGTCACCTGAGAACAGCAGCAATATCAATTTTCTTCCCTCCTCGCTTGCCTCCTCCTCTCTTCCCGTCCTCCTCCATCTCACCCCTGTCTCAACTTCCATCTGCCGCTTACCTCGCTTCTTGACGGCCTACGACGATGCTGAGGCCCTGTGGGCACGTCACAGCCCTCCTCCTCCTTCCCCTCCTCCTCTATCTCCTGCTCCCCCTCCCCCATTCGAAAGTGGAAAGGACGCGAAGCAAGATAGAGAAGAGGAGCAGCACCAGCATCAGGACGAGGATAATGATGGGTCGGTAATTTTGCACCTACCCGGAGCCATTGTGATGGAGGAAAGGGTCTTAGTGGAGTGCTTGGGCTTGCGGCCCTTGCACATCCCGCAATCCTGGAAAAATACGGCGGATGAGGTGCGTTTTGGTTCTTCCCTCCCTCCCTCCCTCCCTCCCTTCCTTCCTCCCTCCCTCCCGCCCTTCTTTTTGGCGCATTTACCTTTTCATCCCAGCTCAAACACTCTCCACCTCTCCCCCCGTCCCACCCTCCGTCCCTCCTTCCTTCCCTCCCTCCACCCAGATCATCTCTTTGCAGGCCACTGCTCAGGGAACCTCCAGCCCAGCCACCGCCACCACCAACGGCAGCAGCAGCAACAGGAGTAATAGCAGCAACAACAACAGAAGTAGCAAGGGGAAAGAAATGCTAAAGAAAGAAGCACAGAGGGAGGGAGGGAGGGAGTGTGGGCTCGTCATCGCGATTTGTGGCGGGAAAGGCACGGGTAAATCCACTTTTGGCCGCTACCTCGCCCATCGTTTCCTGGCCTCCCTCCCTCCCGCCCTCCCTCCCTCCCTTCCTCCTTCCGTCGCCTACCTCGACTGTGACGTCGGCCAGCCGGAGTTGACTCCCTCAGGGCTCGTCTCCCTCTCCCTGCTCTCTAACTCCCTCCCTCCCACCACCTTTCCCCTCCTTGGCCCCCCCCACACCCACTGCTCCTTCCCGTCCTCCCTCCCGCCCTCCCTCCCCCCCTCCCTCCCCCTCCTCTCCTTCTTCCTCGGGGACATCACCCCCCGCCATGACCCCTCCCTCTTCGTCCGGGCCGTGCGCGAGCTGAAAGCGAAGCATCTCACCCTCCCTCCCTCCCTCCCCCTCCTCGTCAACATGGATGGGTGGGTTCGGGGGCTGGGGCTTGAGCTTATGCGGATGCTCCTCTGCGATCTCCTGGCGCCGGATGTGGTGGTCAAGATGGAGGTGAGGAGGGGAAAGGAGACAGGGGGGGCAGGAGGGAGGCAGGGACGGAGAGTAGGAAGGGAGGAAAGAAAGGAAAGAGGGAGGGTAGCTTTCGTGATGCCGCGGACAATCGAGTAAAGGCCTTTTACCCACCTGCTTCTCCTTCCCTCCGTTTTTTGCCCTCCCTCTCTCCCTCCCTCCCTCCTTTCCTTCCTTCCTCTAGGGCTCGTCGAAGGCCGCTGGTTTTGCTCTTCCTGCGCCCCTTCCTTCTCACACCCGTGTGCTTGCAGTAGAAGCCGCGCTGCTGAAGGAGGGGGGGAGGGAGGGAAGGAGGGAGGGAGGGAGAGGAGGAGGAGGGGGGGGAGCAGTAGCACAAGACACACGGACCCTGCGGTTGTTATCTTATTTTCTTGCGGGAATGCGGGAGGAGGAGGAGGAGGAGGAGGAGGAGGAGGAGGAGGAGAGGGAAGAGGTAGAGGGGGAGGGGGAGACAGGGAGAGAAGGAGCAAGGGATGGAGGGGGGGGAAGAGGCGGAGGGAGGGCGGGAGGGCGGTTCGAAGGGGTGAAGCAACGCAATGGCGCCGTGTTGGATCCACAAGGCAAGGTGGCAGAGGCACTTGCCGGGATGGTACGCCCCCCTTCCCTCCTTCCCTTCCTCCCTTCCTCCTTCCTTCCGTCCCTCCCACTCTCCCCCAATGCCCATCCATCCAGATGCCAACGACTGCACCCTCCCTCCCTCCCTCCCTCCCTCCCTCCCTCCCTCCCACAGGTGCCCTATCGCATCCCTCTTTCCCGCCTCACCGTTGGTGTACTCCAGGACGAGGTTCCACCCCACGAAACCCTCCGAGTCCTCAACGCCTCCCTCGTCGGCCTGCACACCTTCCCTTCTTCCCTCCCTCCCTCCCTCCCTCCCTCCATCCATCCCTCCCTCCCCAGCATTGTCCACCGTGACCCGTCCACTGGCCTCGCCATCCTCCTTCCTTCCTCTTCCCCTCCCTCCCTCCCCTCCTCCCTCCCCCCTTGCCTCGGCCTGGGCATTTGCCGGAGTCTCGGCCCTCCCCCCTTTCCGCCCTCCCTCCCTCCCTCCCACCTCTACCTCCTCACCCCCCTCCCTCTGTCTGTGCTCCGGCCCGTCTCCTGCATCCTCCGGGGAGGGCTACAGCTGCCGCTTGCCTTCCTGCACCGAGGGGGCGATGGCTCGCTCACTCCCTATGTGTCTGCAGAAGCAGCAACAGCAACAGCAGAGGGAACGTCGCAGCTTCGAAACCGCGCGGGCATAGCCCGGAGGGGGTAGGAAGAAGTGCTAGGATGTCTGTCAATGCAACAGCAGCAGCAACAGCAACAGCAGGTACCTCCCTCCCTCCCTTGATCGTCAGTCTTGTCGGGCATTTCGAGGCTCCTTAACGGGTGGGTGGTGGGAATATGGAAAAATATATCTACCTGTCCAGTGGGCATCATCTTCGCAGGTGGCTCGTCCTACGATTTAATGACGTCGTGGGGGGGCTAGTGCAGGAGAGGGAGGGAGGGAGGGAGGAGGGGGGAAGGAGGCCACGGAGAGGGAAAACAAAACCATGTGACATAGATGCGCGAAACGGAAATAAGTTAAACACGAAAATGTCTCGTAAAAGAATAAGGAGGCAAGCGGCTTTTGATTCATTTCATCCCCTGATTCCTCCTCCCTCTCTCGCTCCCTTCATCCCCCGTTCCACCTCTCACCAAACGTCATCTTCTCCTGCTCCATTTGCCTACCCTCCCTCCCTCCCTCCCTCCCTCCCTCCCTCCCTGCCCCCCTCCTGCTTCCCTTCCCTCTTTACTCGGACTTAAATCCCGCGGCTTTGACCGTCTTGTTCGCATTTACCACCCGTTTCAGCTCCTTCTTCGTCATGATGGCTATCTCGGCATTTGGCTGTGCCTTGCCATCCACCACGTCGCGCGAGTACTGAGCTCGCTGCAGTAGCTTAACCCAGGCAGCTGCGCAGGCGAGGGAGGAAGGGAAGGAGGGAGGGAGGGAGGGAGGGCGGGAGGGAGGGCGGGAGGGTCGGAGGGGTGAGTCCACTGACCAAGCAGATTGAAGAGAAGGAAGGAAACTCTCCCTCGATTTTGGCACCCTTACCTTTCTCAGTCACCATAAGCTGCGTCCCCTCTTCCACCCTGCTGATCATGTCCTCCTCTTCCTTCGTCAGACTGCCCCCCACGCTGCCTAAATTAAACCCCTGCTCTTTCATCTCGGCCAGGTAGGCCTCCTTCTTTTGTTGCTCCTTGTCTAGGGCTGCCTTGACCCGTGTGGCCTCTTCGCGGGCCATGCGTTTTCGGTTGACGGCAAAGTAGAGACAAAGGCCAATGGGGATGATGAAGCGACCGAGGACTGAAGGAGGGTGGGAAGGAGACAGGGAAAGAGGGAGGGAGGGAGGAAGGAAAGAGAGACAGGGAGGGAGGAGTGAGTGAATGGGATGGAATCTTCAAGAGAAGACAATGAAGTCAACCAACGTGCAGAACATGCTATGACACACCCGGACAAGTTTGATGGATGGATGGATGGAGGGAAGGAGGGGGGGTACGGGTACTTACTGGCAGCGACGATACGTGTCTCAGGTGACATCCGCATATCCCGGTAAGCATGCGCGGGCTGGACGGCCATCCCTAGGGCAGTCACAATAGAGGGGAAAATTGTCATCTTGACAATGCGACCCAGGCGAGGTAGGACGCCGCTCTTCTGCTGCAGTTGCTGCTCCTCAGCTAAGTCATCATGCTGTTGCTGCTTTCTCATCATCTGGGGGAAACAGGTAGAGGAGGAGAAGGAGGAGGAGGAGAAAAGGGGGGAGCTAGGAGAGGAGGTGGCCACAACGCTGCGAGTTTGAGCTCTTATTCTTGTACTGCTGATGCTGATGGTGCTGTGTCCATTGGGGAGGAGGAAGAAGGTTACGGTGCTTTGGGGTAGGAGCAGGGAAAGCAGTACGAGGAGGCATGATGCGGAGGAGAGGACGAGACAAGTCAGGGACCGAGCAGTGGCCATAGTTGTGGCTTCCACTTTCCCTGTATCTGTATGGATGCAGAGGATTATATGTGAAAATCAGCAGTGGCCGCGGTGTCGTGGGAGCTTGAGGCTGAAGCAACAACAGCAGCACGGTAGGCCGCACACAGGACTTCTATCCCTTCGCGCGTTATTTCTTGCATTGGGAGAAGGGAAAGTGCCTTAACTTTTTCACATCGTAGCGCTTTCAAGTCGCTTTTTCCAACTTTAGGGTGTCCATCTGTGCGTAACAACGTAGGTTTAATCAAGCAATATTTTCGGCCCTGTTTCATGATCATGGTGGCATCGTGGCAAGTCAAATCAGGCTACTCGACAGGTCCCGCGCAGGCGACGATCTGAATGAAGTGCATCTCAGCAACATCACTAAAGAAAATGCAATTTTTTGTAACCCGCGATATTTTTTCTTTCCCCCCCTCCTCTTCTTCCCCTAATTTCAGAGAAACCTTCAACTAACCAAAGCAGCAATTGCAGTCAAACGGACATAGGGACGTGCCCCCACCTTTGCCCACGCGCATCGAGTCCGGATCGTAGATTGGCATGCCCGACGAGTCCCGCTTCCCTGGTTTGATGTTTAATTGCGTTTGATTGGTGGATGGGGGTATCATCGTGTGTGAATTATAGGATCCCCGTGCACGCTGCCCTCTCTTCCATGCCTAAGTGAAGCATCTTATGAAGTTTCTCTTTCGCATCTTTCCAGCCCCATCCTCTTTGCTTTGCTTCACTCCATTCCATCCTCCTGTTTTCCCTCATCCACATTACTGTGATCCTGTTGCACTTTTCCTTTCTCCCCTCTATCCTTCCCTGCCCCTAGCCCTTCCCCCCTCCCTTAACTTTACTTACATGGCCGAACGTCCGGGTCGTCTCTTTTTGGATCATACCTCTGTCCCTCTCTCCCCTCCCTCGCCTCTCTCTCCGAATTCTTCTGCTTCAATTCCTGCTCTTTTTTCTTCTTCTTGATTTCTGCAGCTGCTGCAGCAGCAGCTGCAGCAGCAACGGTTTGTTTGTGGCGGGAGAGACCTGCAAAAAGATCGTCGATTTCGGCCACGGCTTGGGTGGCAGTTACAGGTGGGTCAGCCTGTTGGAAAGGGAGCTCGGAGAGGTCGGATGAAAGAGGAAGAAAAATGCAGTGCGTAGAATGAGGTACAATCAAGCGGTACTGCTCAGCGGAAAGGAGGAAGAGGTGAAGAGAGCATTCAAATAGGAGGAATGGAGGGTGCCCCCTATGACGACGGCTGCCTCGTGCCTGCATCTAAACCCGCTCCCCCCCACAAGGATAGGATGCGCTCTCTACGTTCATCAATGGATCCATACATTCGTCGTAGGCACACTCGCACAGTATCCCTGACACACGTACATTTGCCTCTCCCACCTCTGATGTAGTCGTAGCCTTCAGCTTCAGCTTTTTTATCTTCTTTTTTTTTTTCAATTCCCCCGCATCCTTCGCCTCCTGTCGTTTGATATTGGTGTCTCCCTTGACCTTGTCGTCGCAGGGGTGCTGCTGCTGGTGGTGTGGTGGGACCGCTGCCGCCTCCTCGGCCTCGACGAGTCCCCGCTTCTTGCCCATCTTGTACCCTGTCTGTGGGGAGGTACAACCTTTGCAACGCCAAACCGGTCTTTCGCTAGCCAACACTGTCGATACAGAGGCGGTGCTGGTGTGCAGAGTCTCCTACTAATTTATGTTTGTGTGCGTGCGTGTGTGTGTGTGTGTGTGTGTGTGTGTGTGTGTGTGTGTGTGTGGTGTGTGTGTAGTTTGAATGGGATGCCGGCGAACTAAAATAAAATACAAACAAGCTGTGGCGGCCGCCATAATCATTCCGAGGCCCCGAGACTCGTATCTGACCACGGCAAAACCTCTACACACAAACTCCACGAACAGCATGTCAATTCCCGCAACACGACCATGAGCTGCAGTACAAGCCCTTCCGATTGCAGCAGTACCAGCAGCAGCAGCGCTCCTCTCAGACGTTCCCCTCAGTCGCTCGCCCTCTCCCTCCATGCCGCCCGACACACGGACATCATTCCCTGCCTCACGGGCAATCCGCACACCGGCGCACAGCAACGCGTGGGTACCTTGCTTCTTCACAAGCCAGTTAACCTCGTGAAGGTGCTCTACGAAGATGAAGAGGGTGGCGATGGAGATGAGGAAGGGAAAGAGGGCGAGACGATGAGGGAGCTTACCTCCACTTTCCAGCAAGTCACCCTCCCCTCTTCCTCTTCCATTTCTTCCTCCTCCTCATCGTCATCGTCCTCGTCATCCTCAGCCATCGCGTCACCATTTTCAGTGACACCTACCACCGCAACACATGCCGCACCGGCACTTAATGACAACAGCCCCGAAGCCTTGCCGGAAGGCCGAAGTTGCTACCTGGTCATCCTCTCTCTCCCCGCCCACATGATTCCGCGCGAACTCCTCCAATTTGTCTCCCCCTTCCGCGACGATATTCGCATTCTCCGCATCGTCAGTCACTGCCTTCCACCCCCTCCTCCGCACTCTCTCCCCTCTTATTTTACCGACATGCCCCACCAATCTCTAGCTGCCGCGGCCGCTGCTGCTTCTAGCACTTCATCCTCTTCCTCCTCATCACCCACCTCCTCCTCGTCCTTTCCCTCCTGCATCTCACCTTCCTCCTCCTCGTCCTTCTCCGGAGCAGCAGCAAGAACATCAGCAACCACCACAAGATGTCAACCTGCGAAATACATGGCTCTACTCGAAATGACCACCCCCGCGGCTGCCGACGATTTCTTCCATGCCTTCAACTGTCGGCCATTTAATAGCCTGGAGCCCACTCGTTGCCAGGTGAGCTTCCTCAGGAGCTTGACATTTGAGGGGACTGCTCCTGCTGCTGTAACTACAGCTGCTGTCCCTGGTACTATCACACATACTGCTGCTGCTCCTGCTCCTGCTCCTGCTGCTGCCAAGGCTGCGTCAAGTGCTGCTGCTTTACCTGCGGTTGCTTCGCCGTTGGCCACCACCACCAGCGGTAGCGTCAACACCACCACCAGTGACGACAGCAGCACCACGACGAGGACCACCAGAAGCAGCAGTATCAGCAGCAGCAGCAGCAAAGGCAAGAGCAGCAAGAAGAAAGAAAGCCGCAGTGGTAAACCTCCTCCTCCCCTCTACCCCGCCTTCGCCCCCTCCATGCTCCACTACGACATCAGCAACAACAACAACACCAGTACCAGCAGTGATGGGGGCGAGGGAGGGGGAGAAGGGGGCGGAGGGAGCAGTGGCACGACCAGCCACCTTCCCTCCGTGGCCGGGGGGGAAGAAGGGGGGCCTCAGTGCGTCGTCTGTCTCGAACCACTCGGCGGCCTCCTCCCTCCCTCCCATAACCCCCTTCCACAACCTGCGGTCCCTCCCTCCCTCCCCGCCCCCCTTCCTTCGACCTCCACCCCTGTCCTCATCACTGCCTGCAACCATGCGTTCCATATGCCCTGCCTGCGTCGCCTTTCCTCCCCCCTGTGTCCCGTCTGCAGGTACAACCACGACGATACCCTCGCGCGTCATTCCTCCGCCTGTGGCGAATGCGGTCGTTCCACGGATTTATGGGTCTGCCTCGTCTGTGGCTTTGTAGGCTGTGGCCGGTACCACGCGCAACACTCTCGCAAGCACTATTTCATGACACTCCACGCCTACGCCATTGAGGTTCAGACGCAGCAGGTCTGGGATTATGTGGGCGATGGGTACGTCCATCGCCTCCTATACATGCCTCAGAGCATCACGGGGGAGGGAGGGAGGGAGGGAGGGAAAGTGGTAGAGGTGGCAGACCCGTACACGCGGTCTGACCAGCGGCCGAGGACAACGACTCGAGTATCGGAGGAGGTGGAGGAGGAGGTCGTGCACCGGAAGCTCGAGAGCTGGGCGGAGCAGTACACGGTGCTGGTGTCGGCAGGGCTGGAGGAACAACGACAACGTTTTGAAGAGAGGCTGGCCGCGCTGAGGGCCTCTTTCCCTCCCTCCCTCGAGCCCTCGTCCTCGCGGCCTGGGATGGTGGTGGCTGCACTAAAACAGGAGAAGCGTCAGATGGAGCAGCGGTGTGCGGGGGCCCGGGAGCGATTGAGGAAAGTAAGGGAAGAGATTGGGTTCTTGCGTGAGTTGAATAAGTCCCTGGAGGCGAACCAGGAACCGGTGGCCGCCAGCATACGCCAAGCGGAGGAAGAGCGGGTGGGGAGTGAGGAAGAAAGGGAGAGGAAGGTCAGGGTGCTGGAAGCACAGGTACGGGAGTTGATGATGCGGTTGGATGGAGGAGACAAACGAGTGAAAGGAGGAGGAGGAGGAGGAGGAGGGGAAAGAGGAGGAGGGGAAGGAGGTGGAGTAGGAGGAGGAGGAGGGGTGGGAGAGGCCCAGGGCCATGGGGTGGCTTCAGCTGGGGGAAAAGGAGATGAAGTACTGTAAAAGACAATATGAGGTGCCATCTGTGCGGCTGACTTGGCCATGAAAGTGTGAATAGAATGCAGAAAGAAATAACATAGCATAACAATAACGTAAGGATGTACCAAAGCGTGCTTGCATGTTAGAGGTAGCTCACTTCTGTGCGGTCCGCACCACGGTTCGGCAAGATCATCAGGGTATCGATGGAGGCAGCAAAATGGAGTGTACTTTGGCGTTCACACCCGCACCCTTCTCGGCCAGTGACAGCGCATCAATGGCAAGCCTACAGCCGCACCTCTCCTCGAGCCGTCCTGGACTGGCTTCTATCCGTTGCCGCACCTTGGCCATGCGCGAGATGTTAACCTCTGTCACAGCTTCCATTTCGCATTGCCCGCTATTGTGTACACACTGTAACGCTGCATGATGTGCGTGGAATGTGGCGTTGCGGCATGGAAAGCGCGTCGAACATACAGGCAGAGGCAGGAAGCAAAATGAAGACGCTGCCGGCGCTGCTGGCGCTGCTTCTCCTACACAACCATGAAAGTAGCGAGAAGGTTGAGATAGTCTTGAGTTCAGTTGTTACACCGTCCTTCTATCTGTGCTATTGCATGTCTTTGAGTGTGCTTTGCGTTCCTTTAAAAAAATGTCCTCCTTCTAACCTCCTACCTCCTCCTCCTCCTCCCCATCTCCTCCTCCTTCTTTCAGGCCAAAGTACAACGCAACAATGCCTGACAGCATGCACGGCGAGGAAGACGATGAGTCTTTCTTGGGAGCAGCAGCTCTAAAGGGCGACCCGGAGGAGGAGGAGGAGGTGGATGATGAGGGGGATTTTGGTGACGTGCTGGGTGATATCGATGATGAAGAGGAGGAGCAGGAGGAGGATCAGGAGGAGGAGAAAGGAGAAAGAGAGGCTGAGGATGAAGACAGTCACGAGGAACAGGATGATAATGATGAGGAGGAGGAATTTGAGGGAAGGGAGGAGGGGGAGGACGACGAGGAGGATGGAAATCTGGGGGAGGAAGGCACAGAGGATCAAGATGAAAATGACTACCCCTCCTCCGGTTCCTCCTCCTCTTCCTCCTCCTCCGAGGAGCTTGAGCTTACCGTGGACGATGAAGGTCGCCTCGCTTTCAATGGCGGCTACGTCAATTACTCCCTCCGCTCCTTTCCTTGCGCCTTCCCCTCCCTCGCTTCCTCCTCCTCCCCCTCCCCTCTCCTCTCCACCTTACTCCACGACTGTCACCTTGCCAGCACGGCACGTGCTCAAGCCCGGGCAGGAGGGGAGTATAGCGAGGGGGAGACCTTTTTTATCACTGCAGTTACAACGCCCACAGCGCAATTGGAGGCCATTGCCCTGTCCATATTTAAGTTCCACAGTCAGCACGCAGTGTTCGACGGGGCGAGGAGTGGGGCGGAATGGTGGGTGCAGGTCTTGGACGAGGACGACGACATTGGCATGCACTTCGACAAGGACTACTCGCTCGAAGCCCATCTTCTCAACATCCACCCGCACCTGGCCACAGTCACCTACCTCTCCCCATTTGGGGGTCCCACCCTTATCCTTCCCCTCCCTTGCCCCTTGCGTCACGGCGAGGATCTTTCTTGCATTTTGCCCTGGGCTGGCTTGTCGTTACCGGACGTTGGGAAACACACAGTCTTTGACGGCCGCCTCCTGCACGCCGCCCCTGCAGAACTACGGGGCCTCTGGAAACCGCAGAGGGAAGAGGAGGAGGAAGGGAAGGAGGAAGGGAGAGCGGTCTCGAGGGAGCGGGTCACCCTGCTCGTGAACGTGTGGTTGAATCACATCCCAAACTCAGCTGAACGACCAAGCGCTCCTCTCATGGCCGCCCTCTCTCCCTACTGCCCTTCCAGTCCCCTTCCCTGCTCCCTTGGATCCCTCCCTCCCTCCCTCGCGTCCTCAGGAGGGAAATTCGGCGCTCTTCCCCCGTCCTCCCTCCCCTCCTCCTCCTCCCCCTCCTCCTCTTATTTCTCCTCCTCGCCTGTGGCTTCGCGCGTGACAGATGTGAGGGTGGGAGGAGGGGTGGAAAGCCCCAAGCTGGCATCCTGGGTGTTGGGGGGGGAGGCGGGTCAGAAGTATAGGGTGATGGTGCCACTGCCGGCGGGGGAGGGAGGGCAGGTCGGGAGGGGGGAAAGGGAGGAGGGAACCACAATACGGTTGGTTTTTGGCGGAGGATTGGAGGGAGAGGTGGTGAGGGAAGGCAAGAGGAAGAGGGAAGAGGGGGGGGAGGGGGAGGAGGGGAGTGAAGAAGAGGAGGAGGAGGAAGAGGAAGAGGAAGTGGAGGAAGAGGAGGAGGAGGAAATGTACGGAAGAAAAAGTAAGGAAGAGGAGGAGGATGAGAAGGAGGATGAGGATGAGGAGGAGGATGAGAAGGAGGATGAGGATGAGGAGGAGGAGGAGGAGGACGACCTCTAATTTAAATCAAATTTAACTTATGAGGCAAGAAGAAGCATTCATAAGGCAAAAGACATGAAGAAAAATCACCAATATGAGAGCAATGGCACCAGCACCTGCAGCCATAGCAGCAGCAGCAGCAGCAACACATCGATTCCAACATCATTAGTTTTTTGCATTTCCCACTTTTTTTACTTTTCCTCCCTCCCCCTCCCCTTCCCTCTTCCTCACCCTCCCTCCATGCATGCATCCCTGTCACTATGTCATAACCTCCCCCCTCTCTTCCACATAAAGATGTTTCTACCATCCTGTACACCCACCCCTCCCTCCCTCCCTCCCCCGGCCTAGAGGAAATAATCGGGCTGCCGTTTGCTTTGCCGCCAGCTGTCTCCCCGAGGGGCCGGGTCAAAACGCGTGAAATTACAGTGGTCATAGGCATCTACACCGTCCACTGAGGCGAACTGCTCGTCCACCTCCATGAGGGCTGCAGGGAGGGAGGGAGGGAGGGAGGGAGGGAGGTCTGGGGTCAGTGTGCGTAAAATTACAGTGGGTGGATATCTCTATGAGGGCGGCAGGGAGGGAGGTAGGGAGGGAGGAAGGGAGGGAGGGAGGGAGGGAGGGCGAGCGTGTAAAATTGCAGGGGGTTAAAAATGAGCACTCTCCGTCCCATCCACCCTCTTTCCCGACCTGCTTGATTCCCACACCGGTAGCAGTAATTAGGCGCCGAGAACACTGTGACAACGCCTTGTCGGTGCGCCCACTGGTACCCCTCCATGATCAGCTAGGGAGGGAGGGAGGGAGGGAGGGAGGGAGGGAGGGAGGATGGAAGGGGTAAGGACAAAAATACAAAAGGTGCTTTCCATGTTGGACGCATCTCCCTCCCGCCGTCCCGCCGTCCCTCCGTCCCTCCCTCCCCACCTGATGCGCCCTTGCCACGAAGGCCAGCCCATTCACATGATTAAATTGCTCGGTAATGTCCTGCCCGAACGTGTAGCCGGCACCGCTAAGGGAGGGAGGGAGGGAGGGAGGGAGGGAGGGAGGGAGGGAGGGAGGGAGGGAGAGAGGAAAGACGACTGAGTAGGTTGAAGGAAGAGGGGACGGGGGAAAATCCACCATAGAGCCGAAATGCACACCACAAGCTTACTTTCCCTCTCTCCCTCCCTCCCTCCCTCCCTCCTTCCCTCCCTCCTTCCCTCCCTCCCTCCTTCCCTCACCGTGGCGAGATTCCCCATCCACAGCGTTCGTCCGGATCGGACCAGACCAAGTCGCACATGGGCCCTTCATGAGGCACCTGCAGGCAGGCAGGCAGGCAGGGAGGCAGGCAGGGAGGGAGGGAGGGAGGGAGGGAGGGAGGGAGGGAGGGAGGAAGGGGGTGGGTCGTCGTCTCTTGTGCTTGTTTTGAAACAGCAGATTCCAGGGGGAAAGGAGCCCGCAGACCAGAGAGGGAGGGAGGGAGGGAGGGAGGGAGGGAGGGAGGGAGGGAGGGCGTACCTCTTGGAACCTGTCCAGGTTGCGTGCGTGGTCAAGAGTATCGATGGACGGGCTGAGGCCGCCGTGAAGGCAGAAGATCCGATCTTCAACCAGAGCCGTCATGGGTAGGTAGTCGAAGAGGTCGGTGAAGCACTGAGGGAGGGAGGGAGGGGGGGGAGGGAGGGAGGAAGGGGAGGAGGAAGGGAATGAGGAAGAGTGAGTCTCTTCAACTGACACCACGTCGGTCATAACTCATGTGGCTCCTGCGGAAGGGAGGGGGGAAAGGGAGGGATGGAGAGAGGGAAGGTAATGGAGAGATAAAAGGGTGACTTGAAAAGCAAGGGAGGGAGGGAGGGAGGGAGGGAAGGTGGGCCACCACGTACCTTCCAGACATTGGCGTTGCCGTATTTCCGCTGACACTCATCGTAGAATCCATAGACCTGAGGAGTGAAAGCCGAGTAGGGGGAGAAGAAGAGAAGAGAGAGTCAGCCGCAGAGGTAGAGGGAGGGGAGAAGACAGAAAGGCGACGAGGGGGGAGGTCACGATGAAAGTACGTCCTTCCCTCCCTCCCTCCCTACCCACCTGTGTGATCTGCCTTGACTCGTGGTTGCCCCTCAGGATGGTGATCCTTCCCCTGTGTCGCACCTTGAGGGCGATCAGGAGGGTGGCAACCTCCACCTGGAAGAGGGAAGGACAAGGGCGGGGGGGAAAGAGGGAGGGAGGGTAAGATGGTGGTGAGAGCTCGGAGAGATGCTGGCAAGTGACTCGAAATCTCTCTCTCTCTCTCTCTCTCTCTCTCTCTCTCTCTCTTCTTTCATCTCTCTCCCTGACTTTCACCTCTTCCTCCCGCCTTCCCTGCCGAATAGTCGCCCATGAAGCTGTTATATATGTTCCCTCCCTCCCTCCCTCCCTCCCTCCCTCCCTCCCTCCCTCCCTCCTCCCCTCCTTCCCTCCCTACCGAGTAGAAGCCTCTGTCCACGTAGTCGCCCATGAAGAGATAGTTGGTGCTTGGGCAGTCTCCACCTATCAGAAAGAGCTCCAGCAGATCGTAGAACTTGCAGGGAGGGAGGGAGGGAGGGAAGGAAAGATGGTGAGTCTTCTTGACGATTCAGGCAGATGGCATGAGGCCTACTTGGATAAGTATATCTCTGACTATTGCCAGGATATCAAGCACGTCCCCTCTCATCGTCAGTCTTGCTTTGCTTTCCTTATTCCCTCCCTCCATCCATCCCTTCCTCCCTCCCTCACCTGCCCGTGGATGTCCCCGCATACTGTCACAGGGCACTGCACGGCTTGAACATTGCTCTCCTCCTGCAGGATCTCTTTCGCCTGAAGGAGGATGGGAAAGGGGAAAAGAAGAGATCGATATTATATGAGAGGGAAGGGCGATACAGCAGCATAAGCAGTACAAGCAGCAGCACCAGCAGCACCAGCATCTTATGATGCGCGGTAATTATCAATTCATCCATTCATATGGCAAGATCATACTCGTCCATGCCCTTGCTCACCTCTATCCTCCTTATCAATCGCCTTCCATACGTTCATGTGAAAGCAGGCATCTCGTTGACCTACCCCGCGATCCTCTCTCCTTCTTCTCTCACCTTTTCGCACAAGCTCCGCACCACATTTTCCGGCAGCACCTGGCCTTGACGCAAGCTTTCAATGTGGGCCTCGAGGAGACCCGGGTCGTAAATCGCTGGTGGGGCCATGGCAGGTGGAAAGGAGGAGGAGAGTGCGGAGATGGCTAGGATTGAGTACCAAGCACGGATGTCAGCAGGTGGGTGTCGCGGTGGCTGCTGCTACCGGTCTTGACCGCCGCGCTACTGACCTCCCTCCAGCAGATCCACTACCTGTATTTGTCGGTGATGAAAACACTTCCTGTATTTGTCGATGATGAAAAGAGGGGCGTGGTAGGTGGTGGCTTACAGGAAGAGGGAGGGCAGAGGACCGTCCATCATGTGCTCTCATCATCAATATTCTTGCTCATTCCTTCTCTCAGCCAGGCTCTCGCTCTCGTCGAATTGGGTGCACACGTTGTGTCGCAATCGGCGTGCTGCCCGCACAAAAACGAAAAGGAGACACGATGGTGAGCGAACGACTAAGGTACATCCATAATTTAGAGTTAGTTCAGCTTTACGTGACAAACCATTCCGAGCCTAAATATTTCTTTTATGCTTGCATGTTTGGCGATTACCTTTCGATGAAAGTGGGCTTGTTCCTTTTTGGTTTGTACGGAGACGTAAATATTAGCCTTCTAGACGTAACAAAGCTCTAGAGTGCCATAAAAGATGACGAATGCCTGACCTGTCGAATGTAGCCTGCACCTGCTTCCTTCCTAATCCGTGGAAAGTCTGTCGGCCCGTGGGGGAGCGGCACTTTTTGGCCCCCTCTCAAATAGAAAGTGACACGTGTACCTCCCATACATCACCAACCACCCCCTAACACACTAAGAGTAATTCTAAAGCGTACATTCAGCACAATGGGACAAATATTCTACCTGCCTCGTTTTTCTCCTGATCTCTCGCTCTCCTAGAGAAGCCATACCTCCCGCTCTCTCTCCCCCTTCTCCTCTTCCTCCTCCCTCCTCTTCCTCCTCCTTCATGATCAGGCGACGCAATAATAAGGCTGGGAATTCCTCATAACATACTTTCACGATGGGAGCGCTGTGGGGAAATCAACACGGTTCTAACACAGGGAGACAGACGCTTCGGTGAGAGAGTTCTCCTCGACGGCCTACCATCACTCAGTTGTGCGATCACTCAGTGGTGGGTCCACAAGTTTCGATGAATAAGGTATAAAATTAAACGAGTTACTGATCAATCAATCGATACGTTTGGAAGTGTCTAGATGGTATCTTATTTTCTCACACCCGGTGGAAAAGGAGACCAGTGAAGTTCTCTTGGGGACATACGAGTGGGAGCGCGGGGTTCAATCCGCGACCTGTACGGGTGTTTCATCCGGAACGCAAGAGTGTGGACATTGGTTCGATAGGGGAAGACATGTCGCGTCTTTGCTGGTCACTCATCTATCTTGCATTTTTCGCTCTATCTGCACGCCTCGCTCGCTCACGGCCATTCATAGTCATGGCCACCCTCCTTTCTGACGTTCATACCCCGAGCGCGATTGGCGCGCGCCCATTCAAACACTGGAGTGCATTGAATATATCTTCATTCATAATGTCACCATTAGTGTGCACTTATTCCTCCTCACCTCTACCGCCCCCTTCGCTGATCCATCATTTCCTCTCACACGTGGACAAATATCCTAATCCCATCCACGGGCACATAGAGCTAGTTATGGGTACTGGACCGTTGCGGCACAAGGCTTCACAAATGAACTTAGGGGAAGAGATAGGTGAAAGCTTAGCAGGTATTTGTACAAGGATTCTACTCCCAAGCTCCTCACCGATCATGGCAAGACTGCGACTCCACGATACGATGTTAAAGGAATTTAGTGCAGACCCGACCCGAGATGAGTTGGAGATCGATAGCCTGACTAAGCGTCAACGCTACATTTTACACAAAGCATGTGACAAATTTGGACTAGACCATCAATCCTACGGTCCTAAAAATAGCGTCTTGTTTAGAGCGGGATGGCGTCATCGTCCCGCGAAAACGCCAGTGGCCTGATGCCGGCAGCTTCCCCGTCATGCGGGGCGGGCTTATTTTGGTGCTCAAAATATGATAGAAGGAGATGTCTTTATGCCGGTGACAAGGCTCGTTATGGTGATTAAAACAACAAAAAAGTAAAAAGAGCCAAAAACTTACATAACTTTCTGTATAGTCCGTTTGAAAATTGTAAAACCGCAAGAAAAATAGTAGGTATTCATCGATCGCCGTCTTCAATTAGGACAGGCTTGTCCACGTAAAGAGATGAAGAGGGAGATAACAGGCAATGGTGATTTAAAAGATGGGGGATGAAAATGAAAAAATGCAAAGAAATAATAATTTTCGTGCATAGTCCGTCCGAATAATTTCAAGTCTGCTGCTTGACAAAGCCCTCTGCAATAGTTCCTTTCCTGTAACCATGCTGGAGAACGAGTAGAGGTTCCGCATATTGATAGAGAAGGGTGCGGGACTTTTCGGCATTCCTTATCCTTGTCTATATTTTATTGTCGCAGTAGCGAGAAACTTTGCGCCACCGCGATGGCTCTTAGCTTGCCTATACATAATGCACCTTGGATGAGGAGAGGAAAGTTTCAGATGTCGGTGCAGCAACCACTTCACCATAGTTCATTGTAGTGGATAGATTTCTTGATGAAGATCACTTGCCTTAAAGTTGTCGCTTTGCGACGAAGTCCCTGGAAACTAGGTAGCAAATTCTGGTTGATCTGTTGTTGTGATGATAGGGGGTGGTGTTATGAATATCATGGGCCCATGATACGTGTAAAAAAAGGAAGAATGGTGCTTAAGACCTACCAAATTCACTATCAATGGCCCTCACTGTGGCGCAGTCGGTGGATTTGGTCATATTTGCGAAAGTAAATCATGGTTCGCGCACAAATGCTGTCAAGATTCTTGCCTTTACTATTTTTGGCACCACCCTTTCTCAGTATTTGCGGGACCGCATTGAGGCGTACCAAAAGTCAAATGAATTCGATGCGAAGAAATCATGCTATAAAGTCATAATTACAACGTTCTCTTTTTGGCTCCTTATAGCATAGCTCTCATGTCCAGCTTTTAATCAGTCGTGGGGCCAGCCGCTGCACGCGCAATGAAATTTGGCCCCAAAACGTATTTTTTTGCATGTCATTTCTACCACCGTTTGTGAACATGACATAAATGTGGAAAATTTACCCCATAAGTTGTCTTTATACTCGGCTGTCTGTCACGAAATCCCTGTCTCCAATCTCCAACATCACCCAGAGAGAAACGGTCAATTCAAACCGCATTTAAACTGCTTTCATGGTGCTAAACTTGCACCCTCGCGATCACCCCTTTGGGACCTTCAGATACACATCGTCCCAGAGATGTGATTTTCACACACACACACACACACACACACACACTCACATAGATCTTGATATATCCATTTTGAAGCCTATGTGCCCCGTAAGTGTGTCCTTTATAGTGGCCTCTGCGCCGAACTAAGCGATGGAAATGACGCGCCGTTTCGCCCTCCTTCCTGCTTTCTCCCACCATGGAACAACTACAAAATAGATACACTTTTCAAATCGCGAAGCGTCGTTTCGTAGCAGGAGAGAAGGGGTTGAGGAGCAAAGCCATTTGAATGATAGCACTCCCACTCGCAAAGCCTTTATACATAACACGCCTTTGCACCAAAGCATAGATGACAAGCAGCTAACGGGCAGGAGTTGCCTGTCTTGTCCTCGTCGCCTTCTTCGCTCCAAAATGACTTGATAAATTGGGGGGTATGGCTGAGGAAAGAAGATCTGTGCAGGCAGTCTAAGATGGCAATCGTGTGTCCTTATCATGCCAGGCCATTGGGCAAGCACATGGCAGGACGCACAGCCCTCCTAAATCTTGACTCTCCTTGCCTGCTCGTACCACCATCGGCCACATCGAGCCCTACAGACTCACACTTAGGTATAGATCTTACTGACACGCCGATATTTTTTCTTTTACACACATGCACGTCACCACAGGCGAGTCCGCAACACTTAACAACGACGCAAACAGCAACGAGACAGGCGGTGGTACAGCGCGTGGAGGACAAGGGTGGGTTTGGGCATCGACGCCTTTCTAGCTCTACCTCATCCCCGTTCTAGACTCAACACCGTACCAACCATGACAATGATGGACGCAGCGATAATTGAAAACTTAGAAAGGCAGCAACATCTGCTCGTCGCAGAGGCGGAGAGGCTGAAGCAGGAGAAGGGTGGTCTCTTTCTCCTCCATGCCGAAGAGGGCTACGAATGCGTGACCTTGGCAGCAGTGGACACTAGCAAGGGCCTTTACGTACACCCTCAAGGAGCAATGGGAATTATCGAGCAGCAACAGGGGCGGTGGGTATCTTGGGAGGAGACGAGGAATATGGCAATGACCCGTTTCGGGGGGCACTTGCCAAAGGCGGCATCACTGTCAAGTATTGTGGATGCCGTCAAGCAACACCAAAACCTGGGAGAGCTCACGCATTTCCACGAGGCGACCTTATTGGAAGGCATTCGGCAGGGGGTGAAACAGGGAATGACCTGCCAACAATGCGGCCCAACCCTTGTCACTTTGGGCAGCATGGACGCAGCCGTAACGTCGGATCTACCCGGCGCCCTGCCCTCTTTCTTGGCCTTGACTTCGCCATCTCCGCCTTCCGTTCCCGCTTCCACCTCCTCTCTCCTTCCCGTGTGGAAGAGTGACCTGAACCAGGACCTGTGCCTTGCGGCAAGGTCAGAGCCCCATCCATGCGACGCCCTGCACGCAGCCTTTCGCCAGCTCCACACCCCCGGTGCTCCCTCGCACCAAACACTTGTTCTCCTCGGCTCAGCCTCCGGGCTGGCTGACACCAAGACCCACATCCTCCAAGCACTTTTTGAGCATTACCGTCGCCCGGCACCGCAGCTGGTGAAGCGTATCTCGACGGCCGTCTCCCTCCTCTCCACCCTCCTCGTCCTGGACGATGCTGCCCTCCTATCCTCACCGATGGAGATCAAATTCTTCGTGAAGCTCCAGCAGCAGCAGCAGCAGCAGCAGTCCATGAAAGATGAAACAATGGATACCCCTTCTACCCCCGGAGGTGCTATTGCTGCTGCTGCTACCGCGGGCGCTGCTGCTGGGTTTGAGGGCAAGCTAGTTGGGGCTGAATTAGATGTGTTTTTGATTGAAAGGGATCCCGCCAAGTACGACTCCTTAAGAGATGCTTTGGCCAGCCCACAAAGCGTTCAAACACTGGGATTAGAAGGGTTGGGGCTTGGAGGGAGGGAAGGAGGGATCGGTGAGAGCAGCGGTGGTGGTGGGGGAGGGATGATGGGGGGGATGGGGAATCCGCCTCCTTCCTTCTCGGTAGGAGCGCCGATTGATGGAACGTCGCTGTCGGCCACTGCACTTGGGGACTTAGATATGGGTGATTTATCATCTTCCTTGTCTTCGAGTCTCTCCGGGAGCAATCACAGTATCTTTCCAGGGAGTGCTCATCCTCTTTGCCGCCAGGGTGAGCACAAGGGGAGCATGACCTTCGAGAGTCTCCTTCAGTCATTCACTGACATTGGCCTCTCTGTTGCCAACGCCACCAGGATCCTCCGAGCTATGGCCGCCTCCATCATTCTCTCCAAGGCCTCTGTTCCTCTCGCCTTACCTCTATACCGAGCCTTTGACTTTTTGGGGTTTCCCGCCAAGCTGACAAAGACAGCAATCCAACGTGTGGGATCCGCTGAACGCGACCTGAAGCAGCTCGCACGTGAGGCATTCACCCTTGCAATCCAAGACCTCGTCGGCCTATTGAACAGTGCCATGGCCGTCGTCCCGTCTTTCTCCCCTTCTTCCCTCTCCTGCGCCAGTGAGAAGATTGGTACCTTGTCAGTGCTGACCATACCCTCCCCCACTCTTTCCAACAACCTCGGGCGCTTTAGTGATCTAGCTGCCGCCTTGGGCGTCATCCACACTATGACTTACATCGGCCCGCGCATTGTGCAGGCATATGGAAAGAAGGAGGGAGGGGAGAAGGCAGAGCAGGAGGAAGGGGCTGGCGCTATCTCTTCCACGGAGGAGGGCGAGGGCAGCAGCAGCAGCAGCAGCAGTAGCAACAACAACAGGAACAACAACAACGGTCCTCCTTCTGTCTTGATGACAACTGTGGACGAAGTGAACAGCACGGCTGACTCTATGTACGGGCTCGCAGAAGCTGTTAATCGCTCCACTCTCGCCCGTGTCGCTGAGAGCAAGGTAGAACGCGAGCTTAAGGCATCCCTCAAATTGGGGAAGGCTGACGATGTGACGTTACCATGGGGAAAGACGCTCTTAGCCAAGCCCTTGATTCGTTTAAATGCCGCGATGCTGCCACCAAGACTAGCGGAGATGGTGGGTTGTACTAAGAGGGCGTCGGGCGCGGATTCGGCTACGGTGCTTGACGGGTTGGTCGCATGGATTGACAAGGCAGTGGGGAAGGAGGAAGGAGAGAAAAAGAGAGAGGTCAGAGATGGAGAAAAGATGATGAACCCTGCTACCATTGAGGAGGTAGAGGAGGAAGAGGAGCAGGTGATGGTAGAGGAAGGGGTAAAAGAGGAGGGGGGGAGGAAGGAGGGTGAGAGAATGGAGAATGTCACGGGTGCCGGTGACTTGAAGGGAGAAGTTGGCACCACTTTTCCCACCTTTACTAGCGTGAAGCAAAACGAGGATAACGCTGCTTCTACCGTGGACAAGAGCCGAGCCTTTCACCTTGTGTGTGCCTTGAAGACCAACTCCTCCCCCACAACATTTGACGGCATGAAAGTCGTTCACCAAATCCGGTTGTATCAGCTCCACTACCTCGCACAAGGCATCGGTTTCGTCGGCCCCTCCGCCACCCCCACCTTTTCCGCGGACTTTATCTCGCAGCGCATCCTGAGCGGGGGCGATGGTGGCCCAGGTGCTCACGGGGGCAACCCTCTTTTGATGGGGAAAAACCAGCAGCTCTTCCCGGGCTTAACATCTGTCACCCAGTCACGGTTGGCGGCCTATGTCTCACATGCAGGTAATAACGGCAGCAGAAGAGAGGCACCGATGTCGCCTGGGCGGATAGGGCGTCATTTTGAGCGGCATGGTGGACCCCCAGGCGGTGGAAATGGCCACACTCATGCTGCCGCGGCATCAGCAGTCATGTCGGGCTTATCGGAGGCTTTTGCGGGCCGTGGAGGCGGGGGGGGGATGTCCCATTCCTCTATTGCTCCAAACATGGGTGGACGTGCTCGGCTTTCGGCAAAGGACTCGACACTGGCGTTGGGCCACGGGCGTCCACACCCTCACCATGCCCATCCGCACGCACCCGCAGCCTTGAAGACGCTGCAGGAAGAGTGTTGGGCGCTGCGGCGACGGAACGAAGAGCTTGGGGCTATGAATACAGAGCTGCTACAGTTGGTTGTGGGCGAGAAGCACGAGGTTTTTTCCTCGCCCAACACAGTGGGAGCAGGGAAGCGCGCTGGAGCTCTGACTAGCCCTCAAACCCAGGCTCAAGTCTCACAGTTGTCTACATTGATCCACGAGACGGTCGAGAAGTTCACGAAGGTAATTTGGGATACCTTTGGCTTTGACGTGCGAAAGGAGGGCGTGGCGAGCCTGCGTCGATTGCGCGCAGAGATCGTGAGCCACTTGGACACTCTCATTGCCCAGGAGGACATTTTGGAGAACGTGAAGAGTGGTTTTGGGAGTGGAGGCGTCAGTGGCAGCATCGGTGGCATCGGTACCCTTGGCGGGGCGCCGGGGATGGGACCAGGAGAATTGCCTCATCTACCGGCGATGCCTCCTCTTCAGCACCACCGAGACGCTGGTGTATCCGGACATCACCACGGAGGTCATCACAACCAATATCACAACAACAACAACCACCACAAGGCCTATCAGCATCAGCAGCATCAGCTTCAACAGGAGCAATACCCGTATTCGCACTCTCTTCATCACAACGCCCACCACCACGTACCCCCTCACCACCTTGCTGCACCAAACCATCATCACAAGCAACACCATCACCATACCTCACCTTTCTCCTTGCCGAACGGAGAGGACATGTTTTACTGAACAAATTATGAAACGTTACAGTAGAAAATGTGAAATATTTACATTATATGAAACGGCATGTCTGAATTTAGCTTTCGTGCGGCGCATACATTCCCATTTCGGGCGAAGTACTTAATTGTAGTGTCATTATGAAGAGGAGCGGAGGGATTCTGTTCTTCTGGGAAAAAAAGCATTTTAATTTAATTCACAACCGATCGGAATTGATTTTCCCTGCAGATCATTTAATTCTGTAGGAGTGTGTGAGCATCTGCAACAGTAGCAAATCTAGAGAGAAATAAGGGGACAAAGAGACGAAGATAATAAAGGTCCTGATTTTCAGCCTGGTACCGAACGACATGTGTCTGTACGTTGAGTAGTCTTTACAGCAATGGGGCTCCGCTGCTGGAAAGACTAAAAACAAACGATTTCAACATGATATCAGGAGAAGAATTCAAAGATTAGGAATCGGATGTCCTGAGTTGTAACAAATTTAATATTTATAGTAAATAGCCTGGATGAGCCACCCTACTCTCAATAGCTTACCGAGCCAGTGTGGAGCACAAAAGGCGATCAGATCATCAGGTATTGGGGCTACGACTTAACAGCAATCTCAACAGTACTAACGGTGGGGAAGAGGCAGAATGCCTCTTTTTGCATTAAATTCTGCCACCTTTATGTTGGGAAAGAAAAAAGGAGGACCCACATGATAAAAGATTTGCGTGTTCGTCCTTTGCTTTGCGTATTGCAACTTCTCGCTCATTTCTCTCTCTTCTATTCGCCTTTAATTTACGCCTATTAGTTCGGCGACCAACACGAAGTCATCGAATCCATTCTCTGCGATCGCCCTCACAAGAACAAATCCACCGCTGATATCAAATATTCATATCCCGTAACCTACCCTCGACCATTACTTACTCCATGAGCCGAGTCCAAGCCATGCGAAACTCTGCATTCGCGTGATTTGCCGTGTCGATTCCCAGCACCACGCGCCTATGTAGGAGGAGGGCAAGCGTGCGGGAGATGTTATTTTTGGAACTAGTAAGGATGAGGGAGTCAGTATGAAGCTTTGAACAAGCTAGCTGAGTACGCGCTTTCAGAGGGCTGGCCTCATTTGGATGATATCGCGACGCGATGCAGCCACATAATGTGACTGCTCTTTTTCGAGGGTTTCCTTCCTCTGGAAGAAATAAGAATAAAAGGGGAGAAATAAGCAAAGTAAATGAATGAATACCTTCTTATAATCATACTTGAAATTTTCTTTTAACATAACTTCTCGCTCCTCCCCATCTTACCTCCCCCCCCCTTCCTCCTTTATTCCCACTTCCACTCCACATAATTCCATTTAGCAAGCTCATCTACCCCCTTCATACCCACATCCAAGCGAGCCATTTCCTCCCCATCCTTTCCCACCACCATCATTGTCGGAATACCAGATACCCGTCTTCCTTTAAAGGCTTTGTCTTCGTGCATAGACCAGCTACCGAGGGAGAGGGAAGGAGCGTGGAAGGGAGGGAAATAGGAAGACAGGGTAAGCGCATTTTATCCCCTATCACCAATCTTTGATTTCGTATATTTCCTCGCGATTATTCTTGTCTGACTTACACTCTATATTTCTCCTTCAAGCTCGTCCGAAGAGGGCTGTCGTGCGGGACAGCAAATGGCCACCCGTTTTCGGTTTGTTGCTGTGTAAGGCCAGCAGCGTCCATATCAGAGGAGACGTACACTGAAAAGGGTAAATGGGTGTGAGGGAGGAAGGGAAGGAGGGAGAGCGAAAGAGGAGGGTAGGAAGAGGGAATAAAAAGCGAGAATTACCTACCAAAAATGAAAAAAGTATCTCTATGCAAAACAAATGAATCAGTACGATCGATCACCGCCCTCCCTTCCTCCTTCTCTCTATACCTCCATCCTCACCTAAAGTCACCCCATCCGCTTCCCTCGCCGTAATCCATGCCGAAACACCAGGATTCGCGGCCCGAGTCATGCTACACCACCCAGCGCCGAAGTAGAGCCCCACAGACTTGCCGGCCAAGGCTTCGTTGGCATTAATGAGCGCACCCGTCAGATCTCGCAGCTGTGCATCGGCAGGAAAAAGAAGGAGGGCAGGAGCGGCGGAAGGGGTGGGGGCGACGGCAACAGTGGTGATGCTGCTGCTACTGTTGGTGATGGTGGCAATGGCAGTGCTGGAGTCTGGTGGGGGGATAACGTCGTCGCGAGCAGGGGAAGCGCCGAGCAGGTCGGCCTCAGCGGGGGTGTCCTATAGTGTCGAGGATGGAGGAACAATAATGAACGGGAAAATGAGAGTGCAGTGTCGTGTGAGAGGATAAAGGGGGTGGGCAACGACGAGAGACAGCCGACGCGGTAGAAGTTATGTGCTGATGCTTCCTTCCTCTCACCCCTCATTTCCTGAACACAACACACTACTGGAACGGAGGAAAGTCGATGCGGATTTACTCAAGGACACTCAAGAGGGCTAGGTAACGATGGCTGCGCCGTCGTGTGCCATATCCAGTGATCGGTACTATCGAATATTCCTTCTCACTCTCCTTCTTCTCATCATCCCTTCCATTTTCCTGCCAGGCGACCACCCTTGACCACAGTACCCACCCCCATTAATGTCCGCATATTGCTTTCCCTTATGTTCTCGCTTGCTATCCCTGTCTCACGCCCAGGAAGGTACACGGCCGCGAGCAAGGCGCACCCGCCCATGCCCAGCAAAAACAGCTTAAGGGCAAGAATCCTCCTGCTGCTGCTGCCGTGGGACAGGAGGAGACCACCGCTCCCGCTGTGGCTTTTGAGTCGAGGCATTCTCTCCTGTGTGGGATCATGGATGGCGGGTAATCGAATTTGGTCGCGTCAATGAAACCGCGTACGAAACGAAGAAGGCGTGATGCAGAGAGCAAGCATGGACAGACCACCTTCTTTTGAGGCTTTGAGAAATAATCGCACGCGTTCTGATCACAATGTTGTGCCCTACTTCGCCCTATCGTATTTGTGTATGGAATCGAAGACCAAGAGAAAACAGGCACCCGTTCCCCTTCTTTTTAGGGGGTGCGAAGAACATGGCCCGTCTTACCCTCCCATAATTTTTCAACCTCAAACACAGCCATCAAAGCATGCCCTTGTGTGTTTCCTCCCCATCTTCCACCAGCAGTCGCTATCTTCATCTCAACAGAGACGGCAGCGACGACGACGACGACTTATTCGTACAATTGCGGTAAGCTCATCTGTGCCTCCCCAAATTAGCCTTCCTCATGTGGCTCATCCTCCCCCCAAAAATCCCTTTTCCCTTCCATGTCACAGGAATAGTCATCATGACCACCGAAATTACAATCAATGTCGCCTCCACTTTCAGCGCCATATTTTCCATCAAGGCCAGCATCTACCTAATCTTGAACTCAAAATGCCGCTGCTGACCTTGGGGGCTCTTAACCCACGCTTGCAATCGCTCTACACCCACCTCTCGTCGTCTTGCTGTCTTTCCTGCCCGCCATCAACACGGCCTCCACCTCCACTTCCAGAATCTTGTAGTTTGAAGGGTATGCTATGTCTCTGCCGCGATAATAATCAGAAGCACCGTTCGTCAAAGCACTGTCGTTGTCGTCACCACCAGCACAATAAGGAGCAGTGTAGCAAGGAGAAGGAGAAAGAAAATGAGAAGGGCATCACGACCTTACATGCAGCCTGCCAAGCAAGGGAACGGCAGTGCCAGCAAAAGAATGATTCGGTGGAGCAATCTCAGCGGCACTCTTCGGCGGCATCATGTCGTTGTCGTCACCACCAGCACAATAAGGAGCAGTGTAGCAAGGAGAAGGAGAAAGAAAATGAGAAGGGCATCACGACCTTACATGCAGCCTGCCAAGCAAGGGAACGGCAGCGCCAGCAAAAGAATGATACGGTGGAGCAATCTCAGCGGCACTCTTCGGCGGCGTCATGGAAGTGGCAGAAAAGGGATAAGTTAGAAGAGAGGAAAGAGGAAGAGTGGAAGGAGGAAGTGAAAGATGGCAAACAAAGTAGAGACCCGAAAAATCATTTTTTCGACTACCCTAGAGACTTTAACTTGTGTGCATTTCATTGTTCCGCACCATCTCCCATTCCCCCCTCTGTGCTTCCAACCTCCCCACCACCAGCATACTGGCGTCCTGACGAAGAAAAGAGTGAAGATGGTCAGGCCCTGGTACGAGGTCTCGAGGAAGAGGTAAGCAAGCTTTTCTTGCAAAGACACAATCATTGTCGACGCCAGCCCCCAACAGTCTCTTTTTCTCCATCTCCTTCTGCTCTGATTCACCGAAAGCATCAAGTGCTCCGGAAGCTGTCGACGTTGGCATCTCCAACCACGTCGCCCATGCGGCAGCAGGAGAAGAGGATGCGACGAAAAGTCGACGGATATGAAGGACCGCCTTGGGTGCCACCGTAAATGCGTGATGAAGGGGGGAGGTGGAAAGGATACAATGAAGGCAAGCAAGAGGAAATAACCCATGATGCTACCCGAATATTTTTGGCGCGTTCTAGTAAGGGCTAACCGTAACCCTATTGTTGTTGCACTTAAAGGCACAAAATTCTGTTTCTGTTTTCAATCATTTCTATGACACTTCCAAGGATTGCAAGCACGCGAGAGAAGGGGAGGAAAGAAGATAGAAAGAGGACAAGTGTGGCTACTTAAAAGTCGAAAGGAGCCTCTTGTCGCACTCAATCAAACACAAGTGCGATTGAGACATAGGACGAGTCACAGTATAGGACTCCTCATTTTGGCCCTCCCTCCGCGCGGTGCCTTACCTTGTGTTCGCTTCTTGGACGTCTCGTTTACGCAATCACACTTTTGCAGCAGGTAATCCGTGTCCTAATCGACGCATTGAAAGGTGGGACACCTTGTGCCAAGACTTTGCACTGCACCATGTAGATTCACACGGAATGTCGGAGATGAATGCGGCGGAGGCAGAGATGTCCGATGGAACAATTGTCTCCCAAAAGCGTGCAGATTTGGGATAAAGGAGAGAGAGAGAGAGAGAGAGAGAGAGAGAGAGAATGAGAGAGAGAGAGAATGAGAGAGAACAAGAGAGAGAGAGAATGAGAGAGAGAGAGAGGGAGAGGGAGTGAGGGAGGGAGGGAGAGAGAGGAGAGAGAAACTGGCAAAGCGTAAAGTAATTGGAGATTTATCATGATTAGTGGTGGAAGGAGCATCAGCTGGAAGGAATACGATAAGTAATATCAGGAGTCCAAAACTAGGGTATTTTTTAAAGTATATCGCACCGAAGTGAGCATCAGGCTCAAGAGTTGGGTGCGAGAAAGATAGCTATGAAGAAAGAAGGTGATGGAGCAACGACTGGTGAATGATTGAATCCGGTAACATTTCGGTTTTGTTCTTTCCAATTTCTCTTTATCTGCTTTCAAGCAAAAGTGACATTTATGGTAGGGACGATCATTTTCATTTTAAATCCCCGAAAGAATAATAGTTTGTCATCATTTGACTTTTCACAAACATACGCTATTTCCTTCCATGTACAAGAAATGTGCATGGCAATCACTGCTGCCCCAGATCCTTTATCTTTTCTTGATGCAATATAATATGCCTTCTACCTCCTTAGAGCTCCCATGGTGGAAAGTCGATTTGCAACTCTTCGCAATCTGCGACAGTGGGCTCGGGTGTCAGCAACCAGAGCAACACGGTGGTGTAGACGGCTGAGATGGGGAGAGGGTCAGAGAATAGAGGAAGGAAGGAAATCAGGGACATGGTCATGAATATGGCTGAAACACATACACCTCGTCCCTTATACAAGCGGAAAGGATGGAGGGAGGGTGGGCAAGGGCTTACCTTGTACGATATCGTGTGAATAGTGGCTCTTATATGCCAGGAGGGAGATGACGACCATGACCATCGAGCAGACAGCCATTCCGCAGATGACGTACATCCTCGGCGCGTGCCGCAAGATTGTCAGCATCATCACCATGCCATGGAATGTGTGGCTCGAGAAGAGGAGATCCCCACAGCTGCCCCTCACGGCCACCGTGCTCATGATCTCACTGACGGTGCTAGGAGGGTTCCAAAAAGGTGGGTGACAGTACGCGGCCGGATTTGGCTCTAATGTGAGCGTATAGGACAGTATGCGACAGACGATTGCAATGGAAAGGATCTTGCAGATACGTTTGCATATATTGACGGAGGGTACGGGAATCGAGCAGGTGGCAACGTCCAGGCCATCTCCCCTCTTCTTAGTGAGCAACATCTCAGGTCCGCCCCACGGAACATTATTTAAAACAAAACGCGCAATGCAGAGGGTGAGGACCATGCCGATAAGAATGTAGAGGAAGAGGTCCACGATCCACTCGGCCGAGGGAGGGAAAACGCCTGCGAATAGCCTGATACCCAGGTCTTCTAAAGGAGGAGGGGGCCCGTCCTGCCCCCAGATCACCCCTTCCAGATAGTAGATGAAGTTATGCATCACGAGATTGAAGTACTCGGCGAAAAAGAAGCCCTGCAGGGGGAGGGTAGAGGGAGGGAGAGAGGTGGTACACAAAGTCGGAGAAAAGGAATTAAGAGATAAGCACCTGTATGTGAGCTGCTCGGAATATTGCGACCGACGGAGATGGCATGACAATGCAGGGAAGAGATTGAGGCAGTAGTTTGTAGACGTACCACTATCCACTTCCATTTCTGCTTCAGCAAGGCAAACTCGAGCTTCGCCTGCCACTTAGTCTGTTGGGAATCGCGTTAAGATGAGGATGAAATATGTAAAGGATTTCGAGCTCTTCACGATCCCCATCACCCTGCTCCCTCAGATAAAATTTTGAAGGTCCCTCTTATTCATTCTGCCCGCTCGCTTCCCCATTTCTCCCTCCCTCTCACTTACCTCCTTCCAGGTTTTAATTCGAATTTGCCCCCACTTATTCCTATGCCGATTGGAATTACCGATTGCATCGCCCGACGTTCGTGCCGCAAATAACATGCTAAACGGCAAGAGAGATAAAGCGGTTGGGTCTCGCCGCAAACAACACAGTCCTACTCCTCCCTCAGCTTCTCGAAAGCTGGTAGAGGCAGCGGAGCTCATGGGGGAGGAAGGAGGATCGATGTCAATGATTTGAAAGTTCTCGCGGGTAGAACCGTCTCCATCTGTGACATTGGCCACAGCATCGTTGTCTGTCATGTTGCTGCTGCTGTCGTTGCTACCGCCTGTCATGTGATGATGGTGTAGTTGGGGAAGGCCTTGGATAAGAAGGAACGAGGGAGGATCGTTAGACTACTAAATCCTTGCTCCAAAAATGGCAGTCAAGTCAGGAAAAAGAATGTCTCGGGCTTGAAAATGTGCTTATCAAAGTGCCTGCTGAGTGGAAGGATTTTTGACGCCTTGTGTAATGCGTACCAAGGACTGTGAATATAGCTATGTGCCTGCCAAGCACTATGCAGAATTTTCACACGACCCGATAAGCTCGCTGCGAACGAGCGTTGCAGAAGTGCAACGTCGGCTCGGCATCGGCCTCATTCATTTAATCCACAATTTGATGCAAGCACCACGCAAAGTGGCTATAAATGAAGTCAATCTCTTACCCTTATGAGTCCAGCATGGTTTAGACAAACGGAGGTAGGGGCCGAGGGTTTTGCTTGCAGCTACGTTGAGAGGTACTCAATTCAACCTCTCGGCATATTTATCCTCAACCGGCTGGGTGTCATTTGTACTCGTTTGCACTGAATCTCCAATAGGTTTCTCGCAGTTTCTTGGCGACTGGAACAACCGCAAGCAAGAAGGATCGGGCACTGACACAGATTCCCAAAAAAAAACGACAAAGCGACCAAAGTAGAAAGGCAAACATGACATGAAGAAGTAACTGAAGCTCATAATCTTATCTTCGTATTCCTTTCTCTGACGCCCCTTTTTGCGCGCTGACGAGGCTGTTTAATATACCACTGGGAGGGGGAAGGAAGCAGGGGCAGCGCACGCAGCCGACATAGACATATGGCACATTTCTTATCCTCCTTTTAACTTCCGATCCTGCCCGACAAATCCCTTTCTCCCTAATCTTTCCATCTCGGTATCTCGGTCCCCGTCTCAGGAGCGTTTGCTTTGTCCTCGCTCTCCGTACATTCTGTGTTGTATCCCCCCTAGGCTAGGTGTTTTTTTTACCTTGCTTTTGTAAGTACTGTAGCCAGTGCAACTGCCGGTCCTGCTAATGTTACTGCTATTGCTCTCACATTATGTGTTTCTCTTGCTACGGTTGTTTCTGCAATTGCTTTCCTCAGTTCGTTCTTTGACTGGGTGCCGCACATTCACATGTAATCTCTGATCCAATATTAAACAAAGGCAAGCTTCCCTTCTTCACTCCCTCTCCCCTTCCCTCCACCAGGGCACCACACACAAAAATATCTTCCTCTTGCTTCCCTCCATCCCTCCCTCCCATCTTGATTCAACACCTGGCCCATGCGGAGACTCTACCATGAGCTTCTATCCCGCCCTCCCTCTATCCCTCCCTCCTTCTTGTTCGTTCCAGAATTACAATCCCAGCCGTGCTCGCTTCAGGATCTTGCCTCGGGGTCACAAGGTTATACATTCCCTCCCTCCCTCTTTCCTTCGGCCCCTCCCTCATTCCTGAAGTCCGTTATGTTAGTCTTCTATCACTTCACCAGTAGCCGGATCTAACACTTTCTCCACTACTGTCGCTGCTAGTGGTACTGCTTCAGGCGTTTTTGCCGCTGGACCGTCAGGGGTATCAGCAGCAGCCTCAGCAGCAGCAGCCTCAGCAGCAGCAGCACTACCACTACCAGCAGCAGCAGCAGCAGCAGCAGCAGCAGCAGACGCGGCAGAGGCAGAAGAGGGGACGCTGGGGGAGTCGGCCGCGTTGAAGATTCTGTTGACTGAATCTTGGACGAGGGAATTGAAGAGAGAGGTGGCCGTAGGGAAAGTGGCAGGTTTGACAACGCCGAAGATTTTGCTGACAGAGTCCGCAACGAAGGAGCTAAGGAGGGAGGGAGGGAGGCAGGAATGGATGGAGGTAGCGGTTGAGTTGAAGGTGAGGATCAAAATGATCGAGGGGAAAGACGATAGGGCATTGAACATGACTACAGAAGGAATGGAGGAGGGAGGGAGGGAGGAAGGGCTGGAGCTGGAGGTACTCACGACTTGTAATCCTTGGGATCCTTGAGGAGGAGGGCGTCGACGTAGTACTCCTCCTTGTCCATAATCTCGCCTTCAACGGTGAAGAGAACGGTCATGAGCCCGTCTGTGCCCGCGGGGACTGCGGGGGGGGGGGGGGGGAGGGAGGGAAAGAGGCCCAGGTGGATGAGTAAGTGATTGGAAGGCGGTAGTAGGGAAGCGAACCAAACCGAGAACGACGAACGCAGAAGCAAGGTGAGAGAGAGGAAGAGGGAGGAAGGAAGAAAAGGAGGGAGGGGAGGAGGTGCAGTTGAAGGTGTGACTCATCGGGTGAGACTTGTGTCGTCAACCGTGAAATCCTAACCCTAACAGAGTGCGAATGGCCCGGGGGGAAATCCCTCCCTGCCTCCCTCCCTCCCTGCCTCCCTCCTTCTCTTCCCACATACCCGGTACGACCTTCCCACCGACCCAGGTGAAATCACCCTTTGCCAGCAAGTTCACCATCAACGTGGTGGCCGTCTGAAGAGGGAGGGAGGGAGGGAGGGAGGGAGGGAGGGAGGGTGTTAGCAGAATGAGAAGTGTAAGCGACAATAGTAGAGCTGATCCTCCCTCGCTTCTTTGCTCCTTCCCTCCCTCCCTTGCTTCAGGCACGGAGCCTCATGACTGCATGAATGAAACGATGGAACAAGGCCACTGGGGAGGGAGGGAGAGAGGGAGAGAGGGAGGGAGGGCTGGATAAAGGAAAGCTTCCCTACCTCGGATACAATGTTGAACGTGAGCTTCATAGTTTGCTTGGCCCGGATGGTGGTCGGGTAGTCGCCCACGATGCCCAGCTGATACTTGTCAGCCTGCCCCGGCTTCGCGCCTTTTTTCATCTTGAGCTCGAAGGGGTCGTAGATGCAGTTCTGGAGGGAGGAAGGGAGGGAGGGAGGGAGGGAGGGAGGGGTTGAAGGGAGGGAAAGGAAACATCGGACCACCCCGTGGTACTTGTCAAAAGAAAAAAAGCCTTGACTGTGGCCCTAATCCCCTCACACGCCAGCGACTCGCGACGGGAGGGAGAGAGGGAGGGAGGGAGGGAGGGGGGGGGCTCCTTACCTTCTTGTCCTTAGAGGGCACGCCATTGGTCGTGAACTGGACTCTTTTGGCTCGAGGGCCTCGCGTGGTGGTGGCCGAGTCGTAGAAAGATAGCTCGGCGGTGTACGTGTCCGCCGTGGCATCCAGTCGGACGTCAGCTGTCGCCTTATTGGCCGTTACCATGATGCTCTTGACGATGGCGCCCTGGGTGAAAGGAGAGGGAGGGAGGGAGGGAGGGTTTGAATTTTCTGCCGTTGTTTTCGAGCGGCTTCGGTCTTGTCTTCCACAGACGGGAGGGACGGAAGGAGGGAGGGAGGGAAGGAGGGAGGGAGGGAGGGACTCGGACCTTGGCATCATTGATCGTGACAATGACGTAGTCGGGAATTTGGTCGCCTCTGGGAGCAGTCCACGAGATGGTGGCTAGCTTGTAGCCGCCTTCCACAATGATACCTGGAGGACGGGGGGAGGGGGGGGGGGGGGGGAGGTGAGCACGGGCGGAGACGCACAGCACAAGAAAGCTGGCCAGGATTGTAGTGCAATCCTGCCTTGTCGTCTTCCTTCCCGCCCTGCCCCCGCCCTCATTCCTTGCCTTGGGGCACGGCCATGAGGGGGTCTACTGTGACTGCAAAGCGCTTGTAGTTTGCCACCACCTAGGGAGGGAGGGGGGGAGGGAGGGAGGGAGGGAGGGAGGGAGGGAGGGAGGGAGGGAGGGAGGGAGGGAGGGAAAGGTGTGAGCCGATCGGGGTTGGGAGATGCCGGCTCCAAGCACCAGAGCTTCATCTCCTGTCCCCTTCCTCTTTCTGTCCCTCCCTCCCTCCCTCCCTCCCTCCCTCCCTCCCTCCCTCCCTCCCTCCCTCCCTCCCTCCCTCCCTCCCTCCCTCCTCACCAGGTAGTCCGAGTCGGCCACGTCCTCGTACAGATTTGTCGTGACGACCTTCTTCCGGCCGGTGGCGGCGTTGGTGCTCGTCCAGGAACTGAAGACGTAGAGCTCGTCCATATGGGCCTGCACCACCTGGGCAGCGAACCTTGGGAGGGAAGGAAGGAGGGTGGGAAAGAGGGAGGGAAAGAGGGAGGGAGGGAGGGATGATTATGTGTAATGGCGTGAGTGGGAGGGGAAGGGAGTGAGTGGGAGTGGAAGGGAGGAGAATGAGGGAGGGAGGGAGGGAGGGCGGGGGCGAGGGACGTACCCAGGATTGGTTTTCGCCATCTGACTGGCAATGCAGGGAGAGGCGGCGCACGTCAACTCCTCGAAAATGATGGGCAGGCCGGGAGGATCCGAGACTAGAAGGGAGGGAGGGAGGGAGGAAGGAAGGAGTGAGATGATTGATTGATTCCCCTCCCCCTTCCCACCGTCCCTCCCACCATCTTTCCCCCCCTCCCTCCCTCCTCTCTTACGAATCATGTAGTTGTAGGCGATGGTGTGTGTAATCAGCTCCTGCACGCAAGGGAGGGAGGGAGGGAAGATGGGAGAGGAAAGAAAAGAGTGAGCATGAGAATTGTATTATGACGAAAGTGGGAGCCAAATAAGTTTACGACCTGTTCACCCCTCCCTCCTCCCTCCCTCCGCCCCTTCCTCCCTTTTGCCTACTTTGGTCAGCATGTCGCCGCTGCCGTCCGGCTTGGGCACCGTGGCAGTGATCTTGATGTAGGACTCCATTGGATGAGGAGACGGCTTGAAGGACGAGCCGGGGCCCTGAGGGAGGAGGGGAGTGAGGGAGGAAGAAGGGAGAGAGCGAAAGAGGGGAGGAGGAGTGAGTGATCTTGAGGTGGGACTCCATGGGATGAGACGGCTTGAAGGACGAGCCCAAAAGGGAGGGAGGGACTCGAACGTAAGGGCAAGGGGCAGCCACATTCCCGAAAAGGAAGGAGGGTGGGAAGGCGGGAGAGGGGGAGAAAGAGGAGAGACGGGAGTGTCTCCCTACACTCACCTTGCTCTGCTGGGTGTTGAGGGAGACCTCGTGGAAGTGACAGTCTTGCTTGCCGGTGCAGGGGTTTAGGACGCAGTGGCCGTTGACCACGCGCCATTTAACCGCCGCCATGTCGATGCGGAGGGTGGGTGATTCCAGGGCGTAGGTGACCGTGTCCCCGAAGGCCCACCTGGAGGAGGATTGGAGGGATGAGGGGGATTGAGGTGGACGAGGGAGATTGAAGGGGATTGAAGGGGAAAAGGAGGATGAGGGGGATAGAGGTGGATGGAAGGGAGAAAGAGGATGAGGTGGATGAGGTGGATGAGGAGGGTTGAAGGGATGAGGTGGATTGGAGGGAGAAGGTGGATGAGGTGGATAAGGTGGGTTGAGGTGGATGAGGAGGATTGAGGAGGATTGGAGGGAGAAGGAGGATGAGGTGGATAAGGAGGATGAGGGGGATTGAAGAGATGAGGAAGATGAGGAGGATGAGGCGGATGAGGTGGATGAGGAGGATGAGTGGGGATAGGGGCATTAGAGGGGGTGAGTCCGAAGCGCAAGGGAAGGGAGAGGAAACGAGGAAAGGAAGGAGGGAGGGAGGGAAGAGGTGTCTACTCACTCGTAGGAATTGGGGGTGCTCTCAATCCAGAGGTCGTTCTCCTTGTTGGTGACACTGGCCGGTGGGCCCTTGAGGAGCAATCCCTCCATCTCCTTGTCCGCGGCATCGCCCACACTGGGAAGGGGGGGGTTGAAAAGAAGGAGGGAGAGAGGGAGGGCGAGTCAGGCCGAGAAGCAGATTCCAGATCCCTCATTTCCCTTCCTCCCTTCCTCCCTCCCTTCCTCCCTCCCTTCCTCCCTCCCTACCGGTAGAGCTTCCCTCCAGAGTAGTCGGCAACATACAAGTACCCGTCTGGTCCCGTCTTCACGTCCGTGACCTGAGGAAGGGAGGGAGGGAGGGAGGGAGGACTAGGTGAGTACAAGTATGAGCTTCTTCGGCTTGCTTGCCGCCTGGCCCTTCCCTCCCTCCCTCCCTCCCTCCCTCCCTCCCTCCCTCCCTCCCTCCCTCCCTCCCTCCCTCCCTCCCTCCCTCCCTCCTTGAGTGAAAGGTCTTCGCCTCCATCTTCACATCCCATCTATCTACCCCTCCCTCCCTCCCTCCCTCCCTCCCTACCCCGCCCGACTGCGCGCCCACAGTGGCCATAAACGCATGGGCGTGGGAGAAGTCCGGTGTGCCGTCCCCCCGCGTGTCGAACCAAAAGCCGCATTTCTTACTGTAATCAACCCAAAATAGCTTGCCCTTGGGGAGGAGGAAGGGGGGGAGGGAAGCAACAGGAGGGGAGGGGTCAGGACATGATAAACGAGGACAGGGGGAAGGGAGGTATGGAGGGAGGGAGGGAGGGGACGTGCCTTGTAACGGCTGGGCAGTTTGGCACCCGTGTAGAAGGTGATGCCCGAGATGGAGGCGTCGGCGTCCGCGCACTCGGTCGGAAACTTTGGAGAGGGAGAAAGGGAGGGAGAAAGGGAGGGAGGGAGGGAGAGAGGGAGGGAGAGAGGGAGGGAAAGGACGGTAAGATCAATCAGCGAGACGCTGGCATGCAACATCCAATACACCTCCTTCCCTTCCTCCCTCCCTCCCTCCCTACATCCGGGTCGACGGCGCCAAAGCGGTAGGTGAAAGCGGGCTGCTGGCTCCCGCCTGCATACACGTCCCTGCAGGTATCGAGACGGTTCATCTTGAGGAACTAAGGGAGGGAGGGAGGGAGGGAGGGAGGGAGGGGTAAGAGAAGTGAGATGGAGAATAGTGGAGAGAGGGTGTCAGGAGAGAAGGAAGGTGGAGACGGGAGGGAAGGAGGGGGGGAGGGAGGGAGGGAAGCAGGAAAGTCATTCCGAGCCTTTTAGAAGATATTGCCGATTTTATTGCCGATTGTGTTGGGATTCTCCCGAGGCAGAGCCACACAGTGGTCACACCCCTCCCCCCCTCCCTCCCCCCCTCCCTTCCTCCCTCCGAACATTCTGGAAGATGTCGCTGACGCTGTTGGTCCCCTCGATGCACGGCCAGCCGAAATTGGTCACCTGCCCGTTATTGTTCAGGGGGTTGGGAAGGCGATTAATCTCCTCCCACACCGACGAGCCCACGTCACCGAAATACACTGCAGGGGAGGGGGGGGGGTGAGGGAGGAAAGGAGGAAGAAGAAAGTGGAGGTCTCTGAAGGTTAAGGGGCGTCGCTACCGATATTCCTGTCCCTCCCTCCCTCCCTCCCTCCCTCCCTCTCTTCTTACCATCGCCCGTCTTGGGATCGACTGTGTTTCGAAATGGATTGCGGGCCCCGCGGGAAAGGACGGTGTAGTCGGTGTTGACCTGAGGGGAGGGAGGGAGGGAGGGAAGGGAGGAAGGCAGGAGGGAGGGAAGGAGGGATGGGTCGAGGCGTGAAATCGACAGGGAAAGGGAGGAAGGGAGGGAGGGAGGGCGGGGACGTACCTCCAAGTGCTGGTCCTTCAAGAGACTGCTGGCCTTGATCTTAATAAATTTTCCGCGAAGGTAGCCGTCCTTCTGAGACAAGAAGACGCCCTGGTCTTTAGGGCCATTGGGATCCGTGCACTCGTCCTGGGGCTGCCCGTGGTCAATGCCCTGCAGGCCGAGAGGGAGGGAGGGAGGGAGGGAGGGAGGGTTGATGAGCGTTTATGGGAAGGTGTGGATGGGATCGAGGGAGGGAGGGAGGGAGGGAGGGAGGGAGGGATCGCCTGAAAGGCAATCCACCTCCCCGATCTTAGATCAAGCTCTCATCCCACAAATACCACGCTCGATACGATACACCCAACAACTCCCGTAATGACAACCCCCGTAATGACAACCCCCGTAATAACGCCTCCCGTGACGACACCTCCCGTAATGAAATAACCCCAACCCCTCCTCCTTCCCCTCCCTCCCTCCCTCCCTCCCCACCTGGAAGTGCGAGCCGTCACCGGCGCCGTAGACCATGCTGCCGTCGGACAAGAAGGTGAGCGTGCCTACGTGATGGGTGTACGTGCTGGTGCACCAGTCGTGGAATAGCTCTGCGTCAAACTCAGCGACAGTGAAGGCCTCGTCCACCTGGGGAGGGAGGGAGGGAGGGAGGGAGGGAGGGAGGGAGGGAGGGAGGGAGGGAGGGAGGAAGTGAAGGAGGGGAAACGGGTCAGAGGTTTGATTGTCCCAGATACGCGAGGTCACACACAGACATGAAGTGCCTCCCTCCCCCCATACACCAACAGCAAACGTCCCCCTCCTTCCCCTCCTCCTTCCCTCCCTCCTCACCCTCAAGCGCAAGATCTTGGCCATGGTTTTGCAGTACGGTCGCGTGTCGGGGGGGTTGCTCATCCGGCTCAGCCGAGGGTCCACCTCGCAGTTGTCGTTCCAGGGCTTATCCGGGTATTCGGCCGAGTACTTTGATAAAGAGGGAGGGAAGGAAGGGAGGAAGGAAGGGAGGAAGGAAAAGAGGTCAAGAGAGGGGTAGGGCTCCTTGGAGGTGCAGTGTCAAATGTCTTCCTTCCTTACCCTCCCTCCCTCCCTTCCTCTCTTCCTCCCTCACCCCTGCCTCCCTTACCGAGATGTACAAAAAAGGCTTCTTGGGGAAGTCCGGGTGCAGGGCCGCGGAGAGGAGCCCGTGATCCCACCAGGAATACACCTCGTCCTTAATGTCCAGGATGGTCGTGTAATCCTAGGAGGGGGGGGAAGGAGGGGCGGAGGGAGGGAAGGAGGGACGGGTTGGTGAGCGTCGCGTTACTATCTTGCATTCTTCAGGCACACGGATGAACGAATCTTCTAACATCCGTGACACCCTCCTTCCCTCCTTTCCCGTCGTCCTCACCTGGCCCTTGCTGTAGATGGAATCATACACGTGGAGCTCGCCTGGTTTGTGCACAGTCATCACCTTCCCCCCCGGCAAGAAGACCACTTGCACAATGCCCCAGATGTTGTCCCACACTGTTTGCACTTGCAAGTCAGTTTGGAGGGATTTGACCTGATTGGTTATGAGGAGAAGGGAGGAGGGAGGGAGGGAGAGAGAAAGGGAGGGAGGGAGCGACATGGGCCCGCAGTGAGGGAGAGGCGTCCATCCAGCAAGTCGCAGGAATGGAAAGAGGTGGCTGTCAACCGATCCAAATAAAAATTTACAGAGATATTCGACTGCTAAGTACCGCGGCCGCTAAATTGCATGGTTTCTTATTAGGTTAGCATTATGTGGCGTTCAGACTAAGCTCGTCGACCTGCTGGGCAGGCAAAAAATTCATACCCTCCCACCCCTTCCATCAACGAATACCTGGGCTTGTGTCAGGACACTGAAGCTAAGCAGCAGTGTGGCTGCCACCATGGCCACCATCCGCATGGGTAGTGCGTGTCTCATTATTTTTGTGCGTTCTCCCCCTGTGCAGCAGCCTTCAATTTAAAAGGTGATGAGGCAAGGGGACCAACAAAATGGCTACGCGAAAAGGAGCGACGCACCCTGTGCGCAATGGAAGAAGAATGTGTGCAGTGTAAGCAGTGTGTGCGATGGATTGTCTGTGGCTCAGGCGAGGCGACTTGAGGTCGACAAGGCCGAGAGTGTATTGGTCGTGGGCATCCTCTCGCTCGGAAGAGGAGAGGAGGCAGAGAAAGAGTGAAAGTGGAGAAGCACGAATGGTATGTCGATTTATGTCTTCCTCCTCCCCTTTCCTCGTCTTGTGGCCACGTCTCCAGTCAGTGGTAGCACGGGCATCAAGAGTGTGGCGACTCCTATTGAGGATAAAGTTGTGCATGACCTGTCCTGTCGCTCCGACGCAACCAAATGGGGCCGCGGTAATTGTGTTCCGTGGGTCAATTTTTTCCAGCTGAACACAAACGTCTTTTACCAATGAGTTTGCGCCTGCCTGTTGAAAACATTTACGAGTAGGCTCACGCAACATCACGAGATCCTTGGTGCATGTTGTTGTCGTCAGGCCGCGCGAGTGCGACGCCACGCAGCACCGAAACCTCTCAACGGCTTATCGCTGCCGTCGCTGCCAAATATTCAGAGATGGCCCATGGACAAGAGCCTTTTTCAGTCCTGCCCTGCCCACGCTAAAAATCTACCCCCTCGCCTTGTATTATCTGCAGAAAGACCCTATTCTATACACGCTTTATATATCACTTTGACAGAGAGGAGGCGGACCCTTTGACCCTTCAAATTCCAGCATGATAAGTACTTCACCCCTTCTTCCCCTTGTTCTTCTTCTCCTGTACTGCCTTGTCTAGTAGCCCTTCCTTTTTATCAGAATATCCATCCCAAAGTATCTCACCGTTATAAATCCACAGATATGCCATAGACTATTTCCTACCAAGAAATGTGCGGTCTCGCAATTTCACAGCACAGATATCACCCTCTGGTGTAGGAGCGACGAGTCCACGTCCGCGAGCACGACGGGGGGAGAAGAAATATGCATGCAACGTCGAAGGATAATCCACAAAGGATGGAAAATAATAGACGCCATCTTTAGATATTTGGACCTTCAAGAATGTACCGGATCCGAGAATGACCTTCCCTACTGTAAGTGGGGCTCAGCGAGAGGAAAAAACATTTTTAGGGTAGATAGAGGGGTGTTATACCTCCCGAATTATCTCGGCGGACGGGCCAGAAGGCAGGGTCGATTCTGAGATAAGCTGTATCTGGCATTGCCCCGATATAAATACGTCGACCTCAATGTCCAAGCCATCCGCCTTTACCCCAGTAATCCTCGACAGGAGGACACCCAGTGCCAAAAAAGACTGCCGTCGCCAGGCTCTTACCGAGGCAGAACACTTTAAAGATTTTACGAAGTCTCACATAATTACGTGATTCACTTTTGGGAGAAGGCGAATAGAGCGCAGAGAGGTATGATAAGGCGTAATGTGCGTAGAGGAGGTATAGACGAAGGATCTTGGTGCAGCGACTTAACGACTAAAGTTTAGCTTGAGAAGCCCAAAATGCCAACAGGGTTACCGGAATTAATAAAAGTTTCCCTCTAACGAATAACAAAGAAAAATCTACTGCATATATTAACAAAGCGGGGCCCTCAGGCTTTTGGCCAGATAAATATTTACGGTCCGGAGAGCTCTTGTGACATTTTTCTGGCAATTTGGAGCCACATGATGCCCGATTTTGGGACGAAAGCGGTGTCGTAAGAAATTTGAGTTTTGTTACGTCGTTCGTGAGCGCAGTTGTTCATCATCATGAGAATTATGGGATTGTTAGTGTTCATCCTACGATTCTACGCCAACCTCCCTCATCGCGCGAAGGCAAGTGCTGCAGCAAGTCAGAGTGTTACTCCGTCCTGCTTTTGGTCGAAGTATTGCTGCACGCCACGAACCCAACCTACTCAAGCTTTGCTCCTAACTTCACACGTATCTCTACATGTTTGACAGGCGTTTCGAGAAAAGCTTCTTCCATAAAGTATAGGGTCAGTGTAAGCTCCCGCCTGGCAGCAGCAGCATCATTACGGCCCCCTGCTGTCCGCCGTCCGTATCTCAAGGCGGAGGCAAAGGTAGCAACCGCGCGCTGAGCACTGGAAATAGAAACCACTAACAGGAGGAGTAGAGTCTTGGTTTATTTGGTTCTTCATCATTTGCTCCAGCACAAGAACAGAGCGTATGAACCATGATGGCCACGCATGACCTCTGGAAGGCCCGATGCGAGATGGGCAAGAAGAAAGGTGTCATCACCCTGGCGGATGACGGTCTCTACTGGCAGCAGGACGGGTACGTGTGGGTATGAAAATATATCTCGCTGTCTCACGCATGCTCATTTTCCTCTGTCCCTATTTCCCTCGCTTCCCTCCGTCAGCTCCTCCTCCCCTAGCAAGCTCCTCGCGTGGAACGACGTGAGCCAGCACATGATCAGCAAGCCCCCTCGTGCCATGGTACGTGTGGAGCTAGCTCGTGGAGGGGACGTGCGTTTCGAGGTCTCTCCGCTGCCTTCTACAGCGGAAGGAGGAGGGGGAGGGGAAGGAGGAGAGAAAGGGGGAGGGCAGCAGACAGCCCGGGGCTTGTGTGAGGCGGCCAAGGAAGTGATTGGTGCTGCCCGCCGGCAGGCACGAGCAGCTGTCGCCTCGTCCTCGTCTTCCTCTGCTGCTGGTACTCCTGCAAATGAAGGAGGGAAAGGGGGAAAGGGGGGAAAAGCAGACAGCAGCAGCAGCAGCAGCAGCAGCGGGGGCGGCGGACGTAGTTCTGCAGGGTGGAGAAGCGACGAGTTGCAGCGGAAGGCAGCTGTAGCGAAAGGAAGGGCCGAAATTGCAAAGACTACGGCCTCTCAACTGAGGGCGAGGATGGACGAGATGGAAAGGGAGACAAGGAGGAAGCTGCTGGCAGAGAACCCGGACTTGAGGGAGCAGCACACGCAGGTAGGGAGGGAAGGAGGGAGGGAGAGGGAGGGAAGGGGGAAGGCCACAAACCATGATAGATGCCCACAGATCACCCGCATTCATTACGACTTGGTGTCATATTCCTTCCTTCGCGCCCTTCCCCTTACCCTCCTTCAGATGGTTGGCGACGGTTTGATCGACGAAGAAGACTTTTGGAACGCCCGTCGGAAGCTGCTTCTGGACGAGGAGGGCCGGCGGAGGGGAAAACAGACGGGGCTACCCTCCAATATACTCGCGGAGATCGAGGCACGAGCCATGGAGGGAGGGTCAGAGGGGGGGAAGGAGGGGGGGAAAGGAGTAGGAGGAGGAGGAGGGGGAGGGAAGACAACCATTTGCTTGAAGGCGCGAGACGTTCAATTTTTGTTCGAGCTCTATCCGGCTTTGAAAGAGCTGTACCAGAAGAAGGTAGGTAGGTAGGTCGGGAGGGAGGGAGGGAGGAAGGGAGGGAAGGAGAGAGGGAGGGAATGAGGGAGGGAGGAAGGGAGGGAAGGAGGGAGGGAGGGATTGATTTTGAGCAATGAGAAATCATGCTCTTGCGGTGGGCCACGAAAGCATCACCCTCACCCTCTTTTCTGTCCCTCCTTCCCTTTCTCCCTCCCTTCCCATCCGTAGGTGCCAGAGGAGATGGAGGAGAGAGTGTTCTGGTCGCAGGTCTTAAGGAGCATTCAGTTCCATAAGCAACGGTTCGAGGCCCATATCGAGGACGAATTCTCCCGAGCCCGGGAATTGGGGGGAGGAGGGGGAGGGGGAGGGGGAGGAGGAGGAGGAGGAGGAGGGAGGGAGGGAGGGAAGGAGGGAGGGAAGGATGGGGGAGAGAAGGCTCGGAATAGCCTGTGGAGAGAGGTGGATCCCGTCTTTGACTTGATGTCGGGGCAAGGTGCCGAGGGAGGGAGCTGGGGAGGGAGTACAAGCAGTGGGATGCTGGGAGGGAGGGGGGCAGGAAGGGAGGAGGAGACGGGAGGCAGCAAGGCTGGTGAGGAGGTGGTGAAGAAGTACAATCGTCAGGCGTCGCTGTTGGTGAAAAGCAGGCACCGGACGACGGTGGATGAACACGTGGACATGCCGGACTTGCACGCTTGGTTTGGGGAGATGGAGGGGGAGGCGGGGGAGGAAGGGGGAGGAGAAGAGGGAGGGAGGGAGGGAGGGAGGAGAAGGAAGTTCGCACGGTTGGAGTTGAGGAATCGGGGGTCTATATACCTCGGCCATGGGAGGGGAGGAAGAGGGGGAGGCGGAGGAAGGGGGGGAGGAAGGGGGGCAGGGATGGAGGGAGGCGGACATGTCGAAGTTTGATTTGCGGAGGTACACGCCAGATTTACCATCGGCCCTCCCTTCCTCCCTCGCGGCTGCGGCGGTTTTGGGGGAGCTAACGGCCAAGGTGTTGAAGGAGGGGGAAGGAGGGAGGGAAGGAGGGGTGGAGGGGGAGGAGAGGGAGAGGGAGGTGCAGAAGGACCTGCCTAGGGCGTACGTGGAGTTTGTGAGGGTATCGGAATTGCTCAGACATTTTCACGCGTTCTTCTTGCGGCTGAAGAGGGAAGGAGGGAGGGAGGAGGGGAGGGAGGAGGTGAAGCAAAAGCTGGAGAGGTTGGTGGCGAAGATCGAGAGCAAGCAGAAGGAGCTGGCCAGGACGAGGAGGGGATTGTGGAATGAGGGAGGGAGGGAGGGAGGGAGGGAGGGAGGGAGGGGGGCACCTAGGCTAGCGGCGATGCTGCTGCCGTTTCAGAGGCAGTTGGAGCATGCCATGGACCTGTACGACTCGTATTTTAGAGATTTGGCCACCACTGCCCCTGCTATTACTTTTTAGGGGGGAGGAGGAGTGGGAGGAGGGGGATGGAGGGAGGGGGCGACGATGAGCACCTGAGAGAGCCGAGAGAGAAGGGAGATGGAGAGGGGGAGGGAAGGAGAGAGGGAGAAAGGACGAGGGTGATAGTGTCCAGGGAGATAGAAAGGGGGCGCGGGGAGAAAAGGACGAGGGTGATAGTGTACAGGGAGGAGAGAGGGAGAAAGGACGAGGGTGATAGTGTACAGGCAGGTAGAAAGGGAACACGGGGAAAACATGTTCAGGAAAGCAAGATTAAGCTACGCCGGAGGCTTTTATTCCCCGTGTCCTTTATTTTATCCATTGCCTTGGACCCCTGGTAGCTCCTCCCTTCTTCCACTCCTTTCCCTGGAAACGGTACAACCCCAACACCTTCCATTTCGTCAGCGAGCCGTCCATGCACCCCACGCTCACAGCTCCTCCCTCCCTCCCTCTCTCTCCTCGAACTGGTATAAGTCCCCGTACTTTTCCTTCAGATGCGTCACAAAATACGCAGGATTCAGCGGCTCGCCGGTCACGGACATCAACAGCTCATCCATCGACTCACACACCGACCCCCTGACGTGCACCTTCTCCCTCAGCCACTCCCTCAATCCCTTGAACTGCCCTTGCTCTATCTGGCCCTCCAGCCCCTCGATCTCTCTCCTGGCTTGTGCAAAGAGCTGTGCAGCCATCATGGCGCCAAGGGTGTATGATGGAAAGTACCCCAACGCCCCGACCGCCCAATGCACGTCCTGCAGGCATCCCTTCGTATTCCCCTTCCCTTCCTTCCCTCCCTCGTTCGCGGCAACATCCACGTTCAGAAGGGTTTTCATGAGCGTGTTCCAGGCCCCGGGAAGGGCGGAGGGGAGGAGGCTCCCGTCCAGCAGGGCCTGCTCCAGCTCGAAGCGGAGGATGATGTGCAGGGGATATGTGACCTCTGTGTAGAGGAAGGGGCGGCAGAAGGGAGGAAAAAAGGGAGGGAAGGAGGGAAAGAAGGGAGGGTGAATGGATGAGCTGATTGAACGGGATCGTTGTGACCCACGTGACCAAGGGAAGTCCATCCCTCCCTCCCTCCCTCCCTCCCTCCCTCTCTCCCTCCCACTTCCTCACCATCCGCCTCCACTCGAATAAAATCCGGCTGCACCCGATTCACAAACCGATAAAAGTCCTCCTCGCTCACCCCCTCCACATGAGGGAAATAGCTCTTGAACCTCCCCGTGGCGAAAGTCCAAAACGGCCGGGACTGGAAGACCATCCTCTCCCAAATCAGGCTCTGGCTCTCGTGTACCCCCATCCCCAGGGCGCGGGAGGCGGGTAGGTCCCGCTGGTTCGGGTTTCGGCCTTGCTCGTATAGCCCGTGGCCCACCTGCAGGAAGGTGGCGGGGAAGGAGGGAGAGAGGTAGGGAGGAAGGGAGGAAGGGAGGAAGGGAGGAAGGAAGGGAGGAAGGAAGGGACTGAGCCAAGAAAAGCACGCACACAACAACAAACATTAATCCCCCTCGTTCAGAAATAATTGAACAACCAAAAGGGTAACAAGTACATTATGAGCCCCCCAAAAAGGAGGGGAAGAGACAGAAAGACGAGAGTGAACCGACCTCATGCACGGTGGCGCTTACACCCTCGATCCACTTGTCCTCACTGTACCGCGTAGTAATGCGCACATCCGTCGGATGGCTGCCTCCCGTAAAAGGGTGCACTGACGTATCGATCCTGCCCAAGGAATAATCAAAGCCTAACGCCTCGCTTATCTCCCGCGAGAGTTTCGCCTGCTTGTCGACGTTCCAGCTCGGACCGCCCTGTAAGGCAGCCGGCATGTCTTTGTCCTGGCTCAAGTACCGCGGGGAGGCCTCAAAAGGAGGAGGAAAAGAGGAATGGGAGGAGGGAGGGTAAGAATCATTGCTGATACAATTTCGCCGAAACGTCATATTACTCCTTCTCCTTCCAATCCTGACTATCTCGACCCACCCATCCCAACATCTAAATTCTTGTACATGTATCTTTGTTAACTTAGAGCGTACCATGATTTTCTTCAGCAGCGGCACCAATTCCTCCTTCAGCTCCCCAAAAATATCCCTCAACCTCCCCACCTTCATCCCCGGCTCGAACAAATCCAAATTCGCGTCATACACCCCCCATTCCGGCCTTGTTGCCCCGGCCACCTCCTTCTTCATCTCCACAATCTCCTCCAACACCGGCAGGAACGTTCCCGCGAAATCATCCGTCTTCCTCGCCGTCACCCAAGCCGCGTACCCCTTCCCTTCTAATTCGGCCTCTTTTGCCGTCATTTCCTTGGTCTTCTTATTCTGGAGCTCCCAGTCTTTGTGGGCGATGCGGACATTGGCTCTTGCCTCCTCACAAGGGAGGAGGGCTTGGGCCTCGGGGGAGGCCAGGAAAGGGAGGAGCTGATGGAGGGATGAGTGGGTCTTCTTCTCGTGGAGAATGCCAGCGAGGGTGGCCTTGTGGAAGGCACGGGCTGGGGCAGAACCGGAGGGGAGCATGGTTTGTTCGTCCCAACCCAGGAGACCTGTTGAAATAGGGAGGAGAGGTTGACGAGAGACTGTGGTGGCTCACGAACGAATACAATTCAAGGCAACACAATCACTTTGTAACCTGTAAAATGAAACGAACAAACGAGTAAATAAATGTATATGGTAGGATAAAGCTTACCCGAGATGCCTTCCAATGCGTCGATCTCTCGCAAGCCCTTGACCAGCTCTTCATACTTGGCGAGCACATCTTGTGGTGTGAAATTTGTCGTAGCTACAACAGCTGCTGAAGCAAACATGCGACTTGTGCTCCCTTTGTTGATGCCTTTTGCCGCAGCGGCAGCAGTGGTAGCGGCAGCAGTGGCGGCCGTGGTGGAGGTGGCGAGGAAGCAATGAAGAAAAGCACTCGCCATGGTCAGCCCCGACAGAACAAGAGTACCAACGCTGATGAATGGGAAGATGGAGGAGGACGAGCTACGGCATCTTCCGAGGGAGGTCCGCAAGGTCATGGAGCTGTGTAAAAGTAAATGTGTGGCGGGGTATGGAGGCTGATGACGTTTGTGTTTGTCTTCGTGCTACAATGTGCTGTCCTGAAGCGCCAAAGGCAGTGGTGATGAGTTCTCTGTCTTGTTGTAGTGTCTGTGTGCATATCGCGCGGGCACTACTTGGTAGTGCATGAGACATGATATTAGAGGAGGTTGTGCTCGAATTTTCCTTTACCATCGATCTCGAAATGATTCAATCAATCAGTCAATCAAACAATCAAACAATGGTAGACACTTTCGGTGGTCAATCTAGCCATTTTGGAATGTACTTGATTTTTTTCGTGTGTCTCCTGATCGAGATTTGGTGACTAAACTCTGCGGTAAGTCAGAAAGAGGCATGCTGGAGAACCTGAGAAAGGTTAGGAAGGGCACGTAAAAATGCCACGCGCCCTCACAACCCTTGTCCCACACACCCGCCAAAACAAAGCACATAGGCCTCCACACATACACTTCCACACGACTGGTTTCCTGGCTGGAGCTCCCGAGAACCAGACGAAATCAAAAGCGACGAGACCAAGGGCGGCGGGACCACCTACGATAATCGAGACGGAGGCAAGGCCACCGGTTTTCCAGCCCTTTCGAACCTGAGCCTCAGGAGAAGGGATAATGTGAGACTGAGTCGGCAGTATAGACCATCGAAAAGCTAAAAAAATGAATTGAAGAGAGGTTGGTGTGTGACATAGTTCTACCCTTTTAGTTCTTAATTTTCCCTTTTTTTCTCGCCAACCTATATATCTGGGTCGGATATATATATCCGACCCGGTCTCTGAATCGGAGCAACTCCCTTCTCCCCTCCTCATTTTCTCTCGCCGGCCTCCTTTCCTTCTACTACTCCTCTTCCGTCCCATTCAGCAATCCTCGCACCACCAGTGGTCGGACAACATACTTGTCAAGGGCGGGAGTTAGGGCTAAGGCAACCGCAGCTCTCAAAGGCAATGCCACGCGTGCAAAGGTGAGAAATCCGGCAGAGAAAGCCGCTACCTGGGTAGCGCGGGTAGGAAGGATGGAAAGGTTGAAAGGGAAGAGACAGAATCGAGATCAAAGCAACTGATGGGAGAAGGAGGAAGGACTGCCTTTTGCAAGAGAAAATGTGATGGGGAAATACGAGATAGAAAAAGAAATTTACATAAATGCTGTCGACAGTTGTCCCTCTCCATGCCTACCTTGCCTTGCCCTTCACTCGTTGACAGATCAAGCCACTCTCCAGTGCTCTGATGAAATGCAAAGATCCCTACAGGCAGAGAAATGAACCAAAACAGTACCTCGGACGCAATATAGGAGACGACGCCCGCGAGTCCAAAGTCCTTCAGTTTCTCACGAAGCGTACGCGGGTCTTCCGCGGCGGTGTCCGTTTTATACCCCAGGCGGATGAGGAGAGGGGTCAAGGGATTGGAGGAAGACGGAGGAGAATCGTCGTTAGGAGATGCAAAGAGGAAGTTGGAGGGGGCAACGGGGGGTACTCCGCTGGGGGCCATGCTGATTGTGCGGTGGGAATGAAATGGGGACTGGGAGGAGGAGGAGAGGGTGGCGGAGGAGAACGAGGTGAAGGAGGGGACAATGAACGCACCGCTACTGGTGGCTATCAAGGCAATGATGAAAGTGACGACTCGATGGCACATAATAAGCCGGACAGACGCGAGAGAGTAGGACGGGAAAAGTGGAGGACTGGATTGGAGGGCGGGCGGGACGATGGATGCGAGCTTAGCTTATCTGCCTGTCTATAAAGAGAGGCAAAGGGGAAAAGAGCAGTTGTAAGAATGTGAGCCTCCAGCTTCTTTGTGTCCAGATACCGTGAATGTACAGCTAGACACTTACTCTCACTAACCTCCCCACCTTGGTGGCCCTGCCACACCACAATAAACAATCCAAACCACAGAGATACAGGCACGCACCATTCCCTATGTAACCACCAGACAGAGCCTTCCGTCCACCCTTGGCCAGATGCTGGGCCTGGGTTCGCTTGCTTTGACTTCCCTTTTCTCTCGCAGCGTACACCTCCGTCGCCTATGCTTTTATTTGGTGCTGCCGCTCTGCCGCCACAACTTGCCGCATTCATACCTTGTATGACTCGGAAGACAAAGCAGATCCTCGTCATCATACACATGATCGCCCATCATACAAATGCAGACCTTATGGCATACTCCTGGACTCATGCCCTTCCTCCCCATCCCCTCAACACAGCATGCCCTCACCCCTCTCAACCGCGACCGCCACCACCCTCCTCCTCCTCGCTGTCGCCGTCACTGCCACCGGCTGGTTCGCCTTTACGCCTTCAGGTCAAGTCACCATCAAGTACATATGGGAGGGAGACAAAGAGGGGGCCAGAAAAAAGGTCGCAATGAAACAGCTTAATTACCTGAAAAAAGAGCTGAGTTACCTGGGAGCAAGGATTGAGCGGGCAGCTAGACAGGTGGAAGAGGCGTTTAGGGAGGTGGGGGTTAGCAAGAAAAGCAGGAGGGATAGAGATGGGGGAGACGGGGGAGAGGATGGGGAGGAGGAGGGTTGGGAGGAGAGCGCAGCATCTACAAGTGCCTACTATCATTTTAGTTCGTCTGGGAAGAAATTCAAGAATAAATGGGATGAGTACGACGTGGAGGAGGAGTTGAGGAGATTGGAGAGAGAAGACGAGAAAGAGGCCGAGGAAGGCGGGGCACAAACGACGATAATTGGCAATGGGAACGAGAATGGAGAAGTCGGACACAGAGGAGGAGGGAGCAGAAGATGGAGAGAAAATGGAAATGGGAGGGAGGGAGGAAGAGAGGAAGGAAAGCCGACGTGGGGAAGGATGCGGACGGAGGTGGGGCAGTTGCAGAGTGATTTGGAGAAGGCGATGGGCCATTTGGACAGTGTGAGGGGGGACGAGGAGGTGAAACAGAGGAGAAAAGGTTTGGTGCTGGAGAGCCACGCTTTGTTCCAGGCCTTGGATGCGGTGACCCAGCGATTGATCTGAAGTAGAAAGGGAGGATGAGAGGGAAGAAGGGAATGCAGGCATAGGATGGTGGGAAAAGAATAAGAGTCAAAGATACTGTATAGAATTCAAGGGGGGAGGGTTTGATTCCTCTTATTTCAAATTTGATTTTCATTTCTCTTCATCGGCAGCACGCCCTTGTCTTTCCCGTCTGTCTTTTTTCTGTTGATTATGCTGTCGACTCTGTGTGCTCTTTCACGATTACACTTCTGCTTTCTCGGCGCCTTCTTTTTCCTCCTTTCAAAGTGCTATCCGCTATCTGTATATTTCCCTCCTTTTTAATATACGATTAACTATCCACCCTTCTCTCCTTCCCGCCCTCCATCCATTCCTGCTCTGCCAAACAACGACAACAATCAGTGCGAGGCTACATTCTACTTCTCTTCTGCCTCTCACACGGCCGAGTTACATCATCATTTTGCTGGCGGATGGTCAATGCAAGATGGTTGAGTTTCACGTGATGAAGGAGAAGAAGAAATAGATCATGAAAAAGAAAGAGAAGAAGGTGGGTAACAGGGTCTTCGTGTTGCTCTCCTTCACGCGATTCCCCCAAAAGGATACCTGGAGGAGGGGGGGGAGAGGGGGAGACCGGGAGCGGGGGCAAGAAAGGAAAAAAAGACGCAGACGAAGACGAAGTCAAAGAAGAAGAAGCATGGAAGAAAGAATGATAGAAGCGTCTGCACTATCTTGATTCACCGGCTACATTTTGGACTTTAGTTACCTGTCTACACGGAAAATTGAGCCATGTTTTCCTCCTCCCGCATGCAGGCTTCAAAGAAGCCTCTGGTGGACGTATGAGGCAATTGAAGCTCTCAACATAAGTGGCACACGAGCAACAAATAAAAACACATACACAACACAACACAAACACGAACAAAGGCATTGTCACACGCCTAGACAAGTCGACACATCACGTATGGAAGGTGGAGCTTCCAGACTGACAAGGGGCATACAGAACCTTATCATCAAAAACACATTAGAAACGGGAGCGAGACATGAAACTTGTCATGCTTATGATCCGTTGTAAGGCCGTTTATGGGAGCCCGGTAGGGGCGGGGGTAGAGGCACCGGGCTTGCAGAGGTACCTGGTGGATTTGGCTCCATCTTTCTCTGTACAGTCCGTGTTGGTGACAGCAAGGGTGCCAACGTTGCCCGCAGCGAAGATAACAGTCAGAGGCGTCGCCACAGTGGCCGTGAACTCCTGACGGCGGAAAACGCCCGAAAGCTTGTAATAGAAAGATTCGCTGCTGGTCTTGTTGTGCTTCTTCTGCGCCGAGATCATGGCGCTCTTGGGGAGCTTATTGATCTTCCTCAGCGTGTAACGGGCACCCGTAACCTTGCAAACGGTTCCCTTATCGTTGAGGAGCGGGTTGCACTCACTAGGGGCAAAGTTCACGGCACTAATGTTGACGTTGTTCGAGTCCACAAGCCTCACGTTCAAGCCAATGTCATCCACCAAGGGAACATACGTCCCGGTAGGGTCGTCGACGTAGCCCTTGAGACTCCATTGGTCCTTGTTCTCCCTGGCCACGTCGACAGCCTTGATGGAGGTGAGGGTCACCATCGGCTGAGCCGCAGTCAGGACAAACGTGGTGCCGAGGGCAAGGAGAGAAAAAGCGCTACGCATGATGTGTCACGTGTGTTTGCTGTGGTGGTGTGAGTTGAAATATATTGTTGGAAATGAGTGCATTGCTTTGATCCATACGGCGGCTGCTGTATAGAGCCTTCAGTATCTGAATGAAGCACAATTTGGGACGAGGAGGAAGGAAGAAGCAGAGAGAGCAGGCGAGCACAAATGATTCTGAATATTCTGTGTACAAAATTGTGGACGTGTGCGGGTTCGGTGGGGGGGATGCGCAATGCATGCACTCACGGCTGGCATGTGACGGAGAAAGGGATGAGGACGATGAGAAGGGGGGAGAGGACACAGTGCGTTCTTTTAACGACTGCATTGCTTTGGGATTGAATTTCGAATATCAAAAATGATCTAAATTGTCCAGAATTTCCACAAAAGCAGGAGAAATATATACAAGGAGAGCAGATGGCAAGGAAGTCGTGAAACGGAGAGAGATGAGGGAAAACGTGGAAGGAAGGTCAGGAGAGAAAGGGAAAAATGAAGAGGGGGATAAGGGAAATAGAAAATGAAGAAGAAAGAGAGCATGGGGAAGGCGGCAGGAAGGTGCGGAAAAGGGGGAAGGGTTTGAATAGAAGAACGTGAGGAGACATCGTTTGGAGGAAGGCTAAGGCAAAAGGCAGAAGGAAGGGAGAAGAGGGAGGAAGGGATCAAAGCCATTTCGAAGGTATGAGACGAAGAATAAGGGAGTTGAGGTGCGGGGAGATAAAGGGGAGGGAGAGAGACGGGAAGGAGGGAAGCTTATAGAGAGAAGAGGGGAGGAAGACAGGAGAAAAGGGGGAAGGAGAAAGGGAAACGGGGAAGGAGATAGGGAAGGTGTGGAAGGGGGGTAGAAGAAGAGGGAAGATTATGGAGAGGAGGATAGTGCCAGAAAAAAAGGGGTAAGGTGCAAATGCTCGACGACATTGTATCTGCCTGGTGGCAGGCGAGTTCTCCATGTATGTGGAGAGCGGTGAGGTCAGCGGCACATGTTGGAAAAAAGAGGGCCCGTGATGTGAGAGGGCCGAGACAGCGCAGTGGTTCCCTTCGTGCTGTGGTCACTGTAGCCCTCTAACGAAGGACGCGTTGCATCGCGCCACACTTGGACCAAATCGTGCTACCATAGGATAGCATAGCGCAAAGAAGCTAGGGAATCCATGGGGCGCTCAGAGTCCCTCAGGTAGAGACCAATCAGTGATTGGGGCCAGCCTCTGGTCGATTACATGTGTGTGCATGTGACAAGAACAATGTACAAAGAATTATCACACACAACAGGAAGACGGAAGAGCAAAAGCGCATTTTGGAAGTTTTTATTTCTCTGGTTTTTGGTTTTTTTTGTTTTTTTTTGGTTTTTGTGATTTCCGGTTGGCGGTTGGTTTCCTTTTGTTTTTCGGTTGGCCCTCCCTCTGAGAAAAGCAAAAATTTGAAACCAGGAGCGACATACTCAAGAGGAAAGAAAGACAAAATCGCCGCAGCTGCGGATGGTTGTGGAAGCGATGCTCCATCGAGCAGCGCTAATGGTGGCGGTAGCGGTCACTGCGGTGTCAATAGCATCCCAGAGGTCCCACTCTGGCGGGAGTGCGCCGCAGTCTACGGTTGGAAGATAGATCATGGATGACACCATCTCATACAGCGCAACGACTGAGATCGAGAATTCTTGGGTGTTGGATAACATCCAAGGTCTTAACGAGATCTTCACTACCATAGAATTCATATGGCGGATGGCATATAGCCGGCGTTTTGAATCTTTGCAAGGAACATTAAACGTGAAGAGGCAATCCATTTTATGGCACCAAGAGTGCGCGTCTCCAACGCTGGTGAGATCTCTCTTTATAAAAGAACTTTGCGTTCCGAAATATTCACGGTTTTCACCTTTGTGTTTTACCCATGCACCACCCCACCACTTGCCCTGTCGCACGAAAGATGGAAAGAAATCAGGTCTACAAATTTCACTTGGTGACTTGGTGTGTGTGTGTCTTTTTCCTATGTATGTAGTGCATTTGGCGTTCCCGAGTAATTTCTTCCCAGGTGGTCGTCGCCTCGCGGGTCCACCCACATAAGTCCCTCCCTCCCTCCTCATCGCCAGTTTTCAGAGCCCATATGAACGTTTGCACCACATGGAATCCCTCTGCACCCCATACATGCACGTGCACACAATCAAACACATACAGTGCCATTGTAAGCAAAGAGACGTGAAGAGATGACACAGGCAGTCAGTCGTACCAATGCCAGGTACAGCCGCAGAGCAGCCCGCAAAAATGAAGGTACCGCCATTTTTCAGCATCGTCCTCCTTCATCACAAGACCAATGCACACACACATTAGTGCCAAATATGTAGAAAATAACAAGCTAGAAGGTAAAAACACTACCATATGACCACACCCCAGAATACGAAGAAAAACATAAAATAACAACTGTCGTTGTGGTGAGAGTGTCATCAGCTGGGGGCGTGATGAGGGAGCCGCCTGCAAGGAAAACCAGAGATGGAGGTAGGGAAGGGTTGGGTCATTGAATGTGAAGAAAGACCGAAATGTGTGGCCTCCATCCATCCATCCATCCATCCCTCCATCCATCCCTCCCTCCCTCCCTCCCTACCCTTTTCCAGTCCAGACGAATCGGATGTTTCACCCAACCGTCCTCGTCTAGCTCAGGACCCTGGAGGAGGGAGGAAGGAAGGGAGGGAGGAAGGGAGGCAGAGTCAGCGGATGGCGTGAAAGTAGGCGGAAGGAGGGAGGAAAGGAGGGAGGGAGGGAAGGAGGGAAGGAGGGAAAGAGGGGGACTTCGAGAAGACGGTTTGTACGAAAGAGGAAGAAAGGAAGACGGCGAGCGAGGGAGGATGGGAGGGAGGGAGGGAGGAGGGTACGGACCATGAGAGTGTAGACGCCATCGGGGGCAGCGTGGACGGCCAGGTCCAGGGCGACGGAGTTGTGACTGGCAGTAGGGAGGGAGGGAGGGAGGGAAGGAGGGAGGGAGAGAGGGAGAGTAAGTCAAAGGACGAGGTGGAAGAGAGGGAGGGCGTGTGGCCGGTGGGCACGGAGGAAGAAAGGGAGGGGAGGAGAATGTTCATGAATCCCATTGGAGGGAGGGAGGGAGGGAGGACGTACCGGTGGGGGGGCTGATGCGTCTTCTTGGGGAGAAGGTTGAGGAGTGACCAGAGGATGGGCGTGAGGGTCTTGGTGTTGCTCTCCGTGATGCAGTCCCCCAAAAGGATACCTGGAGAAGAGGGGGGTGGAGGAGGAAAAAAAGACGAAATCGAAGACAAAGACAAAGAAGAAGAAGCATGGGGGAAAAAAAAGGAATGATAGAAGCGTTTGCACTATCTTGATTCACCGGCTACATTTTGGACTTTAGTTACCTGTCTTGAAGATCTACACGGAAAATTGAGCCATGTTTTCCTCCTCCCGCATGCAGGCTTCAAAGAAGCCTCTTGTAGACGTATGAGGCAATTGAAGCTCTCAACATAAGTGGCACACGAGCAACAAATAAAAACACATACACAACACAACACAAACACGAACAAAGGCATTGTCACACGCCTAGACAAGTCGACACATCACGTATGGAAGGTGGAGCTTCCAGACTGACAAGGGGCATACAGAACCTTATCATCATAAACACATTAGAGACGGGAGCGAGACATGAAACTTGTCATGGTTATGATCCGTTGTAAGGCCGTTTATGGTTTCCCGCCACCGGTAGGGGCGGGAGTAGGGGCACCAGGCGTGCAGAGGTACCTGGTGGATTTGGCTCCATCTTTCTCTGTACAGTCCGTGTTGGTGACAGCAAGGGTGCCAACGTTGCCCGCAGCGAAGATAACAGTCAGAGGCGTCGCCACAGTGGCCGTGAACTCCTGACGGCGGAAAACGCCCGAAAGCTTGTAATAGAAAGATTCGCTGCTGGTCTTGTTGTGCTTCTTCTGCGCCGAGATCATGGCGCTCTTGGGGAGCTTATTGATCTTCCTCAGCGTGTAACGGGCACCCGTAACCTTGCAAACGGTTCCCTTATCGTTGAGGAGCGGGTTGCACTCACTAGGGGCAAAGTTCACGGCACTAATGTTGACGTTGTTCGAGTCCACAAGCCTCACGTTCAAGCCAATGTCATCCACCAAGGGAACATACGTCCCGGTAGGGTCGTCGACGTAGCCCTTGAGACTCCATTGGTCCTTGTTCTCCCTGGCCACGTCGACAGCCTTGATGGAGGTGAGGGTCACCATCGGCTGAGCCGCAGTCAGGACAAACGTGGTGCCGAGGGCAAGGAGAGAAAAAGCGCTACGCATGATGTGTCACGTGTGTTTGCTGTGGTGGTGTGAGTTGACATATTGGAGGTAGATGAGTGCATTGCTTTGATCCTTACAACAGCTGTCATATAATAGCCCAATATCTACTGAATAAGCGAAATTTAGGGACCAGGAGGAAGCAAGAAGCAGAGGGTGAGCATCGTTTCAAATATTCTGTGTATAAAGGTTTTCTACATGGATCCTGTGTGCGGGTTAGGTGAAGGGGGTGCGCAATGCATGCACTCACAGCTGGCATGTGACGGAAAAAGGTTATGGGGACGACGACAAAAGGGCTCAAGAATGGTGCCAGAAGGCAAGGGGTATGGTGCAAATGCTCGACGACATTGTATCTGCCTGGTGGCAGGCAAGTTTCCCTTCCTGACCCACAGGCCAATTGTGTGCATGCGGTGAGGTCAAACGCCCGTGTTGTGAGAGGGGCGAGACAGCGCAGTGGTTCCCTTCGTGCTGTGGTCACTGTAGCCCTCTTACTAAGGACGCGTTGCATCGCGCCACACTTGGACCAAATCGTGCTACCATAGGATAGCATAGCGCAAAGAAGTTAGGGAATCCATGGGGCGCTCAGAGTCCCTCAGGTAGAGACCAATCAGTGATTGGGGCCAGCCTCTGGTCGATTACATGTGTGTGCATGTGACAAGAACAATGTACAAAGAATTATCACACACAACAGGAAGACGGAAGAGCAAAAGCGCATTTTGGAAGTTTTTATTTCTCTGGTTTTTGGTTTTTTTTGTTTTTTTTTGGTTTTTGTGATTTCCGGTTGGCGGTTGGTTTCCTTTTGTTTTTCGGTTGGCCCTCCCTCTGAGAAAAGCAAAAATTTGAAACCAGGAGCGACATACTCAAGAGGAAAGAAAGACAAAATCGCCGCAGCTGCGGATGGTTGTGGAAGCGATGCTCCATCGAGCAGCGCTAATGGTGGCGGTAGCGGTCACTGCGGTGTCAATAGCATCCCAGAGGTCCCACTCTGGCGGGAGTGCGCCGCAGTCTACGGTTGGAAGATAGATCATGGATGACACCATCTCATACAGCGCAACGACTGAGATCGAGAATTCTTGGGTGTTGGATAACATCCAAGGTCTTAACGAGATCTTCACTACCATAGAATTCATATGGCGGATGGCATATAGCCGGCGTTTTGAATCTTTGCAAGGAACATTAAACGTGAAGAGGCAATCCATTTTATGGCACCAAGAGTGCGCGTCTCCAACCGCTGGCGCGATAATCATTATAATCCTTTGGCAACTGTTTCCCGAGAGTTGAATTCGATAACACTGCGGATAGCCTGAAGAATGGGAGACATAAGAATAACGAGTGCAAGACGCTGTATAGGATAGTAGAGGGAGGGGATCATTTTATTCCTCTAGTTTCATTTTGAACCAAGAAGAGCAGCGACCAAATTGGTGTTTTGTGGTTTTAATGCTTGTGGTGCATCTTTGATGTGTCGTCGTTTTCCATTCATGTTATTTTTGTGTTCCTTTGACGTCGTTTTCCTTTCTTCCCCTACACTACTCCCTCGCGTTCTACGTGCCATGGGGACGTTCTCATTTTTGGTGCAATCCTAACAAATGATGATGCAAGCGAAGTCGAGGGGGAGAGGGAGCAAGAAATAGAAAAGATTGAGCATAGCAAGAGGGGATCAATGCATCCCCTCGTCTCCCATGTTGCTTTTGCTGTTGTTGCCGCTGCTGCTGCTGCTGCTGCTGCTGCTGCTGCTGCTGTTGTTGTTGATCTTGTTGTTGTTGTCGCTAATGCAAGTTGCATTTCCCTTCTCTATCCCTCGTTCCCTCCCTCCTCGCTCTTTCTCCTCCGCCCTCCTTTCGCTGCTCCTGCCGAACCGGAAATAAATGACCAAGACGCCTCTTGCCCCCGAAAACAATCAACCGTACTAACAATCGACAAACACTCAGATGACAATAGTAAGTGGAAAGAGAGAATACCGAAACCATGTAGTCAAGACCAAATAAAAACCCGCCTTCCTCCCCTTCCCTCCCTCGCTACCTGGCCACCTCCTTCCATCCTTCTTTCCTCCTCCTCTCTTTTCCTCTCTTTGTCTGTACATCTCCCCCGTTCATTTCCATATTCTTCTGTCTTTTCCTTTTTCATGTTGTTACCTTCTCCTCTCCGAACAACCATAATCATCGACACGATTCTCCTCTCCTTTCTCTGACAAGTCCCTTTTTGGTTCCAACCCTACCCTCCCTCTCAGCCTCTCTCTCGATTCCAGTCCTCATCTCCCCTCATCATCGACCTTTTTCCTCTTTTATCTTCTTCCTTCTCCCCCTCTATTCGATGCGCGGCCACTTATTGGCCTTGGAAAATCGGATGTCCAGGGACCGCCTGGGGGAGGGAGGGAGGAAATGAGGGAGGGAGGGAGGGAGGGAGGGAATGGAGAGCCAATCAGAGAAAGAGAAAGGAGGGCGAGAAAGAGGGTGCCGTGCATGTGCGTGTGAGGGAAAGAACGACATACATGTGGGTGTAGAGGCCGGCGTCTTGCATCGGCAGGACCCATGCGTCCTCGTCCGTGTCGTTGTGGTGCGAGTGCCACCAGCCGGGAGGCGTGATGAAGGAGCCGCCTGCGGAGGAAACCAGAGAGGGAGGGAGGGAAGGAGGGAAGGAATGAGTCATTGGATGTGAAGAGAGACCGAGATGTGTGGCATCCCTCCCTCCCTCCCTCCCTCCCTCCCTACCCGTTTTCCAGTCCAGACGGATCGGATCTTTCACCCAACCGTCCTCGCCTAGCTCAGGCCCCTGGAGGAGGGAGGGAGGGAGGGAGGGAGGGAGGGAGGGAGGGAGGGAGGGAGGGAGGGAGGCAGAGTCAGCGGATGGCGTGAAAGTAGGCGGAAGGAGGGAGGGAAGGAGGGAGAGAAGGAGGGGAGCCTGGAGGAGACTGTTTGTACGAAAGAGGAAGAAAGGAAGACGGCGAGGGAGGGAGGGAGGGGGGGAGGGAGGGAGGGACGTACGGACCATGAGAGTGTAGACGCCATCGGGGGCAGCGTGGACGGCCAGGTCTAGGGCGACGGAGTTGTGACTGGCAGTAGGGAGGGAGGGAGGGAGGGAGGGAAGGAGGGAGGGAAGGAGGGAGGGGGAATTAAGTCAAAGGACGAGGTGGAAGGGAGGGGGGGCGTGTGGCCGGTGGGCACGGAGGAAAAAAGGGAGGTGAGGAAAATGTAAACGAATCCTATTGGAGGGATGGAGGGAGGGAGGGAGGGAGGGAGGGAAAGGGCGGAGGAGGAGGACGTACCGGTGGGGGGGCTGATGCGTCTTCTTGGGGAGGAGGTTGAGGAGTGACCAGAGGGTGGGCGTGAGGGTCTTGGTGTTGCTCTCCGTGACGCGGTTCCCCAAAAGGATACCTGGAGGAGAGAGGGGAGGAGGGAGAAAGGTTAGAGGGAGGGAGGGAGGGAGGGAGGGACGGAAGGGGGGAGGAAGGGAGGGAGGGAGGGAGGGAGGGGTTGTCGATGGACGCACCGAGGCGGTTCTTGTGCTCGGAACCGTCGGCGTGGCGAAGTTCCTCCACCTGAACAGGGAGGGACAAGAAGAGAAGAAACGAGTCAAGAGAGGAGGAGGAAGTGGAGGAGGGGGAGGAATAATAGAGGACATGTATGAGAGGAGGTTATTCTTCCCATCACCGGTCTTACCCTCCCTTTTTCCCTCCCTCCCTTCCTCCCTCCTTACGTGGGCTTCGAGCACATCCTTGCGGTAGACCGTGGGCGCAAAAGTTTTGACATTAGGCGCCACGCCCAGATATTTCAGAAGAGGCGCGTCACTCACCCAATAGAGGGCCAAGTCTTCCTCCGCCTGAGGAAGGGAGGGAAGGAGGGAGGGAGGATGAGAACAAAAGACGAGCGGATGGGAGGCGGAGGATGGAGGGGGTGGTAGGCGAGCCAAGTGACATTCTTTTGATTTTAACAATGAGGCTTAATCACAGCTTATCTCGACTTCACACGAGGACCAAAAACAAATAGTACCGTGCAGAGTGGGAGGGAGGGAGAGAGGGAGGGAGGGAGGGCGTACCTCGTGGAGAATGGGCCCGGCGGCGTGGGGCATGACGAAGAGGTCGCCCTGCTTGTATACCACCTGCAAGTTGTGCTCCGTGCTGGTGCTCTTGCCTTGGCCGCGGATGACGTAGAAGGCCTGGGGAGCAGGGAGGGAGGGAGGGAGGGAGGGAGGGAGGGAGGGAGGGAGGGAGCACGAGAGGTGAGTACATGGGCACGGTGCCGGTCCTCTGGCCCAGGCAGAGGGGGGTGGGGAAGGAAGAAGAGAAGAAAAAAAGGAGCGAAAGGGAGCGGAAGCGAGGGAATTAGGATGACGGGTGATGAAAATATTCCGTCTGCTCGGGAGGGAGGGAGGGAGAGAAGGAGGGGGGAAGGGAGGGAGGGAACTACCTGCGAGGTAGCACAGGCCTGCGTTTCGATGGACTCGTCCTTGAGGACACGGACATAGGCAGCCAGGAGGTTGGGAGACGTGGCTTGGTAATCCACACCCATGTGGGCAGAGAGATCGAAGTGCAGGATGCGCGTGGGGCCTGGGAGGAGGGAGGGAGGGAGGGAGGGAGGGAGGGAGGAAGGGGATGACTCGGAGAGTGAATCGACAGGTCTGAGGATAGGACTTGCAGAATATAAATATTAAAAAATAGAGAGCTGCAAGTTGGATGTCTCCGGGCGACGAAGTTATGTATCACCCCCACCCACACACACAGGATGCAGGGCATGCAGGGCGTGGAGGGAAGGAGGGGGGGAAGACGCACCAGACTCGTGGAGCTCGGGGGGGTGCGCAAGGGCAGGGATGGCTGCCATGTCCGGGTTGCAGGCCGAGACGTACTCGTAGATGCGGGCATCGGGGGTGTTGACCTTTCAGACAGGGAGGGGAGGAAGAGGGAGAGGAGGTGAGGGAGAAGTCCCTGTGACAAACCCACCCCATCTTCCTTCACTTCCGCCCTCAATGACTCGACAAGTGCCTTCTCTGTAGTTGCTGACCTTACTATCATTGAGGATCGTGAACCCATGAGAGTCTGCGGCGGCAGCGGAGGCTTTCGCCTCGCCGTTGGCCATCTAGAAGGAGAAAGGGATGCGGTGGGAGAGAGAGAGAGGAAGAGACAGGGTGAGCTTCTGATGTGATTGATCTCATATCGCAAGCACGTCCCTCTTTCCCTATTTCGACTTTCACTCCTGTCCACAAAGGTTGAAGAGAGCATTCGCACCTTCGTGAACCTGAACTGCGGCTGCCTTTTCGTGCATGCGGTCCCACGTCCGATGTGGACCCTTACGTACGTTTCGTCCTTCCTGGACAATTGATCCTCCTTCCCTCCCATACCGTCCCTGCATTTATGTCTCTCCAACTCCCCTCACCCGCCGCCTACCTTCTGTTTCTTGGCAACGCCCGAATCGGTCCCTTCCTCTGCCGGCACGATGACCTCCTTGGTGACAGCTGGGGGAGTCATTTTGTATCGTTCGCTCGGCTTCGCAAGGCGAACAGATGAAGTGGCTGGTGTTAATGTTATAGTGTGCTGTGTTGGAAAGGGGAGGACGGAGGATAAAAGATTTGACGGGGGGAGTGAAGAATGTATGTACATGCAAGACGCCGCTTAAAGACCAAGATCGAACTGGGGCGAGCACCTCATTTGCATGACACCCCCGGCCTTCCTTCCTTCAGATAGAAGGCACAGTCCACGCCCCAAAGACAAATAGCGACAAGGCTCTGCATGTGATGAAAGACGAGTCTTTGCAGAAGTACGCAAGGTGCGGTTGGCTTGGTCTTGGCCAGGGTTGACGTTCTGTTCTCTCAGCTTCTGCAGGAACACTGCTGCGACGCTCGCTTCGTTTATGACCCGATGCATTTTCAAGAGGCGGTAAAAACATGAAGTTGCCTTTGTAAGGAGAAGCCCAAGCCTTCGGTGTAGCACTTGGAACGATCGAATTTGTGCACATCAGAGAGTGGTTGGCATTTTATTTCATGGATGCACAGGACTATAGTCGTAAAGCGGTGTGTATTTGTGGATCTGGAAGACCGAGGCTTGCCGTCCCGAAGCTTCATCTCCGCCCAAAAATCCGTTGCACCGTGTTCTTCTATTTGCTCCTTCGATTGACTTTTTGGACCTTTAGGACGCGTGGACTGAGGCTCTTCCTCTCTCCGTGACCCAAACAACGTGTGCGCCCAATTCGTGGACCGGTGAGTATAGGGACAGCGAAAACAAACTTACCACGTAATGCATGTTAAGCTGTGGGACAAATGTGAAGCGGTGGACCAAATTTTAGCACTATTCTCGGGCGAGAAAACGAGACAGAGCGTAAACCAAACGTTACTTATGGAGGCTTCATGTGTATAGCACATGCTCCAGAGCATCTTCTCTCCCATTTTGACCCTCATTATTTGCTTCTGCCAAAGGCAAGTAAGGAAACCTTACTTGCGTATCCCTGTAATTTGACACGGCCTTCATGGATTCCCCTTCCCCAGTTTCTATGTCTTTTAATTGGGTAATGTAAAACATGCATTAAGCTCTGCTTCAATCTGAAACTTCATCCCCTTGGCCTACACTAGGACTCGCTGCGCGACACAGTTAAACAATCGTTGTGTTTTAATGAGTGTTCATCATATCCAATGGTAATTCATGTTCCCCCATCCAAAATCTCGGTCTTCAAATCCGTGTTTTCGCTTTATGGCGTGAGAATTTTGCGCCCTTTATTACTATTATTTTAATTGCAACATTCACGCACTAATATTCAAAAACACAGAAAATCTCTCTCAGAGCCCAACCTATTAAAATTGACGGCCTGGAGTCCTACCCCTAGCACTGTCTTGCACATCACAGGCGGAGGGGGCAAATGGAGAAAGGAACGCCAACCCGAAATGACGAGGTATATCGCCTGCCAGTCTCCTGACTCCCAACTCTCTTTATGTCCCTGGGTTGATTTCTTTGAGCTTAAGACTTCTTCTTCAGCGAGCGCAAGAAGAGGTAGGCCATGCCAAGGTAGCAAGGGATCATGGCTGTCAAAATGCCGATGTTTCGCCAGACGTTCTGAGGGTCGATGCCCTGAGAGCTCAGGTATAGGTCGCCGGTGGGCAGGCAGATGGACACCTGGAGGGAGGGAATGACAGGGAAGGAGAGAGGTAGGAAATGAGGGAGGGGTGAAAGGATGCGTCCAATGTGGTGGAATGGTTTTTGTGACATCCGACTTAAACGACCCTAGAGTTCTATCTTGGACTAAACTACACGTAGGACCATCCTCATCCCACCCTCCTTCCCTTCTCAAGGACTCACCTGCCCTGACGCTGCAATCTCCTCAGGCGTAAAGCAGTTGAAAACGCGGCCCTCCAAGTCCAGCGCCAACAGATTCTGCAAACAGTAGCGGTAAAACGAGAGCCACTTGAAGGGGGCCAGGTAGACAGGGATCTTGTCTATCATGGATTAGAAGGGGAGATTAGGGAAGTTAGTGCTTCATAGCAATAATATCTTCATTTCGACTTGCACTAAAAGACTTAAATTCACGGCCATTAGGAAAAGCGATAGCGAAGAGAGATTAAGAGGAGTTCCTGGTGCCACTGATTGATCTTGGGACCCTCAAGGTCATTTCCTCCCTCCTTCTGCACCTGCTTGAAGGACAAAACCCGAGGCCAGCATGAAGAGCAGGTAAAAGGCGCCACACCCGAGGAAGGCGGCAGAGTAGACGGAGGTGGCGCAGGAGACGAGGAGGCAGAGGGAGGTGGAGGTGATGCTCGTGACTGGAGGAATGGGGAAGCGGAGGGACAGAACGAGGGAGAGGATGCACGCATGGCATGGTCAGCATCTATTCTGATTGTCGCCTCGATGATCGATCCAGGTACGGGCACCAGGGCACCATTGCGTATCGAGAAACACACGACGAGCGAGAATGTGTGAGACTGTCCATCCATGAACGGAGAAAGGTCAGCGAGCACAATGGGCCTTGGAGACGACCACCCCTCCTTCCCTCCCTCCCGATGCTCACCAGTCAGAGTGAGCCAGTACATGGACAGGTGGTAGAAGTCCGTGCGCAGGCCTGCCATATAGGCGGTGATGACGGCGTAGAAGATCGTGGGCACCAACCGCGTCGGCAAGATCTCGCAGAAAACCTGACGACGGGCGCAAGGAGGGAGGGGGAGGAGGGAGGATGGGTGGCGGGGAAAAGGGTCAGTTTGGGGAAGGACAGGGATGGAGGGAGGGACGGAGGGGGGAAGGGACAGGGGGAGGAAGGACCGGCCGTTCGCCTTCCTACTTTGGCGATAAAGTAGGCGCTGGTGCGGTAGAAGCCACTCGTCTTCTCGTGGACAAAGAGAGACCGTTCCTGAGGGAGGGAAGGAAGAAGGAAGATGAGGAGGAATGAGTAGAGGGAGGGTACCAGAGGTCAGTAATCTGATTTATTACTCTCTCGCGCCATTAAATCGCCCATCCCACTCTCCCCTCCCTCACGCCCTACCTGGATGAAGAGCTCGAGGGAGGTGATGGCGGAAAAGATGATCATGTAGGCAACCATAAACATGGCACCGATGTGGGCCTGAGGAAGGGAGGGAGGGAGGGAGGGAGGGAGGGAGGGAGGGAGGGAGGGAGGGAGGGAGGGAGAGAGGGAGGGGAGGGGGGGGGAGTCTGTGAGACAAGAGGTGCAAGGAAAGAGGGGAGACAATGCTGAGGCAGGGGAAGAAAGGAGGGAGGGAGGGAGGGAAGGAGGAAGCGTGCACCTTCGTACCTGCATGGCATTGGGCCCGTCATCGAGATTTCCGTAGAAGAAGGCCCCGAGGATGACGGCCGAGGCCAGAAAAGAGAGGATTTGGAAGATGGAGGTGGCGGGATTGCGCATCACCGCGAGGAATGTGCGCTTGCTGACCTGGAAGGAAGGAAGGCGGGAGGGAGGGAGGGAGGGAGGGAGGGAGGGAGGGAGGGTGAGATTGGCCCAACGTGGTGGAGAGAATCCCTCATCCTCCAACCCTCCCTCCCTCCCTCCCTCCTTTCCCCTTTCCTTACCACCATGGTCTGGTGGCAGAAGGACGTGGCGTACTGCCGCACGTGCTTGGGCATGGGATTCGAGGCCCTAACATCGCCCCCCGAGGCCACCACCTACAGAGGGAGGGAGGGAGAGAGGGAGGGAGGGAGGGAGGGAGGGAGGAAGGAAGGAAGGGAGGGAGGGAGGGAAGAGTGCCCTTTGTTAGTGCGCCCGTTTTCGATGTATCTTAATCCCTCTCGAGCAAAGGAAGGAAGGGAGGGAGGGAGGGAGGGAGGGAGGGAGGGAGGGAGGGAGACACGTGCCTTGGCCTCGCACTCCTCCGCGATGGCCCGGCCCTGGTGACTGTTGTGGAAGGAGCGGGCGAGGAAGCCCATCTCCTCCACGTGCACTGAGCCCCCCATCGAGATCTGACGGTCCAGCTTGCGGACCTGAGGGAAAGGGGGGAGGGAGAGAGGGAGGGGGGGAGGGAGGGAGGGAGGGAGGGAGGGAGGGAGGGAGGGAGGGAGGCTGAGGACAGAGGAAACACATATCGAATCGTAACCATCTCCTCTAACTCTTGCCTAACTATAGCCCTCCCTCCTCATTCCTCCGTCTCGCCCTACCTCCCAACCTACCTGGTCACAAGTGACGTCAAGAAAGAAATCACACGGATTGTTGAACGCTGGAGGAACGAGGGAGGGAGGGAGGAAGGGAGGGAGGGAGGGAGGGTGGGTGTGTGCTACAAATCAAACAAATTAATTCCTGTGCTCGGATCCCTCCCTCCCTCCCTCCCTACCTCCCTCCCTCCCTCCCTCCCTACCTTCGCACTTGAAGCCGATGCTGTCGAAGTAATCGACGCCCTGCATGGCACAGCCCTGGGAGAGGAGGGGAGGGAGGGCGGGAGGAAAGAAGGGAGGGAGGGAGGAAGGGAGGGAGATAATCACGAAGGAAGCGAGAGCGGGAAGGAGGGAGGGCGGGAGGGAGGACGGACCTGGTAGACCATCTCCCCCTCGGCGAGGAGCATGAGTTTGTCGAAGAGCTTGAAGACGGAGTACCGCGGCTGGTGGATGGAGAGGATGACGGTTTTGCCCGCCATGGCCAGGTCGGCCAAAATCTCAACCACCTGGAGGAGAGAGGGAGGGAGGGAGGTGTGAGAACGGAGGAAGGATGCAAAACAAAGTCATCTTCCTCTCTCCCTCCCTCCCTCCCTCCCTCCCTCCGTACCCGATGGGCAGTGAACGCGTCGAGGCCGCCTGAAAGGAGGGAGGGAGGGAGGGAGGGAGGGAGGGAGGGAGGGAAGGATGGAAGGATCGTGAAAAACGGAAAAATGGCGTAGAAAGAAAGACGTTACGGGGAGAGGAAAGAGGCAGGGGGAGAAGCAAAGGAGGGAAGGATCGATGGGTTGGACGCAGGGGGGGGAGGGGAGGGGGTAGGAACGAAGCAAGGAAGGTAAGAGGCAAAGAAATGAAGGAACGTGGGAGAGGGAGTGAGGGGAGGGGGAAGGCAGGGAGGGAAGGAGGGATGGAAGGCACGTACTGGTGGGCTCATCCAGAAAAATGACGGCCGGGTCCACAACCAGCTCCATCCCGATCGAGCAACGCTTCCGCTCGCCGCCCGAGACGCCCTGGGGGGAGGGGAGGGAGGGAGGGAGGGAGGGAGGGAGGGAGGGAGGGAGGGAGGGAGGGAGGGAGGGAGGGAGGGAGGGATTGCTGAATTTGGTTGTTGCGCCAATGGACCTGGGCGATGTAGGGAGGGAGGGAGGGAGCGCGGGCTTGCTTCTTACTAACCCGAATCATGTCGGTGCCTATGGCCGAGGAAGCACACTTCCAGAGACCCAAAAGCTCGATAGTGTCCTCCACTCGCTCCTTCTTCTCTATAAAGGGCACGGAGACCGGCAGGCGGAGCTGGGCAGAGAAGAAGAGATTCTCGCGGACCTGGAAGGGGAGGAAGGGAGGGAGGGAGGGAAGGAGGGAGGGAAAGGGAGGAATGAAGGGAGAGATTCTGCATCTACCGGACACAGACAGAAGGACAGAGAGGCAAACAGAATAGGAGGGAGGGAAGGAAGGAGGGAAGGAAGAATGGCAAGAGAGGGAGGGCGGACGTACGGTCATGATGCCCATGAGCTGGTCGTCCTGCTCAACGTAACCGATCTTGGCGTTAAATCCAACGTCTCGCGGACGGCCATCCACCAGGATGTGACCCGAGATGTGGCTCAAGTTGTTCTTACTGTGAGGCGAGGAAGGGAGGGGGGGAGGGACGAAGGGAGGGAGGGACAAAGGGAGGAACGGGGGAGAGTGGCGGTCAGGCGGGCGTTGATAAGCACACACAAAGTTTGGAGTATTTCATCCCTCCGGCATCCCCCCTCCCCCCCTTCCTCCCCCCCTCCATGCTCCTACCCGGCCAGAGTGTGGAGCAGGGAGGACTTGCCGCAGCCGGACGGGCCCATCACCGCCGTCATGGTGCCCTTGCTCATCACGCCCTAGGAAGGGAGGGAGAGGGGGAGGAATGGGGGGAGGGAGGGACGAATTGAGCGACAGTGGAAAATGAATGGGAGGCAATAGCACGACGACGCAATAGCTCACCTACGTATCCGTAGCGATTTCTCTCTCTCCCTCCCTCCTTCCCTCCCTCGCTCCCTCCCTCAGTACCGAGATGCCCTTGAGAATCCGGCGGCTCTTGCGCTTCATCTTCTTGCTCACGTAATGCGCCGTTAGACTCAGCTGATGGAAGCATATCTCCACGCCTAGAGAGGAGAGAAGGAACGAAGGGGAGGAGGGAGGGAGATAAGGGTGTGCTGATGAGTTCCCGAAAAGGCACCGTGGTTGAGGGAGGGAGGGAGGGAGGGATGATACAGAAATGACGCCAACCGCGTGAAAGCGCGCATGTGCTCACCCATCAAAATGTATCCATCACCACTCCTGTACCGCCTTCCTCCTTACCTTGGCTCTGCATCACTATACCCATCTTGTTTGCCCCGTTTGGTGACATGGCGGCCCCGTCCTTGCCCCCTCCGTCCGCCTCCAAATCCACGATCGCGGTCGCGAAACCCACACTCCGCGCCGTGGACGAGTCTTCCGCGAGGCTGAAATTACTACCGCTACCAGCATTGTTGTCATCGGCGTAGTCGTGCTTAGCATCCTTTGTCTCGGCGTCCGCGGTGGAGAAGAGAGTAATGTCCGATTTCGACGACACTTGAGCCCCTCGATGACCCCAGAGGCCAGAAACAGCATGCTCTGACGAGGACGATTGAATGGAGGGGCTCGAGCCGGCTTTGTCCGTCAACTCGGGATCGGCTGGAAGCATGGCTTGTTTTTTAGCCCTGGGGAAAGAGGGGAGAGAGTGGTGGGCTTACGGAGGAAGAGGGGGGAAGTGGGAGGAGGTAGCAAGCAGTCTCTCCTCTTCCGATCTCCCCGAACAAGGCCTGGCATGAAATGCAGTGGCTTCTTGTCAATGATTTGAGCTGGGCGGGTATGCGTACACACACTTTGGGAGGCGTGGTTTTTTATTCTTACCTTTGGCTATAAAGCGACGACGAACAAAGCGATGCACGGCGGCCTGTATCGGTTAATAATGCCCAATGTACGGGAGGCAAAAAAGGATATTAAAGAGGTGTCATGGTCAGTAATGATTAAAGAGAGCGCACTGCATCAAGCACTTGATCTGGATGTGCAGTGGTGTTGCGTAGACGTGGTGAACGTGCAGAAGCAGTAGACGACGGGGAAAAAATTCTTCTCGTTGTGTGCTTTAAAAGCTCTTGATCGAACGCAGCCTATAAAATCCTAATTCGTCGATGTTCAAGAAGGCATAACGATAGCATGGCTGTATGTGCCATGGCCAGTCTGGGAGGGCTGAGCGTAGGTGGGAGCATTAAAGAAACAACAATCACTGATATCAAGTTTCTTCTTCCGTCCTGGTTGGGCGAAAAAAAAAACATCCATGCTCGCTTAATACGCTTAATATAATGTAATAAGTGTCGGCTCTCGTCAGCTCTGCAACGATAAAGATCGCTGGTTTTGCTCGAAATGAACTCTATAAGTATGTGGGTATATGAAAAAAAAGAAACCCTGGCTGCGAAACTCGGGGAGCAAGCGTGAAATGTGCAGTTTTTTTAGCAAGACGACACCCTGATTTGATGAACAAAAGCACATGGGCCAGCTCGGAGCACGTCCTGCTCAATTAGAACGACAGTCCTGCTCACAACGTTCATCGTCGTCTTTTCCTTCTTATTCCTCCTCTATTTTGATCTACTTAAAAAAGAGGCATATAAGTCTTAAGATAAGATAGCGTTGCTACCGCGCTCTCTATTATCCTGCCAACGCAAGCAGCCGGTCGTCATACTCCCCTTCCTCTTCCTCCTCCTCCTCCTCCCCCTCCTCCCCGTATTCCTGCCACCACTACACTACGTACACTTTCCACCTCAAGAGAACTCCTTACACCGATCAATTTTCCTGATTTATTTGTCTACAAGAAATAGCTCCCCTCCCTCCCTCCCCCTCAATCATATCAATCCGCCCTCACCCTTTTTTGCTGCACCGGCGCCAAAGCCGGCAGTAAAGCAGGGGTCACCGAGGTTTCACTTCCTCCTCCCACGCCCCTCCCTCCTCCATCTCTACCTCCCTCCAGCCCTTCGAGGCCGAGGCTATCGTCTGAGCTAAGGGTGCCCGGAGTGGAGGGACGGCGGTGTCTTTGTTGGACTGCTATTCCGCTTGAGGAGGAAGACGAGGAGGAGGGTTTGGATGGTGGATGGTGGTGGTGGTTGTGAAAGTGGTGAACATCTTTTCTAGAGGAGCAGGAGGAGGAGCATGGGTTAGAGGAGGAGGAGCAGGAAGAGGGGGAGGAAGGGTGTGAGAGCTTCATGAGGGGGAGACGCTCGCCGAGGCGTTGTTCGTCCATGAGGAAGTTGTCCTAAAAAGGAGGGGGGGAGGGGGGGAGAGAGAGAGGGAGAGAAAGAGTCGAGTCAGAGAAATGGCCAAGTGACAAGTTGAGTCACTTCTCAAGGTGCCCTACCCTCCCTCCCTCCCTCCCTATTGTCAGTACCTACCTGTATGTAAAACTGAACGGCATTCAGGATGGTGGGTCCGACAATCATGACTAGGATAAGCTCTACTTTCCGATGTCTTTCGAAGGGGGCGAAGAGGCCTAGGTAGGTAGGGAGGGAAGGAGGGTCAGACCTGAGTTCAATAAATGAGGGAGATGGTGTGTGGTGAGACACACGAATGCTTGAGGAACCCGAGGGAGGAAGACGGAAGGAAGAGCGAGAGGAGGAGGGAGGGAAAATGAGAGGGAGGGAGGGAGGGAGGAAGGGAGGAAGGGAGGGAAGGGGGGGGGGAAGGAGATACCTAAAGCCAAGGCGTTGAGGGGGTTCCAAGCGACATAGATGAAGCCAAAGATGACGAACTTAGTGATGAAGATGATGACCAGCCAGGACAGGAGCTGCGTCAGCCAGATGAGAAGGGAGGGATGGAGGGCATCGCCATAGTAGCCGGTGCGGGCCAGGACGGCGCAGCAGGAGGGAGAGGAGGAGGAAGAGGAGGAGGAGGAGGAGGAGGGGTGGGAGGGAGCGTCGGTGGAAGAGGAGCACGAGGAAGAGGAGGACGCAGAGCAGGCGAGGGCGGTGCGTTGAAGGACCTGAAGGAGAAGGTAGGAGATAAAGACACCGATGGTGGTGTCCAGGAAGAAATTGAGGAAGTAGATGGCGCACTGGAAGGGGGCAGGAAAGGAGGAAGAGAGGGAGGAAGGGAGTGAGGGGGGTCTGCGAGCGAATTTGAAAATTTAAAGCTACATAGAGTCGTACGTCAAGGGAGAGCCAAAAAAAAGGCTTAAGGCTTAAGGACATATATTTTGGAAAGTACTCCCCCCGAGACGGAGAAACCACAATCTGTTCAATCTCGACCTCGCCCTCCCTGCTTTCCATCCCTCCCTCCCTCCCTCCCTCCCTACCTCATCCGACTCCCCCAACCCTGCCAAGAAAATCGATATTAACAAATTGGTCAAGTGGGCGACACCCGCGCCAAAGCACTGCTTGCTGCTGTCCAAGGCCCAGATGGTGAGGGGGCGGGGAGGATGTTCCCTGTACCGCTTGACAACGAGCACGCCGAGAGAGAGGCAGGCGAGCAGGAATTGGATGAACTTGTCGAACTGCCCCGCCACCAGCTGTGCATATGATGAAATGCGTGTTGTGAATAAGACTTTAGCTACGCTTTGAGTGGCTCATGGCGCTTCAGGTCATTTTTGTAGTGGAGGGCGGAGGGAGGGAGGGAAGGAGGAAGGAGGGAGGGACGGGCTGAAACCGAGACGTACAGTGCAATTTGCCACCACTACATTCTCAACAGGGTCTCCAGTAGCCGCTGCTAGAGCCGTGGCACTCCCCGCCACGCCCATGGCGGCCTCCATGATTGCGTGGAAGCGTTAGGGCGCTGCAGTTGCCTTGAGCTGGGGATTTCAGCCTAGCTGGCGTCTACACAATTCGATCCTGTATCCTTCTTTGAGACGCGCCGTCCTCCCCCTGGAAATTGGCGCTCCTGAGGCACCGTGGTCGCCGAGCTGCCTGTGGATGGACATGGATTTCCGAGAGGTGGTGAGATAAAGTCCGGAGGGGGTGTGGGCGACAACAAGTGCAGTGTACTAGTGCAGTAGCCGCCGGGTAGAGCCTTCAGCGAGAGACGTCGCAAACGGGCAACGCAATTGGGTACCCAAACCATCATAAACATCATCATCTATCCACTAGAGCGCTTGTGCATGAATGTGTGTGAGGAGTGTGAAGCCCGGGTGCTGAAATCAAGCAAGCACTTTCTCTGCCTTGGTCCTACACACATCGATAGTAAGAGTGCGTGGCTGCTCTGGATGTTGGGGCCAGAAAGGCGAGGAAGTGAAGCAAAGACACACAATGCAAGCCTCTTATTGCATCATGAGCAAGCAACGCCCGCCTTCCCCTTCCCCGAACGCACGTACACCATGCAGGAAACATAAGAAGGCATCCACCATGCTGGTTTTATCAAGACTCTTGTGGCTCCCGCCTACCCCAGCTGGCTTGACGCGCGGCGTGCGTAGCCAATTTCCCCTGGCTCTCGACCTCCTTGCCTGACCTCACCACACATCATCCCCACACCCTCCTGCACGCTCTATACAGGGTCGTTCCTCCTTCCTTTAGTAACCAGACACGAACGAGCACCATGGTAAGCCCTATACTGTATATATTCCCTTCTCCCTTTCTCCCTCCTTCCCTCTGGTCATCCCTCACGCCCATTCCCCCCCTTCCTCGTTCCACGCGATCATCAGGCGGACGAAGAGCCTGTGGATACCATGCCAGAGATCCGGGAGAAGGTCAAGCCCAAGTGTGCGGCAGACTGGAAAGACTATCAGGTACGGGAAGGGGGAAGGGAGGGATGCAGCAAGGGAAAAGCAAGTGGAGGGAGCCAGTCTTCAAAACAAGAAAAGAGACTGACGTGTGCAGCAGCAGCGGCGGCGTCTGCAGCCACCCCATGACAAAGGTAGTAATTGCAGCAGGCAGGAGAAGCCACGCGTATCTAGAGAGAGGGCTATCGTGGGGGATGCAAGGAAGAAGGCGGAAGAGCCTATGGAATAATACATGCTCAGTACAAGAAAACCTTCCTCCTCACTCCTTCACTCCTTCCCTCCCTTCCTATCTCTCTTCCTCCCTGTCTTCAATCCGGTATCAGGGCTGCGTGGATCGTATCACCGCCCGAGGAGACGGGACGTGCGAGCCCCAGTACATGGAGTGGCTCAAATGCATCGACAAGCACGTGCGTACACGCCCTCCCTCCCCCTTTCCTTCCTTGGCTCCCTTTTTCCTTTACTCCTTTCCAACCTTTCTTTGGACTATACAGTTCATTTTCCGGTCTCTGACTTTCTCCTCTCCTCCCCCCCCCCCTTCATTTCTCAAATTACAGAGCGCCAAGGCGGTTCTGAAGGCACTAAAGTAACACACACATGAGCAATGGAAAGGGAGGTTAGGATGAAAGGAGAAAGGGAGGGAGGGGGAAAGGACGGGTGCTATTTCCTCGTGCTGGGCGAGCAAGTTTTGATTGCTGATGATGACGGAGTTGGTACTATAGAGAAAAGAGGAGGGAGGGAAGGAGGGTAGGAAAGAGGGAGGGACAGAGGGAAGTGCAGTTGATGATTCTTGTCCTGGCCCCATTCATAAATGTAGGCGATTGATGTGTAAGGTGATTTAGTGCATGTGGGAGGGAGAAACGGAGAGTGTGGAGGAAGGTATGTCGTCCGTTTTGCTTCAGTGACCCTCCCGCCCTCTGTGTGTGCGGCGCCTGCCTTGTGTCTCGGTCCCTTATGGTGATCTTGCGGCTGCTTCGAATGAACGAATAAGAAGAGGAGAAAAAGAGAAAAGTTGAGACGTCGCCTTGCCTTGCTTCTGTTTCGTCGGCTCGTTTTTTGCATCACTCATTTTCTCTTTCTTGGTGTTTGTCGTGAATTCCGCCCTCCTCCACTCGGCCCGCTTTCGTCTCGTCCCTCAAGATGACGTTTTGCTCCACGGCAATGGCCTTTAGAGGTGTTTTCCGGTCTCACACTTGCCAAGGACTCTCTTGTAAGACACACGAGGTTTTCAGGTCACAAGATTCCTCATCCAACCCTCGGAAAATAATAGGATGATAAGCCCTCAAAACAATCTCAGCTGCCCGTGAAGCATGTTTACTTCTTTGTATAGCATCATCATCTTTCCGCCGTCTCCACTTCCTCCGTCCCCTTACAGTTGGACCCAAAGCTTTTGGCACTTGTTCCCTCTCTTGTCGACGTACACCCCTGCCTCCTTCTCTCTCTCCCTCCCTCCCTCCTCGAAACTGTTCTTGGTCACGTAGAAGTCCTTCATCCTCTCCACGGGCGCGTGGACACAGAGGGTGCTGCAGGGAGGGAGGGAGGGAGGAAAGGAGGGAGGGAAGGAGGATGAGGGAAGAGATAAGAGAGAATGTTCAAACGTCAAAAGTGTGAAAATGATCGAATCTTCCCTACTCGTGTTTTCCCTCCCTACCTCCCGCTCTCCTTACCGGTGCCCGTATCTCCGCGCTTCTCCCTTGACGGACGCCACCAGGCCCGAGCCCAGCCCCTGCCTTCGGAAGGCGGGAATGACGATCACCTGCACAAAAATAGGGAGGGAGGGAGGAAGGGAGGAACGAGAGGTTGAGTGCGGCGCTGCTCTAGCTACGTCATCATTATTTTGTACATGTAGCGCTACACGTCTATCCCTCCCTCTCTCCTTCCCTCCATCCGTCCCTCCCTCTGACGTACCTGCCGGAGTCGGTTGAACCGCGGGTCGTAAAGCGCCACGCCAACCACTGTCGACTGGAAAGGAAAGAGGGAGGGAGGGAGGGAGGGAGAGAAGATTTACCAATAGATATTTATTCACGAGAACAGCTTTCTCTTTCTTCAAGTTGTCCATCGATCCATCCATCCCTCCCTCCCTCCCTCCCTCCCTCCCTTCTTCCCTCCCCTTCACCTGTCCATGCGCCAAGGCCACGAAATGAACCGAGTGTGCGTCGACGTCGCTGAGGTAAGGAGGGAGGGAGGGAGGGAGGTACCGTTGCCGGAGGGCCTGGCTGGCTGTGTAGAGACCCGGCTCTTCTCGTTGAAGGTCCTCGAAGCTGGGGAGGGAGGAAAGGAGGGAGGGAGGACATTAGGAGAAGAAGGGAGGGGCGAGAAAAATAAAGGGGGGAAAAGTGAGGGGAATGGGACGGAATAAGGGAGGGAGGGTCAGAGGAAAGGAGAAAACGAAAGGGGAGGAGGAAACGGCAATGCGAGAGAAAGAACATGAGAATGAATGATTAGCCTACCGGTGGATGAGCGGGCTGTCTATGGAAGGTTGAAGGCTAGGCACCAACTCCCTGTACAAGCGGACGTGTGTATTGATGTGCGCGCGTGTCAGATTCACGGGCTCTCTCTCCCTCCCTCTCCCTCCCTCCCTCCCGACGGGCCCTCCTCCCTCCCTCACCCACCACCACCCGTCTGCGAGCGTGTGGCCCGTCTTGAGGTCGCGTGGCAGGTGCTCGAGGCTGTTTAGCCCCCTAACGAGGAGGCCCCGGGACGGGTGATACTGGGAAGGAGGGCGGGGAGGAGGGCGGGGAGGAGGGAGGGGGAATGGAAGGGTAGATGGCCGGTATGTCCAGGAAGGGGGGGAGGAAGCGAGCGAGGGAGGGCAAGGGGAGGGGCGTACCTGCAGGGTGGTGATAGCCGTGTTGCCGTGCATAAATCCCAAGGCGGAAGATAGAGCTCCGCCGCCTACTATCTTGAAGGGGAAGGGAAGGGAGGGAGGGAGGGAGGTGGGGAGGGAGGGGGGGAGGGAGATGGGGAGGGAGGGAGGGGGTCTAGATCATCAGGTAGAGAAGGCGAGGCAAAGGAGGAAGGAAGGGAAGGAGGGAGAGGGGAAGAGAGGGGATGAGTGTATTTGGCTGGCTGTCAAGAAAGAGCAGGGATTTGATTTGAAGGGAAAGAGAGAGAAAGGGAGGAAAGGAGGGAGAGAGGGAAGAAGAAAAGAAGAGTGCAGCTTCTCACCTTCTTCATGATGTAGTGCATGAACTCTCCATGGCCCACCAAGACAATGGTGTCGTATTTCCTCCCTCCTCCCCCCCCTCCCTCTCCCCATCCTTCTCTCGTCGTGCCGTCAGAGGGGACGCCTAGGAGCACGAGATATGTAAAGATATTAAAAAAAGACTTAGAAACACGATGGAGGGGGAAAATGCTCTTGCCCCTCCCTCCCTCCCTCTCTCCCTCTCTCCCTCCCTCCCTCCCTCCCTCCCTCACCGGTCATCAGCAAATCGTGGATCCAGAGCCAAGCGAGTTCGCACCGTAGCAACGCCTGGGCATGCCCCTCCCGCTCCGTCTGTAAAGGGAAAAAGAGAGGAAAGGGAGGGAGATGGAGGGAAGGAGTGGAGGATGGAGGGTCAGACGAAGAAAGGAGGGAGGAAGGGAGGGAGGGAGGGAGGGAGGGAGGGAGGAGGGACATACCGTGTAGGCGTACCAACCGTCCTCGTGCACGTCGAAGCATCGCAACTGCCACGTACGTGAGGAAGGAGGCACACGTATGTAGGTATGTTGGTGTGGATGAGTATGGCCACGTATATATATATATATATATATATATATAATATATATACATATGCGTGTGTGTGTGTGTGTGTGTGTGTGTAAGCGGGGAAATAACTTTCAGTCACTCTTCATCTGTTTCATCTTCCCCTCCCTCCCTCCCTTCCTACCGGGTACTTCCCCTCTAATTCCGCTCTTGTTGTTCCTTTAAAAACGTTGTCTTGGAGGTAGCAGCCTCCCACCTAAGGAGAAGTGGAGAGAGGCGGGAGAGAGGAAGGGGTTGTGGAAGGAGGAAGCAGTGGAGGGGAGAAAGGAAGAGGGAGGGAGGGAGGGAGGGAGGGAATGGTCATACCTCGAAGTATCGGCCGTAGCAGGCGAAAGCCTCCGGGCCCAGCCCGAGGCGAGTGACCTGGGTGGCGAAAGTAGTAGTAGTAGCGAGGGAGGGGGGAAAGGGAGGCTTGTTTGGGAGTGGAACGGGATCGAATGGAGGGAGGAAGGGAGGAAGGGAGGGAGGAAGGGAGGAAGGGAGGGAGGGAAAGAGGGAAGGAGGGAGAGAGGAAGGGAGGGACGTACCGCGGGTAGGATGGTCTTGATGGCGCGTTGCATCGGCGAGGAGACGACCAGGACCCTGCATATTACGAATTTGTATTTGATGTTAGATTTATTACGACAATAATAACGAATCTTAGAAATCTGGCGGCCCTGATGATGAGAGCATTCAAAAATGAAACGGCCCAGAAAGTATGAAACCTGTGCGGCCCCCCTCCTTCCCTCCCTCCCTTGCTTCCTACCGTCGTCCTCTTAGGCGCTCCTCGAGGTGTTCCCCCAGCAGCTCCGCTTGAGCATGGCCCTTATCACTGAGATCGGCATCTTCGCTGCGCAGACTCGCGACCTGAAGAGAAAGAAGAAAGGGGTAGTAGGAAACGGAACGGAGGGAGGGAGGGGGTGAGGAGGGTGGGGCGAAAGAGCTGAAGGAAGAGGGGACCGAAAAGGGAGGCAGATGCATACCTCTTTTTCCATCTGTTTGAGGTATTTAGGGTCGAAGTTGTACTTGGCTCCGACCTAAAGGATGGAGAAATCGAGGCAGAAGATTGAGAGATGAAAATAAAGTGGAGGTGTAGACAAGAGCAGGATGGGAGGAGAGGGAAGGGGAGGAATGGGAGGGACGTTGCACATGTTGACTCATTTTTCGTGTTCAAATCGTACCTCAGCATGCAATACGTTGTTTCGAGACTCGGCATGTCGGATAAAGAGAACCTCCGTGCCACCGTGCGGGTCGTTCTAGTGGGCGGGGGAAGGAGAGGGAGTGGTAATTCTCAGTGTATGTCCTTGCTTCTGCCCTCCGGCACCAATCTACGCATCTATCCCGTCCAAATGCCCCCAAACGATCACGCCTCCTTCTTCTATCAGCCATACATTTTTGTGCTTCCCTCCTTCTCCCATCCCACACTCCCCTACGTACCCCTTCGCCAATTATAGCCTGCGGGCCGTCTCCGATGCCACCGGCTGCTTTCCCTCCACCATTGCCTTTCGGAGGGCTGGTGCTGCTGGAGTTGCCCCTGTTACTGCTCATCTTCCTGTTATTGTGGTGTTTCGATATAGGGGACGTAAGAGTTTCCAGTTCTGTATGTCCGTGGTTAAGTCAAGCCTGTCTCGTGCTGATGAGGACGAAGCACAACGCTCCCTCGCTGTTTCCGTTGGCACCATCGCGTCTCTCCTTGGTGGTAGGCTTCGTCTCGACGACGAAAGACGGTAGCGTCTGAATATACCTCTTAACTATTCTGCTTCACAAGCAGCAAACGCTCTCGAAACGCGGGTAGCCTGGTCACATCTGTCCATTGCATGTTACAAATCAACCTCCTCCCCACTTGGTCGAGCGTCGTGCTTCTTCCTCCGGCCCACGGTGCTCGGTGGGCGCAAGCATTCACGACCAATTTCGTTATTGGATCAAGTTATTGGTACATATCTTTCTTTCATTTCATTTCTTTCTTTTTACACTTTTTTGCGCTAATGTACATTTCCATTCATGTAAGGAATTTCTTGACTTCCTTTTTTTTCCTCCCCCCCTCCCTCCCTCTATTGTATTCAATAGCTTCAAATACAGAAGCTAATTAGAGTTTGTGGCCTCCTTCCCCCTCTTTCTCTCTCCCTCCGTTTCCCTCTCCCTCGCCGACCACAACAAAGCCAGGCTCACCGTCTGTATCCACTTGGCCTCTTTAAACCGTCCCTCCATTACGGCCTCCCTCACTTCCTCCTCCCCCAAATACACCCTCCGTTGCTTCTCCCGATCATCCAATTCCGACACCACCTCTCCTTCCATTTTATCCTCCCCCTCTTTTTGAGGCTCGCGGCGGCTATCAGCGAAAAAGACGTTCAAGAAACCCGCCGTGGGTAAACGAAATGCGGTACCGGCCGAGGGGGGTCCAGGAGGACAAGACTGGAGAGAGGGAGGGAAGAATGAAGGAAGGGAGAAGAAGGTACAGCTGAAGGATTACGATCGTAAATGAAAAAAAGAGAGGGTCCAGGCGGGACAAGAGACGAGCAGCAAGAGGGCGGAGAGCAAAGAAATGATAGGAAAGGGTTAGAGAGAGGATGGGAAGAAGGAAGGAAGGGAGGGGACGCACCTAGACCTGCCTCCTCCTGGAGTTCGCGCTTGGCGGCAGCAAGAGTTTCTTCGCCGAGCTCGACGAGTCCTCCAATGGGAGCCAGATTGGGGCTTGACGAAAAGAGGAGGGAGGGAGGGAGGGAAGAAGGGTTATGAGTGAAGAAAGATGAAAGGAGGCAACACATCAAGGCTATAGACGCTTCATGATATCTCCATTCTCCCCTCCTATCCTCCCTCCCTTCATACCTCGACCTCTCATATCCATACTTTCTCTGCTCGAATACCAGAAACTTTCCTGCCTCCCCCTCCTCCCCTCCCTGCCCCCCGCCCCGCTCCTCCATACGGTCCAGGACATTAATTTGATCCTTCTCAACGAACCACAGCTAACCCTCCAGCTCCTGTAAGTGGAAAGGACTGAGGGTGGGAGGTGTCTCAGTGTACTATTCATGCCGCCTCAAGCCATGCAGAGAGACGTTCCTTCAGGTTTCAGTCTCTGCTTTCTTTCAAACCAATGCCTGCTCCCCTCCCTTCTTCCCTTCCTGCCGCGCTGTCACCGACGTACCGCCTCATCCTCCGCCTTGACTTTGTGCAGCTCGCAGACAACAAAGGCCGTGGACACCACGGGAACTACTTCCAAAGTCTTTTGGCAGGTGAAGGTGTGAAGGTGGGGGGGAATGTGGGCCATGAGCAATGGATATGATCTCTGGCCATGTCGATAAAGATTTGCCTCTCAGAGAAGTAAGTTGGATCAAAGGACGGATAAATAAGCAAGGCGTACACACAAAAATGCATATATCTATGTAATACTGTTATGTTGTACCCCAAGGCCACCTCTCCCGCTGAACCGACACACATACCTGCTCTGTCCGCCACGGTGTTCCTAAGAAAGGCGCGACCTTGAGGGGATGGAAGGCCACGTCGTGCGGAGAGCTGAGAGAGGGCCCCTGAAAGGGTGTGTTTTTAAGGAGTGGAATTGAAATAGAGGAGGGCCAATCTCAAAGTGGGAGGCAGAAGCAGAACGACGAGACGGTATTACTGCCACTTACCTGAGACAAGGACGACGGCAATGGCGGTAAAGCACTAATGCTCACTTTGTAGACCAGCCCAACGACCGCTACGATGGCCAAGAGGACGAGAAGACGAGCGCGAGGGCTGGTGGTGCTAACCCGGCGTGGCACGGAGTGGTGATGATGGGCTTGAGGAGCAATCATAGGCATGATTGTCTTAAATTGGACTCAAGAGCGGGCCAGTTTGCTCGATCACTGACAAGCGTTTCCCTGTGCTTTATTTTAATCCGTGAGTTCGAATGTGGTGGATGGCTTTTTTTTTGTGTAAAAAAATGTGGGGGGTAGAATGACCGGTGAAGCGATAAGCGATGCATGGCCGCCGCGGCATATCATTCCCACGGACGGGACTAATTTATCCTAACTTAGTAGGTTAACTCATTTGGTTTCGCAGTGCCAATTATATGGCACGGTATGATGATCCCATACACGGTTAATAATTTGTGCCGTGACCCTTGGGCTGCTGGATCACAATGCATCTCCTTCCCATTTTCATCCCCATCCTCTCAGCGACAGATAAGGAGTACCACACTGTGCTTCCACGAATGGCGGGCGGCGGCGGCAAGCTCGTGGTGATGGTGGCTGAGAAGCCCAGTATTTGCAATTCCATCGCTCATGCGCTGTGCGGTGGGGCGGAACTGAGCACACGTGGTACGTCGAAGGGAAACATGGGGAGAAGTTGCTGGAGAGGAGGTTATTTCCAACAAAATGATGCAATCTTTTCAATATTATAGGCTATCAGGGTTTCTGGTTGTACAAGTCTCTACCTTATACTCTGTCTTCGTCATGGTATCTCTATTTTTAAAGGCATTCCCTTTCCCTTTTCATCCTACACCACAGGACGTTCGCCACCTGTGCATGAGTTTCACGGGCGCTTCGAAGGGCAGGCGGCGCGCATCCGCGTCACGTCGGTCACTGGTCACGTATTTTCTACAGATTTTCCGGGTCAATATAGCAATTGGGAAGCGGTGGACCCCGTCGACTTATTTCGTGCTCCAACACGCAAAGAGCCGACCAGCAAATTCATAACGCACCACCTGGCTTCGGAGGGCAAAGGGGCAGATGTCCTCGTCTTGTGGCTAGATTGCGATCGCGAGGGAGAGAATATCTGCTTTGAGGTCATTGACTGCATGCAACAAGGCTTCAAATCTCATACACGCATCCTCCGGTGAGTTTATGGGTGGCGGTGGCGTATAGGGCCAAGGGAAATGGAGTGCTTGTCTGGGCGCTAAGTCTATTGTGAGCTGCGTAATTCACAAAGCTTAATGACGTTCATTCATTTCTCACCTATCATATTTCGCAGCGCACATTTCTCCGCCATTACCCCTAAAGACATCCAACACGCCCTGCAGAATCTAGGAGTGCCCAACAAGAACGAAGCCCTCTCAGTAGATGCACGGTGAGTGTCAGGAATGGGGCAGGTAGGGAACCATCAACTATTACATTCGGCCTTGCACGTTCTCACATCTCTATCACATTGCCAGATTGAGCACCACTGAAGTTATATTTTTCATAAATTCATTAAATGACAGGCAAGAGCTGGACCTCAAAGTTGGCGTAGCATTCTCCCGCTTTCAGACTCGTTACTTTCAGGGCAAGTACGGGGACCTCGACTCGACCCTAGTTTCTTACGGACCCTGTCAGACGCCCACGCTCGGATTCTGCGTTCAGCGTCATGACAATATCCAATCATTTACTCCCGAGAAGTTTTGGTATGTGGCCGCGACCATCGTCAAGGATGGCGTGAGCGTGCCGCTCGAATGGGTAAGTCACGGAGTGGAAAGTGTGCCAATTGAGCCTATCGAACAAGTGGGATATTTCTCTGTGAACCTGTGATATATGTGATGTTCTCTCTTTTATGCTGCGCGAGTCTCTCGTTTCATCCTCAACTTTTTTCCAACAACTGATTCGTGAGTTTCTGCGGGGCGGGCTTATTTTGGTGCTCAAAATATGATAGAAGGAGATGTCTTTATGTCGGTGGCAAAGCGCCTAAAGGCGAATAAACCCCTAAAAAATAAAAACAATAAAAAACTTAAATAACTTTCTGTATAGTCCGTAAGTGCCGCAAACAGCGATTGGGGGGCCGTAACGGCGCTTTGTCGCAGTTGCATACGGTGAATCGACGCGATATATCCTCAGTCAAGACGGCGGCATCACATGGATCCGTCCCACGCTTCTAGCATCCAACAGTCGGAACAGCGTCACAGAATGCTTTGAATAAGCTAAAATACGTACGAATCCCTTCTTCCTTACAACGTGACAGAACCGAGGCCGCCTGTTCGACCAAGAAGTGGCCCACGTCTTCCTGCACCTGGTGGGAGAGGCGGGTACAGTCACAGTAGATAAGGTTCTAAAGTCCGAGCAGCGTCGCACGAAGCCCTCTGCCATGAATACTGTCGAAATGCTCAAGGAGGCATCGAAAGTTCTGGGTATGGGGCCTGCTCAGACCATGTCCATCGCCGAGAGGCTTTACTTGTCGGGCTACCTGTCCTACCCCCGGTATGTTGTTATTCATATTACCTCTTTGGAGCGACGTTTGGAAAATGTAGATTCAGGCTCTCATCGTCTTCAATGTCCCTCACACGCACAGCACCGAGTCCACTGCCTATCCCGAGAGCTTTGACGTGCGAGGTTCGCTGGCCTTGCAAACGTCTCACCCCATCTGGGGCGACTATGCCAAGGGCCTTTTAGAAGAGGGGGTGGCACGACCCCGCGCAGGACTAGACGCAGGCGATCATCCGCCCATTACCCCTGTCCGTGCTTTGGATTCGACGGTGAGCTCGTGATTTTGGGATATTTGAGTTTCTGGTTTGCTCAGGAGAAGTGCCCTCTCACCACCATTATAAATCACACTCGAAATTCACAAATCCAGGAGTTTCCGGGTGATATGGGACGGCTCTATGAGCTGGTTACTCGTCACTTCCTTGCAACTCTATCCCATGACGCGCGCTTCCTCCAGACCAAGGTCCTGCTATCCTCGACGAGCGGGGAGAATTTCACTGTTGCCGGCAAAATTATGATTGACCCGGGCTACCTCGCGGTATTGTTGCAGTCCAAGGTGAGGAAATGGGAGGATTATTGTGCATCAAAGTCTGGGAGAAAAGTGGCGAGCGCATACCGTTGCTTTAATTGAACTGATAACATGATGCAAATGCTCAGTGCCTACTGACTGTCTTAAAATATACGTAGGACGAGAACAAGTTGCCAGATTTTCGAGAAGGAGAGCGCTTTAGCTTTGCTTCGCTAGCCCTTCGTGACGGGCAGACAGCCCCGCCAGGCTACCTGACTGAGAGCGAGTTAATTGAGAAGATGGAAAAGCATGGCATCGGCACCGACGCCTCCATATCCTCACATATCAACAACATTGTTGAACGCAACTACGTGCACATTGGTGACGGTCGTACCCTTATTCCCAACCCTTTGGGTGAGTAATGATGAGAAGAAAAAATGAGAGGGCGGGGGAATTGGAGAGTGACTTAGCCATACGCACCCACAACGCTCGAGATCGTTTCTTAACTTGTAATATGTACACTACAGGCATCGTGCTTGTCCATGGCTATCTGAGAATAGACGCGGACCTTGTCCTGCCCAAGGTGCGGGCACAGATCGAGAGCGAGTGCACACTTATCGCCAAGGGACTGGTAAGTGTTATGGAGGAAAAAGATAATTGAATGACAATAAATCCTTTTGCAAATTTCGTGGTTGCGCAAAGATTTCCGTAACCGAAATCTGATCCATCTTCTCCAACCATTCAATTCATCACTGACTGCCTTCCTGCGGTCCTTACCCCACCATATGCACTCAAAAGGCGGACATGCAGAGCGTGGTGGATCATTCGCTAAAGAACTTTGAAGCCAAGTTTCGGTACTTTGCCGAGCATATCGATCTGATGGACTCCCTGTTTGAAGCAACTTTCAGCCCGCTGGTTAGTGTAGGAAGGAGACAGATAGTAAGGGAAATATGGAAGAAATAGGAAAGACGAAAGGCATTACATCTACTCTCTTTCTTCATCACCCATTTAATCAGGCGGCTACGGGCAAGCCCTTGTCCAAGTGTGGGAAGTGCAAGCGCTTCATGAAGTACATCCACCTCAAGCCTCAGCGATTGCACTGCCCAACCTGCAACGAGACATATGCGCTACCACAGGTAAGTCTCGACGAAATGAGAAAAGTGCTGAAGAGCAGATTACGAAAAATCCATGTCACTTATTTCCAATATATTCCGGAAACAGAACGGCACGATCAAACTCTACAAGGAACTCAAGTGCCCTTTGGACGACTTTGAGCTCCTCCTCTTTTCTCTAGGTAAGAAAGGGGAAAGAGGAAATTAGAGGGGGCTGAGGTTACACTCTGCTCACACATGTGCATCGCTTGCAGGGAATTCGGAGCGCGCCCAGGGCAAGTCATTCACCCTCTGCCCGTACTGCTACTCCCATCCGCCATTCGAAGGTAAGCAGCAAGGCGAAAGAAATTGTCTATATTCTTCTCCTAGTTTCATCAATCGCCTCCAACTCATTCCCTCTTCCTCTTAAGGGCTAAATATTATGGGTTGCGACTCATGCATGCACCCGACGTGCAAGCACTCCCTCACACGGAATGGGGTCTGCCCTTGTCCTGGCGAGAGTGGGGCGACCTGCCCAGGCACGCTGGTTCTGGACATAAATTCCCGCCCTAATTGGAAGATGTCTTGCAACCGCTGCAATAACCTGGTCCTATTCAAGGTAAGATGGAAGGAAGGAATGGGAAGGATAGGAGAGAGCGGCCAGGGTTTCAATGGCTTTTTGCATGGCACCTGCTGTTGTATGGTTGTCAAGTCTTTACATTCTCTCCCCTCCTCTCTCCCTGGCTTCCTTCTTCAATTTTTAGGGCGTCAACATTCACAACATCAAGCCACTCGCGGGCCAGTACTGCGATGCCTGCGGCTCGGCCATCCTCGCGGTGGATTTTCACAAAGACAAGACGCCCTTGCCTGGTAAGTCAAATAGGCATTCAAAGCGCTGCCAATGAGCGTCGGATTGCATTAAACCTTTTCATATGCAGCTAAATTTTTCGCATTTACCCCTTGATAAGTCATATGACCGTGAATGCCATCCTGTTTGTCATCCTTTTTTCTCCATTCCCCCCCCCCTCTCTCTCCGCCTCTCTCTTTGAATTCTTTTTCGATTCTCTTTTTGCAGGCGGCGAGACCAAGGTTGAAGGGTGCGTACTCTGTCACGATCTCCTGAATGGCTGCACCGAGCTGGCAAAAGGGCGACACAAACACGTCGCCGTCGCGCGGCAAGATTTTGCGAAGCGTAATCGGGGACGGGGCGGGCGAGGACGCGGACGCGGGAGGGGGCGTGGGGGAAAGAGTGGAGTCAATCCGCTTATGTCTTTTGAGGACTTTTAGGCTTTGGCAACCAGAAAAGGAGGGGCAAAGCGAGGAACAAAAAAAGAGTAATAAGCTAAATTTACGTCTTGCAATCCTGAGTGCTTTTTGTTCCTTGTAGTGCATACTCTTTATTTTCCTTTGTTTGTGCGCAATTTTAACATACCGGCTGATCAGTCGATAAAACAAGAAATCGAACATACGGCCCAGCAAAGAACCAAAAAGGTAACAATCAAGCATACCACGTACTGCTTGTCGTGCCATTAATTTCACTGTGAAATTTTGTACATTTATGTACACCTCTCCTACCGATGTCGCATTTTGCATACGCCGTTCCCCACACAAGTAAATCCCCATTTCTTCTCCGTCCTCTGATCTTTTGTCATTTTTATCATTCTTTACCTGCTGAGCGATCCGCTAGCTCCTCCACCTTCCCCAGCGCCTGTTCCTCGTCTTCGTCTTGAGCCATGATTGTCTGCCGTCGGATCAGGCCCTCATTGATTCTCCTGAGGGCACCCACCGTCTCTTGATTGAAAGCCTTGTCGTGCTTGCTCCCGTCCTCAAACTCTTCGGTCGTCCAGCCCAACTTAGCCAGCGTCTCGCTAAGGAAGGGAGGGAGAGGGCAAAGGGAAGGGAGGAAGGGGGTGAGTGAGGGGTGACCCCCTCCAAAAATGACTATGGCATGAAAAGTCTCTCACTCTAGCAACAGCGCTCGGAGAGTAGAAGGTGTTTTTCAGCTCAGGTCTCTCCTCCCTCCCTACCTCCCTACCTGTGGACCGCCTCTGTGATGCCATGCTTCTTCCGGTACTCCCGGATGAAGGCCTTCTCCGACGGCTCCACGCGGTGGTCCACCAGCACCTAGGAAGGAAAGAGAGGGAGATACCGAGGAAAAGGACCAGGACACAATAGAAGTCAGAAAATCCGCGAACCACGAGGAAAAGTGCGGATGGCCAGGATTCGTCTCCCCGTCTTGCAAAAATCCACTTGTCACACCACCACTCCCGTCCGTTCATCCCTCCCTGCCTACCGTCGTCATGATTTCAGAATACGCTTCAGTACTAGCGTCCTTGGTCTGGTTCGTGAAGGACAAAAGCTTGCCAATCAAAGCCCCATTGATGGCATGCGTCACGCTGCGTGAGAGCTTGGCGTCCTGAAGGGAGAGACGAGGTAGGTAGGTAGGGAGGGAGGGAGGAAGGGAGGGAGGGAGGGACAGGGGATTAGAATGACAGGATCAATGGTCTTCCCGGAATCTGCCTTCCTGAGATTGGATCAACCTTTTGTGTGTGCTTGTATCCTCAATTGATACGAACGCTGCCCCTGTCTTTCCACCCTAAACTCCGTTATTCTTTCTCTCCCTCATCCTCCCTCCCTCCCTCCCTCCCTCCCTCCGTACATCTAACAAGAGCCCTTTTAGTCGGGCGTGCTCCCAGCAAACGAAGCGAGTAGGACTCTCTGTCACAAAGGTGGCGATGGCGCCCTTGGCCTGCAAGGAGGGAAGGGGAGAGGGAGGGATGGAAGGTGATGGTGAAAGAAGGAGGGACTGAGGTCGAAAGGGACTGGAGGGTCGTCAGATTACCTTCTTCTCTTCGTCCAGGAAGTTGATCTCGCCGATCCAGGCGCCTGGTGCGAGTTTGATAGGAAGGAAAAGTAGAGGGATGAGCTCGAATCACGATACATATATATATATGTGTGTGTGTATGTCATCCCTCCCTCCCTCCCTCCCTCCCTTCTCACCGCTGTCAATGCCCTTGTTGGTTTCCATGTCTTTCGCCCCAGGGAATGTGGAAAAGGACTGAATGGGCACCTGCAAGGGCAAGAGGAAGGGAGGGAGGCAGGGAGGGATGAGATTGCAATGAATGTTTTGCTTGTCAGCTGACTACTAGCCACCGTTCTCCCTCTCCCTCCCTCCTTTTGTACCTGGTTTACGAATGCAGCGACCTTGCCTTTGGAGATAAGGATAAGGTGGGTCAGACGCTCTCCTTCCTCGGCGAGCGTCGTGCTGGTGGGTGGGAGGGAGAAAGGGAGGGAGGGAGGGAAGGACGATTGTGAGAAATCAGCGAGTCCGCTAGAGGAAGTTCTCGCACTTTCCCTTCCTCCAACCCTCTCTCTTCTTACCCTGCTGGCACCTTCTACTAAGCGATGGCGATAAGTTTCCTTCAACCCTCTCTCCCTCCATCCCTCCCTCCTCCATCCCTCTCTTCCTCTCTTCTTACCCTGCTGGCACCTCCTTCCACTGAGCGATGGCGATAAGTTTCCGGAATTGGGTTGGCGTGAGGGAGTAGGGCAAAAAGTGCTCTTCGAAGAGGACGAGCTCCTCCTAAGAAGCAGCGAGAGAGGAGAGGAAGGAGGAAGGGACGAGAGAGGACCGGTGGAGCGAAAAATGGAGTAATAGCTTCCCAACGCAAATTCATTCCTTATTAACTCACAATTGAAGCTAAGACCGAATTAGTACATACACTCGCTCCCACGCACCCATCCTCCTACCCTCTCTCCCCCCCTCCCTCCCACTACCTTTGAGAACGCAATCTCCTTGTCTTCCATCAACAACGAGAGAATCATGGTCCCATTGACTGTGAGAAATACAAGGCCCCAGATGGCTGGGACGCGGAGGGGCGGAGAGTGCGTGATGTTGTATATTACTTGGAGGGAGTTAGGGAGGGAGAGACAGAGAATGAGGGACGGTATGATTCAAACTTGACACAGTGCCATGGCGAATTGTGCATTTATCCTAGTTTTACATAAGCACCCATCTTGCCTATTTATGACTACCAGGACCATCACTAGAGGAAGAAACATCGCACTCGACCAAGCAGTCAACTCTTCTTCCTTTCTACCCTCCCTCCCTCCCTCCCCCCTGTAAAGAGCCCTCACCACCACAGGTTGTGGCCACCATGGCCAGGGAGCGAAGGAGAAATACGTCTGTCATGGAAAAACTCAGCAGAGCGCAAGCATTACCAAAGTGCAACAAGGCGTGCCCTCCTTTTGGGGGGCCAAATTTCATGGCTGGGGAAGGAGGAGGCGTGACCGGAGGAGAAGACGAGGAAGGGGAGGGTGACAACGACGAGCTTAATCTTCTTCCTACACAGTGGCTACTGCTGCTGCTGCGAAGGCTGCGGGGCATGTTGTTGGTAGGAATGGGGGGCCGGGAGGCGGCCGCACGTCGAGATGAAGGTGGTGCGGCCGCTACTCTTCTCCCTGCTGCTAACCCCTCCCTCAGGAGCCCGCAGCCGATGGTCGCGCCTCTCCTCATCTGGACAAATATTATACCTGTGAGTTACCGGGAATATATGTAAGACAGGGAGCCGAGAGTTGGAAAGAGGCGGCCAATCTCGTGCGGGCAGCGCAACAATTCATGTCGGGCGCAAAACTCGCCGTTTCGCTGAATATGTACGTTAGCCGCAAACATGGGAGTACCCTTGAAAACTTATCTTTTGGGGCTCGTTTCCTTTGTATATGAGCGTGACCCAGCGCTTCTAGCCAAAATAAAGTGTGCTGTAAAGGTGGTACCAACAGCCGAGCAGGCGGGGAGGAAATACCATATTTGAGACGATCGGAGGGTGGGGAGGTTGGCAAGGAAACCTTTTCGACCTCATAAAAGAAAGAATCAATAAATCAATTAATCAATAAATCAACCAACCTTGCATTTTGAGGCTTAACCAAGCTAGTAGTCGATGTCACAAAGGGATCAATTAGTAATCATTAGTAATCATTCAATCAATCAACCTTGCACTGAGGTTGAAAGACTAAGCTGCAAGTGGCATTCCCTCAAGCGGCCAAATCATTCTTCTTATCAATGTAGATGGAATCCCGGAGGTCACATTGAACTAGGCAGAGAAATATTGATTCGAGGTTCCCCCCCCCCGGTCTTTACTCCATTGCTGATTATTTCTCGTCTTTACTCCATTGCTGTATTGTCCAGCTTTTTTTTTCAAGTAGAGTCTGAAGGACTCAAATACTTCTCTTACCTTTCCCTCTATCCAAATCAATCCACCTGCCTTTCTCCCTGCACGCCGTTGTGAGTCCAACTACTCTAATCTCGCCCCCTTTATTGCCGATGTATTTATCCCATTTCCGGCTATCAATGTCTTACGTCACTGTCTTACAAAACTACCTGGTCCCCGTCTATCTTCTCATCCGTCCTTACCCTTTAGTGTGACCCTCCTGCCCCGGCTACCTCTTCGTCCTTAACACCTTTTTCTTTCTCAAGGTACTGGCCTTTATAAAATTTGGTATGCAGCACCACCTTGACGCAGCCGTTCTCTTTGTTGTTAAAAATTTGGTAAGCCTTGGCCGCCTCTTCGAGCGGCAGCTCGTGAGTGATTATGACACGCGGGTCCAACTCCTTCTTCTCCACTTTTTCCAAGAGCATTTTCCAGTAGCGCTGCACGGGGGTTTGACCTGCCTTCATCGTCAGGCCTTTTTCCATGAAACAGCCAAAATTAAAGTGATTCACGTGGCCTACATACACCCCCACCACACTGACCCGTCCACCCTTGCGGACAGTGGTAAAGATCTCGTTCATCATGTCAGCGGGGTCCGTTTCAAGACCGAGGGTCATCTCCGCCCGGTGCAGGAACGTTGACGCGTAGTGAAATCCCACGCATTCAATAGCCACATCCGGCCCGTGCGGAAGAATCTCGCGTACCGCCTTGGCCACCCCACAATTTTGTTGCTTGAGCTGACGGCCATTCAGCGTGACAAGCGTACGAGGGTTCAGGCGATGCTCAGCAAATTCGAGGCGGTACAGCTCTTGATCGATCAAAATCACCTTGGCCGCGCCCCGGTGCTGAGCGCACTGAGCTGCCAGCATCCCCACTGGCCCTGCGCCCCAGATCGCGACCGTATCCCCCTCCTTCACTTCACCCATCTCACAAGCATGCCAGGCTGTACCGAGCACGTCTGACAGAAGTAGCACGTCCAAGTCTGTATGTCGAGCGTGATTCTCAGGCACTTTTAAAAGGTTCTGCTCCGCAAAGGGAACGCGCACGTAATCGGCTTGGCCTCCTGCCCAGCCGCCCGTCAGGTGCGAGTACCCAAAGTAACCTCCACTTTTGTCTCCATACAAAGCCTCTTGAGCGGTGCTGTCGTTACTCATGTCGCAAAGGGAGAAGAGTTGGTGGTGGCACGAGTGACAGTGTCCACAGGCAATGTCAAAGGAGCAAACCACGCGATCACCTGGTTTGTACCCCTTCACATCCTCGCCAATCTCGTGCACGATACCCATGAATTCATGCCCCAAAATATCACCCTTGGCCATGGAGCTCTTGGGAAAGTTGCCAGTATACAAATGCAGGTCGGAGCCGCAAATCGCCGTGGAAGTGACGCGGAGGATGACGTCCTGCGGATGCGCCAAGGCCGGGCGGTCCACCTCTACAACTCGAATATCGCGCGCACCTTGCCAGGTCACGGCCTTCATCGGCTCTCCCTTGACGCGAGGGCCAGATATGGGCACTGCCATTCCTTCTTTTTGGTTTTGACGCAACTTGTCCATCGATTACTTCGTGGATGGGGAGGTTAGCTGCAGAGGTATTTAGCATACTCATAGAGGGGTAAAAACGGATAAACGCCGTTCATAGGATGAAATTGCCTTGTTCTGTTGCGAAGCACTTGACTCTTCTGGGAATGTAGCTTGCACGACGCCGCTTTCTTTTTCTGGGGGCAGTTTGGTGTGTGCAGGCCCATGCGGCGACGCCCCCGCCCCGGCGACGACGCATGGCTTGCTGCGATCCTTCATGTCCCACCCTGGGTAAGGAGCAGCATCATGACACAAATCGCAAAACTTTCTGTAGCATCGTTCTTCTACTCCCCTTTTGTGTATGCTGCCGCGCGGGTATGCCATTATGATAGAGTGGAAATCTTTCAAGCTCTTGCAGTTGTGGGTCCAATCCCGATGTAAAATTACTCCCTCGAAAACCATAGACAGACAGGAGAGGGCAATGTCATTCCCGCCTTCCATCCTAACTCCTTACAAGGCAGGCCTCTTCAGTGGCAAGGGTGTGATCGTCACAGGTGGAGGCACTGGCCTGGGGTACGCAATAGGTAAGTCAGGATCATGCATCCCATTCAGCTACGATGGGCAAAACAGTGACGTGCGGCGACGAGAAAGGTGGAGACAAAGCGTGTAGCCTTTGTACTACTACTACTGCTACTGTTGCGGCTACTACTACTACAGTCCAGATAGACAGAATGGAGGGCCGCGAGAGCGAGGAACGATCTAGGGCTACTGCTTGCGCTGGCAACTTCAAAGGACAAACAGGCAAAGGTCCAGGAGAAGAACAGATTTGGTCTGCTGCTGCGGCTGGTAGAGATGGTGTTGCTACTACTGCTGCTGCTGATGCAATTGCGGTTGTAATTACGCCCTCCCGGCTTCTGATGGTCGACAGACAGGAGTAAAAATGAAGGAGGGAGAAGGAAGAATTTTCGCCATGACGATGACGGGGACGACTACTACGTAATAATTTATTGCGTGGCATTTCCCTACTTCTTTTCCGGCTCTGGGTGTCGGTTTTCTTTGTCACTGTCTAACATCCCATCACATCTCTATTTTCCCTACCATATCCTCCTATTTCCCCCACACTCTCTCCAGCCCGGGAACTTGTATCTCTAGGCGCCCAAGTCGTAATAGCTGCCCGCCGGTTGGACATCCTGGAGCAAGCCGCTGCTGAACTTAATAAGGAAAGCGGCAAGACAGGGGGAAAAGTCCATGTCTGCCGGTGCAATGTTCGGAGCGAGGAGGACATTCAAGAGCTTGTGACCTTCGCTTTGGAGAAAATGGGGAGGATCGACGGCCTGGTCAACAACGCGGGCGGGCAATTCGTGAGCCCCGTAGAGAATATCAGTGCCCGTGGCTTCAAGGCTGTGGTTGAGACAAACTTGCTCTCATGTTTCATGCTTTCCAAGGAGGTCTATAATCGGTGGTACGGGTGGAGGAAGGGTGGGGAGGCGGGGTGCTAATGGGAGAAAGGAGGACAATGGGAGGGGAGATGTGTGTAAAACTGCTAAAGCTTGAGAAGATAAAATATACTGCTGTCTATCTGCCTCCCTCCTTGACTGTCTTTCTCTCTAAACCCCCTCCCTATCTCCGCCAGTCAATTTATTCAACATCACTCATGTTATCTCTCTTCCTCACAGGTGGAGTCAACAGGAAGGCAGCAGCGGTAGTGGCTCCATCGTGAACATCATCCTCGCCAACAAGAATGGGTTTCCCATGATGGCACACAGGTGGGTCCTTTACGTCTCTTTCGCGCATTCTTTTTGGTCCATTCATTCTTTTCTCATTTTCCTCGGCGTCTCTCAAGAGTTGAGGCCAGAAAAGCATTTGTGGGCAAAAACAATCCTCTTCTTAGTTCTTCCCCCCCCCTCCTTCAATTCAGCGGCGCCGCACGGGCTGGCGTAGAGAACCTGACCAAGAGCATGGCCTTGGAGTGGGTGGGTAAAGGTGTTCGCGTCAACTGCGTGGCTCCCGGCATCGTCTACACAGAAAGTGGCTTTGCCAACTATGGGTATGTGTATATTTTTGTCCTCCATGCCTCCATCCCCGTCTGATGAAACTTTCTTTCTTTTCCCCTTGCTCAACATACACTTATGCATTGCTCTTTCTGAAACCGATCATCTCTCAAGCGAAATGGCCACCGCCTTTCTCGCTACCGTCCTTCCTGCGATTCCAGCCCATCGGTGCGGCACCGCGGAGGAAGTGAGCAGCCTCGTCCTTTTCCTCCTCTCGGACGCGGCCGTATACGTTACCGGCCAAAATATAGGGGTGGATGGAGGGATGGGCCAGAGCACGATCCCTCTGCGACCACAAGACCACGAAGCGGCTCTATTGCCTATATACGGAGAGTTGCCATCGAAGGCAAAGCTGTAGGGAACAGGAGAGGAGAGGACATCCACAAAAAGAATTAAAGCAAATTCGTGATGAAGCGCTTGGTGGGTTGGGACTATCCCACGTCGTTTTTTTCTCTTTATTGTCTACGTGTGTCTCAGCATTGAATGCCTACGCCATGGCAGCTTTGGCTGTTCGTAGGAGATGGAAAGGATGAGAAGGTAAGAAAGCAAAGTGATTGTAAAATCGAGGAAAACGGTGGGCAGCAGCTGAAATCGCAGGGTTGGACAGGATCGAGGGTACTCAGATATAGAAAAATAAAAGGCAGTAAGTGCCCAAATTGAGACTTTTACTTTCGTTCAGGACGCCTCAGGTGTGCGCGAGCAGTTCTGGCTTAAGGAGAACACTGCTGTCGACCTTTGGGAACTTGTGGCGCTGTGGCGTACGTGGGGAGGTTGCTGAGGGTGGCTGTTTTGTTTTAAATAAGAAGCTGCACTCTCGAGCCAGCCACAGATATGTGGCTTTTTGTGTGTATGAGGAAAGCGGATAGCACGTGCAAGTGTCCATGGAGCACCAAATGCGTGAAGTTTGAAGCATTTTCGCAAGAGGGGGGGATCCATCGAGGATTATTTCGAGAAACTTGCCAAAGGGCTTACGAGTTAGTCACACCCACCCTCAACCATACCTCACTCATACTTCAAAGCTAGCTACAGCTCGCTTGTACCTGTCGACTGATGGCGAAACGACGGCCCACTTTCTCCTTTACCTCTCCTGGCTGCAACTCCTCGTCTTCATTTTCCTAGCTTGTCATCATGATGTGGGTTGATGCAGTTGATGCAGCTCTGACCCTCCTTCCTCCCTCCTCTCCCTCAATATGTATCACACAACAATAGAGCCACACCACCATGGCAGCGATACGAACAGCGACAGTTTGGCAGGCTGGGGGCCTGCTTATGCTGCTGCTGCTTCCGGGGTATTCGAGCGCTTTGAGGTACGTTAAGGCAAACTGGGAAGATAAAGCGGACTCGAGAGGTTGCCTGCACGCAAGCCCTTTCTTTCACGCGCAGAGGTGAAGGTCAGGGATATTGCAGAGTGGAAGAGAGGAAAGGGAGAGGGATCAAGCGTCACCATTTCTTGAATCGCACGAAGTGGAGCAAGTTTGTGATGTGCGCTTAGCTAGCCTTTCTCCCTCCCTCCCTTTCTCCCTCCCCAATTTTACCCTTTAACCCTTCCCCACACCTCTTCCTTTCCATCTCGCGACAGCATCAACAGCAGACGGAAGAGCACGACCTTTGCCGGGGCTAGCTTTATTATTCCTCCCATGGGCGGAGGGGGCAGGAGTCAGACCCCTCATTTGTCACCAGCCGCCTTTACGCAAGCCCCGCGCGTGGAGATTGCTGGAGAAGCACAGGGAGGAAGGGCGGGAAGGAATGCGGGGGGGAGACGAGGAAGAGGTGGGGCGCTTTTCATGCAGTCGAAGGACTATTATGACATTTTGGGAGTTTCCAGGAGTGCGACTAAACAGGTACGAAGGAGGGAGGGAGAGAGGGGGAGAGGGAGACGAGGGAGGAAGGGAGTGAGATGTTTGTGATTGGATTTGATAAGCTCCGCCATTACGGGCCTCTCCCTCCCTATTGGCCTTGGGGCAACCTCTGAGTGTGTGTCCCGGCTGCGTGCGTAGGTGTGACGATGTGAGCGGGGTTGGACGCTCAAGAAACGATGCTCAGCCCTTTCCTTCCTCCCTCCCTCCCTCCCTCCCTCCTTTCCTCCATCCCTGCGTCATTCTGTTCTTGGTAGGAAATCAAAAAGGCCTACCGCAAGCTCGCTCTGCGATGGCACCCCGACGTATGCAAAGAGGAGGGTGCCAGCGATAAGTTCAAGGAGGTGAACAAGGCGTACGAGGCACTTATCGACGAGGAGAAGAGGGCCAGGTGCGGAGGGAGGGAGGGAGGGAGGGAGGAAGGGAAGGAGAGAGGAAGGGAGGCATTGAGGATAAAGGGGAGGAGGTGAACGCGGTGAATCGAGACAAGAGATTGACAAGTTCGGAGCTTACTTCCTCACCTCCCTCCTTCCGCCCCTCCTTCCCTTCCCCCTCTCCGCCCGTCTCTCCAGGTACGACCGCTTCGGGGAGGCGGGCGTGGAGGGCCGGGGCTTTGCGGGCGGCCCGCAGTTCGTGGACGACTTTGACATCGGGGACATCTTTGACTCCTTCTTTGGCGGTAAGCCCCTGCTCTGTCTTCCGCCCTCCCTGCCGTTTCCCTTCCTTCCTTCCTTCCTTCCTTCTTTCGTCTCCCTCGGTCTGTTGTTTTTCGTCTGCTCGTTCATGACTTCTGCCCATCATCTTTCCTCCTTCATCTTCCTTACCCCCCCTCACTTTCTCTCACACACCCACATTTTCCACATTCCCACCACTCCCTAGGCGGCGGTGGAGGAGGGCGGGGTGGAGGGGGAAGGCGAGGTGCCGGCGGACGACGAGCCCCTCAGGTAGTCCCGGGGGATGACCTTAGGCTGGACCTGAGCGTGCCCTTCAAGACCTCCATTTTTGGGGCGGAAGAGAAGGTCAGGAAAGAGGGGGGAGGAAGGGAGGGAGCGATGGAAGGAGGGAGTGATGGAAGGAGGGAAATAAGGAGAGAGGGATGGAAGAGATCGTGCGACGGGTATCCGCCTGACGAGCAGCATTCGCGTATGCTCCCTAGTCTCGAAAGCTTCTCCTTACCTCTTCCTCCCTCCCTCCCTCCCTCTCTAGGTCCGCATCAACCACCTGGAGACCTGCAAGACGTGCAGCGGCTCGGGTGCCAAAAAGGGCAGCCCGTCCCGCGTGTGTGGGAAGTGCCAGGGGAATGGGATTGTGGTCCAGGTAGGAGGGGAGAGAGGGAGGGAAGGAGGGAGGGCAGGAGGGCTTATCACAGACGTGGCGAGGGAAAGGAGGGAATGGAGAATACAGTGATGAAGAAGGGAGGGAAGAAGGGAGGAAATAAACCAATCAAAGCGCACGAGCTTGCGATCCTCTCTCTCGTTCACATCTGTTCTCGAGCTCCAAAATTGCCCCCCTCCCTCCCCCCCTCTCTCATCCCCTCCCGCCCTCCCTCCTTGTCTTCCCAGGTGCAACGCACGGCCTTCGGGATCATGCAGACGCAGGTGGTGTGCGACCAGTGCGACGGCACCGGCGAGGTGGTGGCGGAGAAGTGCGGCGACTGCAAAGGCGCGGTACGTGCTTGGCTCCCTCCAAGCCGTCCTCCTTCCCTCCCTCCCTCGTCCCTCCTATGGACGTGGGGTCTCCTTCCCTCCTTTCTTTCTTTCCCGCCTTCCCGCCCCCTTCCCTTTCTTGGCCTTGACTCTCTAGGCCCTTCCTGCATTTTCCCAGCGCTCTCGATACGGGTCCCTCATGTCCTCTGCCGCCCTCCCTCCCCCCTTCCCTCGCCCTTCCTGTAGGGCTCCTTGCAAACGAATAAGCAAATCAAGATCGACATCCCCGCGGGCGTGCAGGACGGCACTAAGCTCCGCATCAAGGGGGAAGGTAAAGAAGGAGGGAGGGAAGGAGGGAAAGAAGGAAGGGAGGGAAGGAGGGAAAGAAGGAAGGGAGGGAGGAGGGAGGGGAGGGAGGGCAAGGCCGGCGGACCTGCAAGATGGAGGCTCTGATTTGAAATGGACGGGCAAGGAAGGGAAGCTGGAAAGAGGAAGGAGAAAGAGAAAAAGAGAGGAAGAGATATAAGTTGGCGTGCTTTCTGACACATAACTATAGGCAAATACAAATACATTGGCGGGTACCAACCCTCCTTCCCTCCCTCCTTTCCCGGCAGGCGACGCTGGTCAGCGCGGTGGCCCCCCCGGCGATCTGTACGTTTTCCTCTCCGTCGAGGCCGACAAGCGTTTCCGACGGGAGGGTATCGACCTCTACTCAGACGTGTCCGTGGACTACCTGGGTACGCGCTCGCCCTCCCTCCCTCCCTCCCTCCCTCCCTCCCTCCCTCCCTCCCTCCCTCCCTCCCTCCCTGCTTCCCTCCTCGACACTCCTCCTCTCTGAAGGCCGTCGAGCCCTGGATGTTGCACATGACTCCACTCACATGCCCACCCTTCCTCCCTCCATCCCTCCACCAGACGCTATCCTGGGCAGCGAGAAGGCCGTCCCCACCGCAGACGGGAAGGAGGAGACGATTCAGATCCCGTCCGGGACGCAGCCCAACACCCGCATCACGCTCAAGGGCAAAGGCGTGCCGCGTCTTGGTCAGGTAGGCTGGCGCTTGGAGCCTCTCCCTCTCTTTCCCTCCCTTCCTCCCTCCCTGTGTCATTGTTGCTCCTGACAGATAACCATCAGACGGGGAAATTGGTGCTCAATCCCCTCACCACGATTTCCAGATACGAGAAAGCACTCACTCGCCCTCCCTCCCTCCCTCCCTCCCTCCCTCCTTTCTCCCTTCCTTTCCCGCAGCCGAACCTCCGCGGCGATCAGATCGTGAATGTTGTCGTCGACTTTCCCACTAAGCTGTCTAGTAAAGAGAAGGAGCTGCTGCAGAAGCTGCGCGCCGTGCAGGGAGGGGCAACGGGGGTGGGGGCAGCAGCAGCAGGAGGAGGAAGAGGAGGAGACAAGGGAGAGGGGAAGGAGAAAAAGGGGGGCTGGTTTGGTGGGTTATAAGACGTGAGAGGGAGGGAGGGAAGAAGGGAAAAAGAAATAGATTAAACAAGATGAAAGAAAGAAAACTAAGTCTCGCATGCTGTGTCGCTGCATCTGTGTTCCTCTCGTTCCGTAACCCTAACAGAGTACTTTCTGCCCTTCTTCCTTTATTCTTAATTTTCTTGACCTTCCACGTCTTCTTCCTCTTGCTCTTGTCTTTCTACTCTACTCTTGTATTCGCCCCCCCCTCCCTGCCCCCCTCCCTTCCGCCCGCCCTAGTGCCCCCCGCTCTGTCCCCGTTGGGCCGAGCGTTGGACTCGGCCCAGGACGAACTCGGACGTGTCCAGATACTTGGCCACCGTCGCCTCAACGAGGGAGGAAGGGTGTGAGAGAGCGAGAGAGAGAGATGAGTGATTGGGGAAGGATGTGTGTGATGATTATAAATCTTTGAGACGATGGACACATAGAAGACGAACTGAGGGAGGAAGGGAGGGAGGGAGGGAGAAGTACAGACATTGTGATTCCGGGCGCTTGATGAGAATGATGGAAAGGCATTTAGTGGACATTATGAAGTTCATAACATGAAAAAAATCCCCTTCCTTCCTTCCTCACTTCTTGCCTCCCTCACTCCCTCCTTCCTCCCCCCTTACCTTTATGCAGCCCTGCTCTGAACTGGACAGAGCAGAAGCAGGCTTGGCAACACAATTCTCAAAGGCCATCTCAGTCAACCTGGCAATGACGGACTGCACCAAAGCTTTCTGCTGCTCCGCCATCACGAGCTCCTCCAATTGCCCCATATTCCCACCACTGCCCACGCCTAAGAGGAATTGAGGGAACGATGAGGGAGGAAGGGGAAAGAAGCAAGAAGCGAATTCGGATATATATATATCCGAATTTGCCGAGTTTATATATTTATGTAAATATAAATATATATATATATCAAGCAGCGCGGACCAATAGTCGGGCGTTCTGCTGTCATGTCCTGTACGTCGTTGCTCTCTCATATGCGGCCCAGGATTCCCACAAGCAAGGTTAAACCCCCTGGTGCCGTGTCCTATGATATTTTTTCTTCTATCCGGCCGTCGCAACTCGCACTTCAGCCCCTGCCCTCCACAATCCTCCATACCTACATTTTCCTTTTCGCACATGCCCAACTATATTGGCTATCCCTTTCCCCATCCTCTCAACCCTTTCTTTGGCCCACACACTCACCTCCTCCCAACGACGGATCATACCCTCCCCCTCCCCCGCCCACGCTCTCCTCAAAGCCGCTCGCCGTAAAGTCATAGTTGCTCTCTGGCACTTCCTCCTTCTTGGATCCACCCAATCCGAACCAGGACATGGCTGTTTAATGTGCTGCAGTCTTAAAGAGAGGGAGATATGGTGCATGAGCTTGGTTTTATCATCATCGTTAGGAACACAGGAGCTTGCCTCGACTGTTGCTTGCTGCGCCGCAAAGGGGCCTCATTCGGCGCCTGTCGAAAAAAGGATGGAGGAGGTGAAAGGAGAGGCATTACAGCATGGCAAACGGTCCGACTCTTGGGGAACCCAATGCTAGCGTCGCGTGCAGTATTGCATGCACTATGACGCTGTGCGGTGACGGCTCTCATGTCCGTTTCATTATTTCGTAAGGGAGGAGGTTAACTGATGACCACTGGTTGGCAGTTTTCCCCTTCAGTATGGCCTTTGTGCCCCTCTTTCGATCATGAAAGGCTTCTCATAAGGTATATAACGTCATGAATTGCTGGAAGAGAGCAGTTGTGGGTTATATGTCGTACGGTCAGTGTGGAAAATCAATGCGACAAGGGGAAAGTAATTGGCGTCCATAACCCTAACCTTATGTGGTGGCAAAGTTGCAATGGTTTGTCGCCGTTTTGTTGCTATGTGAAGACCGCGTGCTCAATGTTTGTAAAGCATTGCCTCGTGTCGATTCCAAAGAGGCTACCAATGCGTCTGCGAGAGAATAAAGCATGGATATTTGTGTGTTATTAAATCATCTATTTTTCATATGTTGTCGATCGATTGGATAGCATTCATTCGAAATGCATGCTGTCTGCTTATTCCAAACTCTATGTTCTCTCACTTTTGTCCTGTTTCTCTTTTCGTGTCGTTGCTGGCCTCCTAGGGGCATGTATGCGTGTATGTGTCGTGACACTCTTGATGCCAATGAATGCAAGCATGGCATGGGCCGTCGCAATGGTCATAAATGGCTTGCCTACGTGTGTGCCTATAATTCTCGTCTTTAAACACTTCTACTAGACCCAGTGCCTGACTTTTGTCCCCCTTCTCCCTCTCTCCGCCCTATAATGTCGCGTACGTATGCCCACTGTACCAACTGACTGTTTTCCCTTGTATAAGTGCACCTTCCTCTCTTTGTTTTTTTATTTCGCCCCCCTCGCATCACTCACACAAGCTTTTATTCTTTCTTTTACACACACACATATGCTCAACCCCATGACACCCCTACCCAACACACATATGCTCAAACCCATGACACCCTTACCCAACAACACACATATACTTCTGACTGGCCCACGCTCTCAACCCGTAGTTGGCAGACAGACTCGCGACGGGAAACCGAGCACCACAGCGAGAGAGGCAGACCCTGAGAGAAATAACTGCCCCCTCATTCGCCCCCTCATTCGCCCCCTCGTTCGCCCCCTCGTTTGCCCGCTCGTTCGCCCGCTCGTTCGCCCCCTCGTCCGCCTCCCCATCTACCAAGTCACCCACTTCATCCCCCCGACACAGGACATGGACAAACAACGCCGCCTTTCCTCCCTACTTCGCCCATCTTCTCCGCTCTTACTTGTTTTCCTGCTGGGGTTTCTCCCCCTTAGTGAGCCCCCGTGGCGGGCAAGCCGACCAGTTGCTTGACAAAGTCGTAGATGACGAGCTGGATGGTCACGATCATGCCCACGTGCAGCAGACGCGCGCGCTAAGGGAGAGGAGGAGGTGGGAGGGCAGAGAGGGAGGAGGAGAACGGGGTGTGAGGTGCTGATGGAGGTCGTTCGGGCTGTACCTTCCTTTCCCAGAGAGACAAGCGGCAAAATGGGCCAGGGCGCCGGATCGACCGACCGACTGAGTCGATTCCCAGGGGAAAGCGAGTCCCGCGGCTCTTGTTCACTCTTATCCCTCCTATCCCTCCCTTCTCCTCCCTTTTCTCTGTCCCACGCATCAATACACGACGTATTCCTGACTGCTTACCGTGCCTTTGAAGAGTCCCTTGATGCCCAACTCCCGCACTGCGTCCTTCATCGTCTCCAGCACCGGCTTCGCAAAGGGAGGGAGGGAGGCAGGGAGGATGGAAGGAAGCGAGGGAGGGTCGGTGTGAGTGCAGTGGGAGTGGAGGGTGTTTTAAATAAACTGCTTCACCTTTCCATCTCACCCTCCCTCCCTCCTTGCCTCCCTCCCTCCCTCCCACCCTCCTTCCCCCCCTCCCCCCTCTCTTGAACTACCCACCTTGTGGCTCCTGTCCCTGTTGACCCGCGAAAGGATCACGTCCCCCGGCTGGGAGGCAAGGGAGGCGAAGATTCCCTGGTCGAGGGAGGGAGGGAGGGAGGGAGGGCATGGAAGGAGCAGCAGAAAGGGCGGCAAAGGTGAGAAGATTGAGTTTGGGGGCTCGTGTGTGAGTGTGCTTTTGAGGGAGAGATCCGTCATCCTCGGTGCTGCTTGTGTGCGTGTGTCTGTGTGTGTGAGAGCTCATGCCGTGTGCTCACCGTGATAACCGCGCTGCCGAACGACACTGCCCACTGCCAGGGCCCCGGGGAGTGCACGAGGGCCGCCGTCACCTCCCAGGAGTAGAACAGACGCGTGATGAGCTCGAAGCCGCACAGTTGCACTGAGAAGAGGGAGGGAGGAAGGGAGGGAGGGAGGGAGGAAGGGAGGGCGGGGTAAGTTGGGTGTGGAGTTGGTCCGCAGGGAGGGAATGTGGGAGGTGCCAAGAACAGGGAAGGGAGGAAGGAGAGAGGGAGGGCAGGAGGGCTGCAGGCACCCGCCCACCTACCCACCAATGGTGTAAGGGAGCTGCTTGGCCAGGATGGCCGGCATGCCCTTGAAGATGCTCGACACGCCCTCCTTCCCGATGAGGTTCGCTAGGCCGTCCAAGGTCCCGTGGGCGAAACCCGGATCGGCCACTAGGCGGATGCGAGTGGCCTGCGTGGAAGGAGCGGGAGGAGGAGGGAGGGAGGGAGGACAATAAGTGCGTGGAGGGAGAGGGCAAGGAGTGGTGAAATGGAAGAGGGCAGGCAGAAAGAAGTGAGCGTGAGGGGAGAGAGGGACAAGACACGCTTTGGGGGAGCAGCCGGGCGCACGGAAAGGGAGTGAGGACAGCAAGCACGTTCCGCTGGAGGACATGCACGCATGCTTGCAGTCAGCAATGGCATGGGTGCTGGGAGTCAATGTTGGCTATCACTAACGGCATAAAGCCGCGCTCTCGCCGAGACTGGCTTGTGCGAGGACTGAGGGAGGAGGCAGAAATGCGCAGGGAGGGAGGGAGGAGGGGAGGGCGGGCGGGAAGGAGGGAGAAAGGCACGTACCTCGAGAGGACAGAGGGCGGTGCTGGCGATGACGTCGGCCATCATGCTGGCCAATACCCAAGTGACTGATACGGATGAGAGCGGTAGGGCCCGCTTCATCACGGTCTTGAGCATGGCGTAGAGGCCGTACTTGAGGGAGCCTTGGATCGAGTAGCCTTGAGGGGGGGGAAGAAGGGAGGGGGGGAGGGGGGGGACGACGAAGCTGAGACCGGGACGACCTGAAGCTTGAAGAAAAGAGAGAGGAAGGAACGGAGGGACCGAACGAAGGAGGGGGTAATGAGGGGGAAAGACAGCTGCCCTTACACCTACCTGTTAACGTGGCGCCGAGGCCCTTGAGGAGCATGCCCGGCCCTTCTTCCCGTCTACAGGGGAGGGAGGAAGAGAAGGAGGAAAGCAAAGGAGGAGAAGAGATCCCGTTAGGATATAAAAGCAATGCGCATTGCCTCCACTCGCCATTCCCCCCCTCTCCATCCCGACCTCCCTCACCTCACCTTCTCCCTCCCCCGTTCCCCGAGTGCGACCGCACTTTGACCCTCCTCCCTCCCTCTCTCCCCCTCCCTCTCTCTCCCCCTCCCTCTCTCTCCCCCTCCCTCTCTCTCTCCTCCCCTCTCTCCCTCCTCCCCTCTCTCCCTCCCCCTCTCTCTCACCTTATCTTTTCACACGCCCCCCAGATGCCCAGGCCTTGGTAGCGCTCGGGGTCCGTCTGCAGCCGCGTCTTGACCACGTCTGGGGGAGGAGGGCGGGAGGCAGGAATTAAGAAGGAGGAGTGAGCTCCCTCACACTCTGACACGGCCACATTGATACATCGACATCGTAAAGATAGCACGCAATCATGAGACATTCTTGATTCCCTCTCGGCTTCACCCATGCCCCTGGCGAGGGTTTCGTCGGGCCCCAAAACCACCCTTCCCTCCCTCCCTCCCTCCCTCCCTCCCTCCTTGCCTAGAGGCACGGCCCACCCGTGCGAGATGCTGGCACACACGCCGCCCGAGAGGAATATCCTCCAGTAAAGGTCTCTCCCGGTCGGCTCGATCCCGGGGGGCGGTCGCAGCTTGGCCAGGAAGAAGGAGAGGAGGGAGGAGGAGGTTGAGGAAGAGAGGGAGGAGAGGCCGGGGGAGACGAGTAAGGAGGACGGGATAACGGCGGCGGCAGCGGTGAGGAAGAGGCCGAAGGCGAGGATGAAGAGCGTGCTGCTCGGTTTTGTATTGCTTAGATGACGTCGCCCCGAGGAAGAGGAGGAGGGGGAGGGGGGAAAGGAGGACAGGTTGCCCGTATCTTTCCCGCCTCTTGAGAGTTTGGTGAGGGAGGAGGAGATCGAGGAGGAGTGAAGGAGGGGGCCGTTCCTACGGCCGCCACTGCTGCTGTCGTTGCTGTAGCTCTGTGCTTGGCCTGTAGTATTGATGTGGAGGGGGGAGGAGGAGGAGGAGGAAGGGGGCTGCTCTCCTGCAGCCGCGGCAGTGACTGCGGCAGTTTGTCGCCCGCGGCGCCGTGCGGAAAAAGCGCCGCCGCCCCGGGCCGAGGGGAGGGCGTGGGAGAGGGAGGGTGGAAGGAAGGGGGAGGACGAGGACGAGGACGAGGCGCAGGCACGGGTGCCGCAGGAAGGGCATCTTCTTCTTCTGCTGCTACTGCTTGCGCTGTGCGTGTAGTAAGTGGAGGACACCAAGAAAAAGGGCGAGAGTGAAAATGAGCGAGTGAAGGCTTGCAGCCGTCGAAACCTCAGTCTGCACCTTCCTTCGTGCTCCTCCCTCTCCCCTTTCGGGCTCCCTTCTCTCCATCTACCCCTCTCCGCCTACCTGACATCCCCCCAAGACTGACGATGCAAGCCAGGGCTGCTGCTGCTTGGGCTGGTGGCCGCCGACGCCCCGCGTTGACCTCCAGGGAAGAAAGCAATCCATGCCCAGGAGGCTTGGGAACCGAGCAAAGCGACATAGGAGAGGCAGACAAGGAAGAGGGGAGGGCGCATGATGCTGGGGGAGAGAGGGTGGAAGGAAGGAGGAGGAAGGGAGGAGAAGGGTCTTCAGGCGAATGAAAGATTTGTCATCGTCTAAACCCAGGCGAGGCTGGAGCAGGAAGGCATTGATAAGCTAACAAGGACGATACTGACATGACTACAGCAAGTCACTAGCCCTGCATACTCTCTTCTAACGTACTTTGCAGAGCAGGTGCTAGTCTGTTGCACTCACCTCGCGCTGGAGCTCTCCTCCTGATCCTTCCTCTTCCCGCTGCAGCTCGACCTTACCCACTCGACGTCCCGCCGCCTGATAATGCGCCGCCGATAAGATTGTGGAAGATAACGTCACGAGACGACTTCTAAGGGGAAGAGGAGGAGGGGCAGAGGGTGTGTGAGAGGTGAATATAGAATAGGGCAGGTTGGTTGAAGGTGACGAGACCCTGGCAAAAAAAGTACGCAAGCGTAGGTTGTCTCAATCTCCACGGCCGGCATCAGCTCACGATCACCACCTCTACGCGTGGCACCTGCATCATGCTGTAGCGCCTGTGTTAATTTATGGATGCAGTGCGATGTCTTGTCATTTGTATGTCGCTATAGGCGGTCGCACTATTTGTCGCTTATCCGCGAAGGCTTGCTTTCCCTCTCTGAAAGCAATGATGCCCATGAAGACTCGCACTTCATTGCCATGTCTTAAAGAAATACCCATGCCTTTCTTTTGTCACATCAAACCACGACAGCCGAGGAATATCATACTGTGCTACGAGCGCATGTGTGGTGACTGCGCTTGCCTTGGACCCCTCTCTCCTTTCCCCCCCCTTCACAAGCATACCATCATCGCTTGGAGCATACACACACATCCCCCCCTTTGGTGTCTTGACCCCACTCGTTTGAGCATACCCAACACTCCCTGGCCAGTGGCAAACGATCTTGTACCAAGAACTGAGACACAAGCATTACGTAGACGGACACGAATAAATCAGGCTCCCATCTCATCGGCTAACCATCTCCCCCCCCCTTTCCCCCCTTTCAGGGCACCGACGACGACAACACAATACGCCCGCAGCTTCTCCAGCAGCAACACGAGTCTTGTAAGTCTTCTCTAGGCCGCACCCTCTTTTCCGCGGGCCAACATGGCAAGTCACGGGGATGACAAGGGACCTTCTTCCCCTCCACCCTCCTTTGAGCTCACCCCGACTCCAAGCAGCGCCCCCAGCACGAGTAGCACAAACCCGAGCACGACCGGCGCCGCAGCGCAGCGGCGACAAGCGCGGGGACTGTCCCCCCTGCCAATGCCACCACCGGTACAACCACTACCATCAACCAGGTCCTCCTCATGCAAGGATGATGTGGAGGGCCAGGTTAAAGGGGAGGAAACCAAGGAGAGCCCTGATACAGGCGGAAGCAGCACCGGCCTTCCCCCGGGCAGCAGCACCACCACGGGAAGCAAGGGCAGTCGTGTACGTGCTGATCCAGCTGTTCCTTCTAATCCCCCTCCTACAAGAACTGCCTCCGCTCCTCCTCGCGCCGCTTCTTCCACCTCCTCATCCTCCTCCTCAACCTCCACTCCGTTCATGTTCCTCCCCGCCCCCACTTCGTCTCTTTCCTCCTCTACCTCGTCCATGGGCACGATCGGCATTAACGCCAACCTCATGACCCTCCCAGAGCAGCACCACCAACGTGGCGACCTGGCCGTGGAATTCCCCCCCTCCTTTTCCTCCCCCTCCACTGACCACCAGCCCTCCTCTGACCCTCACGTTCGAGTGCCCGAAGAGCTCCTCTCCACGCAGTGCATGGCCTCTACCTCCTCCCTAGAAGGCGAGGGGGCGTCCGTCCACTCCCTCGACCCCGCACCATCCCTCCTCTCCTTCGCTGACTCGCTAGCCACAGACCTGACAGCTGCCAATGACCCTTTTGGGTTGGATGGAGGGGGAGGGAGGGAGGGAGGGAGGGACGGGGTAGGCTTTCTGGGACCCGGCTTGGGGAGATCGCATAATTCGGCGGGCGAGGAGAGGAGGAGTGGGGTGAAGAGGATGGGGGGGTGGGATGGGGGGAGGGATGGGGGGGGAAGGGATGGAGGAGGGTGGGGTGAAGCCGGTGTGAGAGGAGGGAGAGAAAGGGTTGGCTGGGGGAGGAATTTTTCTTGGCTGGGAATGCGTTCCTCTTCGTCGTCGTACCTGCACGCGGGCGGGCCAAGTGTCAAAACGCGGACGAAGACGAGGGGCCAGCGTTTGGTGGAGGTGAGAACGGAGGGAAGGGGGGCACGAAATGAAACAGAGGAGAGTTTGGGGAGGAAGGAGGAAGGGAGACAGGGGGAGACGGGTGGAAAGCTTTTATCTCCTCTTTACCTTCCTCATAGCCCTTTTGCATCATTGGTGCACTTATGATATCGTCGTTCACTCATCCGCCTCGCTCCCCTCCTTCGAGCCCCTTAGTGATTCCCAAATGGCCTCCTCTTCTTGGTCACCTGCCCCCTCTTTCCTACCTCTCGTCTAGTCATCAACTCAACCCTCTTTTCCACTCGCTCCACTCTCAAACTAATTTAGATCATGGTCCTCCTTATCCTCCTCGTCCTCGTCCTCGGCCTGACCATCTGGCTTAGCACTCGACCCAGACCCCAAGGAGCCGGCGCTCCCTCCGAGGAGAGCCCCTTCTTTCCGTCTCCCCCTTCCTCCCCCCCGCCATCCTCTGACGCCGAGAGTGGGCCTCCTATTCCTGGGGCGTCAGCAGGAGACGAAGAGCCTTTCCCTCCTGCTCCTATGCCACCTCCGCTTCCCGAGCCACCGGCTGGAGGGGGGCCGCGGCGTCTCGGCCTACTGCGATTCCGATATCATCTGTGAGCATCCAAAAGAGGTTATCCACAGCACCTGTATTAGCCCGACGATCAATTGCCCCAAAAACCGCTATATAAGGAGGCGAAGTAGCAAATGAAAAGAGAGAAAGAAGAAAGAGGGGGCTCATATACGGGAGGGCGCGGGTATACGAGATCGAGGTCGATTGAGAAGCAAGTAGATGTAGATAGCACAGAGGATCGACACCACTCCCATTTTGTCCTATAAACTAGCCAGGGAAGAAACCAACAAAATTAGGGGTCTACAGAGGCTTGCAATAATTTGACAACAATCCAAAATAATTTTGCACCGGTTCTTCTCCGTATGCTCTGAGTGCTTCCATTTTCTTTTCTTTTTTCTTTGATTATCCACGCCCTCCCCCTCTGTTAGGGTTAGGGTTAGGGTTAGGGTTAGGGTTAGGGTTAGGGTTAGGGTTAGGGTTAGGGTTAGGGTTAGGGTTAGGGTTAGGGTTAGGGTTAGGGTTAGGGTTAGGGTTAGGGTTAGGGTTAGGGTTAGGGTTAGGGTTAGGGTTAGGGTTAGGGTTAGGGTTAGGGTTAGGGTTAGGGTTAGGGTTAGGGTTAGGGTTAGGGTTAGGGTTAGGGTTAGGGTTAGTGTTAGGTTTAGGGTTAGGGTTAGGGTTAGGGTTAGGGTTAGGGTTAGG
>CP038114.1:625440-838553 GCA_004519485.1 Nannochloropsis oceanica
CCTAACCCTAACCCTAACCCTAACCCTAACCCTAACCCTAACCCTAACCCTAACCCTAACCCTAACCCTAACCCTAACCCTAACCCTAACCCTAACCCTAACCCTAACCCTAACCCTAACCCTAACCCTAACCCTAACCCTAACCCTAACCCTAACCCTAACCCTAACCCTAACCTTTTGTTCGCGCAACCGGCGAATCCGTGCCGTGGGTTAGTTGTGCTAGCTGACGATCAACCATAAGTTGTAGATGTCTCAACTTTCTCACAACTATGACAACTATTAGTCGTGCACAATCGCAGGACGGGATAACTGACAACCAACTAAGTAGTTGCGGTAGTTGTCCAACGTGTTGTTAGAACCATAATTTGAAGGGCTAACGATTCTGTCTAGCTTAGTACTTGACCAAACGATGTAAAAAGAACTAAGTCCGATAAGGTGTTGTCCTTGTTTAGAAGGTCCTCGACATTAACAACAAGAGACAAAATTCGACTTGGACCACTCATAGCCAAAAACTAAGCACTTGCGCTTCATCTTAACTTAGTTCGCTCAAGGGGTGGGGTTGGGGTCCCCCTAAGCCTCTCTCGATATAACCTATAGTTAAGAGTTAGTCCGCATGCGGCGCGAACGCGCTCTAACTTTGTCATGCGCACGACTTTTATGTTTCTTTACTTGGGAAACTCCTAATTTCTATATGAATCTATATACTTGGTCCGTGTCATGACGAGAAAATCTAGATCCCAATCTATTTCGGGAAAGTTACAGGTATTTCTCAAATGTTCATTGCATTCTTCCTGGGAGAAGACAACCTTGTATTCATCTTGAAAGTTTTTCAGGAAAATACGTGGTCGAGTGATATCTTCATTTATTGATTGGCAGTAATCTGCTCCCCCTGCCACAATCTTGACTTCACCGTGCAAAACCAAGGTACGGCTTGCTTTGGCTTGTCCCCAGAGCTCGCCTTGCGCTGGTATAAGCTTACCTTGGAATGTAGGGCTTAGGGCTCCGACCCGTATATCAGGTAGGTCATCAAAGGCCTTTGCCAGCGGTGGTTGATCATTTAGTGTACGACCGGTTTTGAAGAGTTCCTCTTTCCAGCGTTCCCACAATACATCAATAATCGGACGCTTTGCCCAAGCCATCACGCCGTTATCGAAAGCGGGTAGGATGCCTGCAGATACGCCCAGAAAGTCATAATACTGCAGGAGCTGAAAAACCTGCGATATATTACCACAAACAGTCCGGTCACTATCCAGCTGCAATGTATAAAAATAGGGACTTTTGGATAAATATAGCGCACGTGTCCACCACTGCCGTCCATGTGCATCCTGTGGGCTCTCAATAATATCAGCATCTGCGATTGGGATGACATGGTCGACTCCCCAGGTATCTCTGACGTCATCTAGAGATAAGGGAACATTGGTTGCGACAGTCACATTAATGCATGGATTATATCGTCGAACACTATCGATGCTATCGCGTGCACGCATCAAGATACGCTTGGCATGCTTATGATCTTTATGGTAGGCAAAGTACAAAACCCCTTTGTCGGGCTCTGTTACGCAGTATAGCTTCTCAGATGTTCTGACCATACGTTCGCTGCTAGGAAATGAGTACCAGGGAAGAGATATCAAAGTACCGCATGATAAAATGATGACAAGTGTGGTCAAGCCATTCAGACGGTGAAAGCGGGGATCTTTCCCCATTATATGCTTGAGAATATTACACAGTGTTTTGTATCTTCCCTATGCAAAGAACCTACTCATATGCTAATGTGATTTACTGGTTTATTTTTGTCCTCGATTACAGAAGTAAAGCTTCGAAAAATCACATTGCATTGCAATTGGAAACCGCGAAACCGTCTACGGAATATACAGAAAGTTGTGTACGTTAATGTGCCCTTTTTATTATTTGGGGGGTTTAATCACCTTCACGTGCTTTGCCACCGACATGATGGCATCTCTTTCTCTCTTGACGTTAGCACCACAACAAGCTAGTCCCGCATGACGGGGTAGCTGCCGGCATCAGGCTACTGGCGCTTTCGCGGAATGGTGACGCCATCCGGCTTTGAACAAGCCACTTCTTTGGCTGCCGGTCATGTGTTAAATGATCCGATCAAGACCAGAAGCGCGTGAGTAGAAGTCCTGGTATGTTGCCGTTCTTTGGATGTTCTATGTTACATTTTCGATGTTCTGTCTTGAAATGAGTCAAATAGCTCCTTCTAGCCATGGAACATAGTAAGCGGGTCGCGACGCCATGATTTTGATGCTCTATGGTGAATTTTGCTCGTTTTGTGACAAAAAAAGAGTCCTAGCACGAAAATCCCGTAGCACGTTCAAATGTGTTCGTAAGCATATGCGTATTTGGTATCTCTTGATTTTAATGTTGTATGTTCTATGTCATACGTAGATTTTTCTGAAAAAGTAAAAAAAGTAAATTGTAAAACCTTATAATAGGTTGAAATCTTTTCCTCCATATTGTCCGCTCCAATATTAAAAAACATGCTCGAACCCCGAATTCTCGATCCCCGACATAGTTATCGATATACCGGGCTCGGGTCATACATTTTTGAACTAGTTCGACCATTTCCTGGAAGCCAAAGAGAAGGCGGTCAGCTCGAACCTCTTAGTGAGAGGATCGGGAAAAAAACAAAAAACATAAAGCTCTTGATTTTCCTGTTTTCAAATTTTTCTGCGCAGAGAGTGAGTAATTAAGTCGCATCTTCCATTTAGGGGTCCCTGATATCAGTCCCTAGGAATATCCCCTCCACCCGACCTATTCTCCCCAAACACTCTCCACCGGCTTAACCCGGCTAGAAGTACGGACTATCCGATCTATCCGGCAAGAGAAAACTAGCCAGCGCTAATCCTTGCTTGTACCGAAGGGCTTTGCACAATGTTTCCCCAAGCCTTCCCCACGATTGTCACGATAATGCCCTTCGAATTCCCTAGAATGTAAAAAATTACCTGAAATATGACTCATGCATTTCTTGCACGGCATATCACTTAAGAAACACATTTAAGGTATGCGCCGACATAGGAAACACCATTTCCTCTTTTTGGTGCTGTTAATTGGAGCCTGTGGCCTTCATTGCATTCTGGTATTTGAGCGACAGATACGCGACGATTGGAGCTACAAAGCTCCCCCAGCACACAAGGAAAGACATTCCTTGTACTTCGCTTCATCAGACATGTACGTGCATTTGATCTTAAGAGACAATTTCGATGAGGAATGTTATATTACCCGTGATTGTCTCTTCGAACAGGCATATAGATGAGACTTTGCAGGCATGTTCAGAATATGAGCCGCAATCCACACAAAATTTAATTGCGTGGACAGATAAGTCATGGAAAGAACTCGTTTGCCCCGGCCCTGATGTTATACCATCGCGACTTCTATGTAGCACTTATCAATGTAAGTAAGGCACATCACAGGTTAACTTGATCCATGTCGTTCAGGAACCCCATACAATAAAGACAGCGACCCAGTAGAGACTTTGATCACTATTTTGGCAGGAGTATCGACTCGAGGAGTGTCTTGGACCTCTCCTACGGAGCTCGCACCATTTCGGGTAAGTTCTTTGTCCTATATTTTGAACTAGACGTGATCCTTGATTCTCATTGCTGATTATCGAAGCATTTGCTTCCATCGATTGTAAGGACTGTGGAATGCGGATTTCGCTACGAGGTGATCCTGGGTTACGATAGCGGTGATGAATTTTACGACACTCCATTAGGCCAGGAGGTGACTTTCAGATGGTTCCAGGTATTTATAAATATGCATTTTCCCTTGGTCCCTTCAATCTGTTTTTTCTCACATTGTCTTAACCCTAACAGACACATGTGCAAAACATCCTAGCAAATGCGAACATCAATATTATGCTTGTTTTGAAGAAAGTAGAAAACAAAATCCAGAAGCCAGGTCCGGTATTCAACGATATAGCTCGCATGGCCTACAGCCGGGGCGCTGACTACCTTTATCGCGTAAATGACGACTCGGAATTCCTCAGCCCTTGGGCTTACAAGTTCGTAAGAACTCTTCAAGGGATGGGCAGCCCATATGGTGTCGTTGGACCATGGTGTAACCAGAGTAATACAAAGATATTGAACCATGACTTTACACATCGTACCCATATGGACATTTTTGAAGATTATTACCCCCCTCTCCTTACAGACTGGTATCTGGACGATTGGATATCTATGGTATACGGCAGCACCAGGACGAGAAAATTTGAGAATATTGAGATACTTCATCACACTGGAAACCAAAATGTACGGTATACGGTTGACTACTATCGACGGAAGTATTTGGAAGATCTTGTTGTAAAAGGAAAGGGCAAGATACTAGAGTATATGGTGATGCATAATGTACCAAATGATGAAATCGAGGCGTTCGATGCATCTCGCTTCAAAAACTTCACCATTAAACTGGTCAAGTGAGTGGGATGTAGTAAGAACAAAATAGCCTTGTTAAATTGCCTTGATAAGCCATGGATGACATAGAGTATGCGAACTTTCCTTCATTGGTTTTGAGGATTTTAGAAGAAAAGGGTAGTGGGTCTGTGGAAATCGAGTAACTCTTGATGGCCTTGTCAGGAGGGTTCATGTGGACTCAATTTCCCATCACGCTCTTGGGTCCCAGCCATGCACTTTTTCTTTATCATGCATGTTTCGATCCATTACATGCTTTCTGCTCTCTCTGGCGCAATAGAACACCTTAGAGAATGCTCATTTTTGATCAACGATTTGCTTAGAATTCCGGAGGGGTGCCTGATAATTGCCGATGGTTATGATATTCGAAGCTTTTATTTCATTTCTTCTCACTCTGTGATGATGGTATGCATGTAAAACTTGAAACATTTGGAGCGCTGAGGAACTTTCTGTCTCAAGAGCCCTCTCTCGAGGTTTCCCGCAGGAAATGCGCCTGAAAAATGAGCTGATGGAGAAATTCGCGAAAACCTACTTTCAATGTTTGTTGACATTTTCCGTCTTTCTTGCCTCACAAATAAAGCGGGAGTATAGGAATGCTCAGAAGGCGTTTCTGTCACACGGGCCTTCTCTGGAGGCTTCGCGCCACACGTTGGATGACTACCAATATTCCATAGTCAGTCGCTAAACCTCCTGTCTTGCGATTGTGCATGACTATTTGTCGTTACAATCGTCCACTCCAACGATTATGCACGACTATGGCGATTTAAACGACTCTCACGACAATGACGACTCCCACTGACTACACAGAAACTATACAGAGAGTTATGTAAGGTTTTTGCTCTTTTCACTTTTTTGGGGTTTCAATCACCATTACGAGCCTTGCTACCGGCATAGTGACATCACCTTCTATCATATTTTGAGCACCAAAATAACCCCGCCCCGCATGACGGGGTAGATGCCAGCATCAGGCCAGTGGTGTTTTCGCGGGACAAAATGTCTCTGATCATATCTGTGGGACTATCTGATCGTATCTGTGGGATATTCAGACTTACTTGAGGTGAAAGGGAAAAAAAGAAATTTTGTGTTGCTTTGCGACTGACCTTCGGTCTGCATGAGAGCAAAGTCAAACTCACAAAGGAAAGAAGGAAAGAACTAAAGTTTCATTACACACAATGGTTCACGTACGGTAAACCAGCGAAAATCAATTTACGTAGTATTTCTCTCCCAGTTACATCTGTATTCCTTTTTCCTTTTTTGTTTTCTCACTGTCGGAGATCCCTCCCTCTTTGAATGCGTCACATGTGCTTACGCATCACCATCATCGTCATCATCATTATCATCATAACCGTCGTCAATCTCATCGTCATCTACACCATCGTTGCCACGATTATTAGTCGTGTATAGTCGTAGGCCGACGAAGAATATGAACGTCGCTTGCAGAAAATATGCACTACTACGACGATTACTAGTCATCGCCTGATGGAAATCATGCACGACTTCGACTAATCACATGACTATCGACGACCATTGACGATTGTCGTACTAGTCAGTCGTTCGGGCCATTTTTGCAGAATAATCGTCCAATGTGTGCTTCGAGCACAATATGAGCACGAAGATTAAAAATCACCCAATGTCTACCATTTTCGGTTATTTCTCTACCTCGTCCTATTTCTTGCCCAAGTTTTCTGATGTTAAAGTACTTTTCTTCGTCTCGCATGATTGGTTCCAGATCTGTGCCGAAGGTCATTAATCGCCATTTCGATCATGAGCTGTCCTCTGCATAAGGAATTCAAACTGGTTTTGTCATTTTCCACCCTTCCAACCTCACCAAAATTCTAAACTAAAATACAAAATAATTGCCATCGATTGCATCCCTAGGTGTGCCATTGCCCTATTTGACGATTCCTGTCAACCAGTGTCTCGGACCACTGGGAGGCTTTGGCAGAGGAGTTCTCCCGAAAAAACGACAAACATCCCACCGAACGGAAGATGTGCAAGGTCCGGGTGAATTCGTTGTGTGAAAGGTCCCGTACTGCTTTGTCAAGGGCCTCGAGGTTGCCTCGGTGCGGCATGGAAATCTCGTCAATGAGGATGAGGCTAGTGGCGAAGAATATGCGACCCTTGTCATTGTTGGGCGTCTTATCGCACGGTTGCCCGGTGGCCATGTCCCGTGGGGGCTTGCACCTGTAGTGGAATATAGCCCCGCTCTCCATAAGCAACACCGATGCCTGAGGCGGCCATGGCAAGAGTGACCTGGTTCAGGAGCTCTTGGTTTAAGTTACGTCTTGTCACACAGTCCTGGGCTGTAGATTGAAGACACTCTTGATGCGGAGCGAGCCTGCCCAAAACGTCGGCTGCTCGTGGCTTGCAAATATCGATCAATACTTTAGATTTGTTGAGATCTGTTGATTTCTTGAGTTTTAAGTCCTAATTCGATTTCGCGATCCAACCCTTTTGATCAGGGGGCATATATCGAAGGAGTACTCGTATTAGGATACTACGATACTTTGAAGAGAAATTTACTTTGTAATGGTCCGCAAATTGGGTGAGAAATGACGTCATGACAGAAACGCGCAATCTAAGCCTTTCGATGATTTTTCACCAAGTGTTGTGTTTGCCACCCCATTGCTCCACAGGTCCTAACATTATTCGAACCACATTGACCAATGTCAGCTGTAATTTCACACCATAAATATAAATGCAGATTTGACGAATCCACTTTTAAAATTGTTTTTATTTTCAAAGAAACACTGACCCCCCAATCTCGTTATGCAAAATTGTCTGAAACTGAAACATTTAAAGGTCATATTATATGACCTTTAAATGTTTCAAGAATTAAATAATATGACTCATATTATTTAATTCTTCCCTTCACTTCCATCCTGAGAATCCCCCACAGAATATTCGAAACTGAACGAGATCGACTATATTCTATTTGGAGTCCAGATACGTTGGGCTATGCAATATTTGCATTATCTGCAATATTTGCATGTATATTATATAAATCAAAATTCATGTGTCATTAGATGATGGCAAAGTACTCTCATACTGAGCATTTTGACTATTTATGCAGTATAGAAACCTGGTAAGATTCATCTTCATCCTAGTTGTCAAACTCACGCTGATGACAAACTCGTAACAATTCTAAACTAGTGATGGCTTCGAGGCGAGCATGGCGTCGTCGATATCCCCAATACCAAGTCCTCAAGATACCAGTATTATGCACTGTTATTACGGTGGCGACTTTTTTTTTCTGCAATTTCAGCTTTTCAATATCATTTCAAAATAGGATCGGTAGTGAGCTATCTCCATTGTCCAAATTGCGTTTAGATTTCACGTACACAGATCAGGTCTTGAATGCATGCAAAGATATTGACCCGTGTATTACTATTCATGTATTTGGATATTGTCGACTTGATGCGACACGAAATTTGCTCAAAATGCTTTCCGAAGCCAATTATTCAACTTATTTCCATGCAATCCCCTTGATAATTCATTTGGACCGTCCTATCGAGGAAGGAATCACTGAAAAAGTGTTACAAGATACTGAGACCATAGTTGATCACGTAAAAGACATGTCGTGGCCACACGGGCCAAAAATCCTTGACTTGAAACGCCATCACCACGGTCTTAAGCGCTCTTGGTTATCTGCCTGGCCCTATCCTCGATCTAACGATATTATGATTGCTTTTGAGGACGATATGGTGTTGTCGCCAGAATACTTTGTCTGGCTCATGAAGGTCTTCGAAGAGTACAAGTTGTGGAAAGCTCCGACTCGGGATCCTCTCTTGCTTGGTATATCTCTAGCTCCAGTGCTTATAGATGAGGTTGGGGATCCGCCTCATAAATGGGAACCATATGAGGAAATGCCACCTGAAAGGTACCCACTATATCTTCATGGGTTGCCTTCTTCTTGGGGCGCTGTTTATTTTGGAAACCAATGGAAAGAATTCCTACGATTTGTAGATGTACGTGGTCGGTCACCATTTTTTTCCAATGTCGATGACAGCAACAGAAAAAAAGGGGAAAGTGACGACCGGCAGGATGACCCAAATCTATGGCTTCCTCAGAGTAAGACAAACTTGTGGCGCAATTCCTGGAAACGCTTCATGATTGATTTTGCATACGGGCGCGGATGCTACATGCTGCACCCAAATATGGGGCCATCTCTAGGGCTTGCTACTTCAACATTCCTCGCGGGCGAGCATTTCGGTGACGGGTCATCAAAAAACCCGCGGCAAGGGACGTTGGTCAATAGGACCCAACTTCGCCTAGAGCTGCCCTTTCCTCCCTATATGGATTTACCACTAGTAGACATATACAGTAGAGCCATTGACAGCATTATCATGGCCCAGAAAGGTGATAGATTCGTCAGACGCATATCGGCCTTGAGTCCTTCCCACAGTGTGCTAGCTTCGCTGTGGAGTCGTCCCTGTGTACTGGATCAAAAACATGCACCTACACAAAAATTCCCCCTGGGCGGCCAGTCTAAGATGCTTCTGGTCATTCCTGAGGGCAATATTCATCAACAAATGCTGACTCTTACTTGTGGATCAATAATAGCAACAACACTGGAACGTTCACTGGTAATGCCGCCCGTACAAGTGCATGGGTTGAATCATAGCGACCCGAAAGGCGGCCGTTGGACGCCTTTGGCATCCTTAATTGATCCAGTACAGCTTCAAGCAATATTTACCACACTTGATATTGTGTACCTAAGTATGAATGACTTGTTTCAGTGGGATCCAGCTCGCATTTCAGTCTTCGATTCAAGAATCGAAAATGAGAATGTATTTATTTCTTCCGCTGGTTGGGGAGACGTCCCCCGATTTCTCTGGAACTCCACAAGTCGACATATGCCCCCTCTTTGGAACGAAAGGCATGTATATGCGGCATTTGGAACATGTTCAGATGATATGCTGGTGCTTTCTAAACTGCCTGTATCTTTGATCACAGAGTTGAAGAAATCAGAGACCTTCGATCGCATCAATCGAGCGCTGATGACTTTAACAGATCAGTTGCCTTGAGCACTTGAGATCCGGAAAATATGTATGTCTTTGACAAGAACCGCCGACTGACTTGACTGAACCATGCTTCTACCAATGTGTGATGAAACATTTTATAAACAACTTCATGAATTTCAATGATACCTTACCTCCGTCGGATGATAGACACAATTGTGCAGCACTCAAGGCGCTATACAACCTTAAAGCCCATGAGTTTCTGGGATGACGATCTAAAGATTTCATAGTGAAACCACGTACCGCTTGTAGCACGGATGGAAGTATAAATATACTCAGTGCGCCGTACAATGGCCTCCCCCGAAAAAATGCCCTTCATCCATCTGCATATTATGTAAGGCTTCCTCCCATTATTTTTGCCTTGCTTTATCCTTCTGCATCCAAAATATGGCCTTCAAGCGGCGTGTGAGCTTCGTTCTCGATATATGTCCATATATCGAGAACGAAATTACCTCATCGTGCTCCGCACTTTTGTGTACGAAGTCACCGGAAACATTCACCGCCTTAATAAATTATATCTATAGCAACCGTTTACCTGTCAGGTTTGCTGGCAAATGTTGTTATACAATACAAATTGACAAATAAACTCGTGCTTAGAAGGATCTAAACGCTCAAGATCAGCGCTCATACGAATGAGGGGGGGGGACGCTCAGGAGACGTTCCTGTCTCACGGGCCTTTTCTCGACCTCACGCACAAATTGAACCACAAAATGACCCTGATGACGAAAAATCCGCCTATACCTTGCAGGTTCGGGTGTTTCTCCACGTTTTTCAATTTCTTGCCCGCGTTTATGGAGCGATAATTCTGATGTTCAAGTACTTTTTTTCGTCTCGCCGGTTCGATTCAAGATCTGTGCTGAGCGTCATTTATCGGTATTTTGATCATGAGCTGTCTCCCGCGCTCATCATCAATCATCATCTTCTCCTTCTCCACTGGGGGTCCTGAAGACCGCGCAAGACCGGGGGAATTGCTTGGGAAATCCGCGAACACATGACGCCTGCAACCTCAAACAACATTGCCGCTCTCGCAAACGCAAGGAGCAGGGGAAATGCAAGCGGCTGGCAGCAGATTGAGAAGCATGCAGAGATGACCTACGGGCGGCGGGGTCAAGCACAAAAGGGTCGAGTACAATGCTGCCGCCCTCCCCTCGGGCCATGAGGTCGAGAAAAAGAGCAAGGGTAGAGAGGGATATACGACAATACGACGAGGCGGAGGTGCAAGTGGGCGACAAAGAATAGGAGGGGGAGTTAACACAACTTTCAGAGGAGGACATCCGTGATATACATTGGAGAAATGGTGCGCCCTCGAGTTTTTGCGGATGCTTTGGAAGCCTTGGTACCGCAGGCGGACGAGACTCTCAATGAGAGGTGGGAATCAAAACTTCAAGAAAAGAAGGGAATGAAGTCTGGATGAAGGAGCAGCGTCCTCCACCAGCATTGCGGCGGGAAGGGGGGATGTCTCTGCGACCATTGCGTGGATGGGAAGTGTCGGAGCGTCCATCCCTTTATGGGGCAGAACGACGGGATGACTGCGGTCAAGCAGCTGGGGGAGCTCACCATGTGCAGGAAGAATACGGACGGCATGCGCTCCTGGGCCTGCTACGACAGGACGTGCCCGGAATGCAAGGACAAGTGTACATGAGGGGCTGCCCTGTCCAGCACAGCGAGAGCAGGATCAGGAAGAAGGGTAACCACCTCGGTACTTCCCAGGATGTTTTCAATTGTCCGGTCAAGCACAAATAGTACCACGACAGCGAGGAGTGGGAGGCGGAGACGGGCATCCAGCTGAAGGCGAATTCCCGCACCTTCGTATTTGTGGAGTTGGTGGGTGTGGACAAGGATGTGGTGAGGGATATGGCGGGGATCAAGTCTCATCATAGCTTTGTGACGTGCGGTGGGTACGTTTTGATATTTCCCACCTCCTGCACGTGCCAGCGTTGCAGAAACATGGAATATGATAAGTGCGAGCTTGTGGCGTCGGACTTACCATAGAGGAGGGAAACGAATAGTGGACAGACCTGCAGAAATTCGTTCCTGCTATCCAGGAAAAGCGCATCACCTTTGGCTCCACCTTCGAGCGGGGGTGGGCTATGACGGCCAAATTGGGTGGAAACAAATTTTTCAAGTAATGATCTTGTTTGTGCAAAGGCGATCGAGACGTCAATGGCACGCGAGAAATCTATTTTTGAAGAATTGTTGAGGGAGATCTGGAAGTGGTGTAGCATTCCGTGTTGCCTTCGGGGCATACCCCCCCTGCTATCCATTCCTTAGGGGCTTTCGGAGGCCAACACCCATCAGGGATGAATAAAAAGGAAGAAACGACTGAATTTTGGACTGGGTGAGAGCAAAGTGTTTTTCCCCTTTGCCTCTGAATATCCCCCCTCTTCAACAATGGCACGGTTCATTATATATTTGGGCCGCACCGCTTATGTTTCATATCCAAATAATCCCCAGCCTTGCTGCACCGCTTCACATCGCCTGCCATGGTCTCTTACGGAGCCTATTGAATCTCTGGGAGCAAGGTCGTACTCCTTAAGAAAAGACCTTACCCCCAGCAAGAGCAAGGCGGAGATCTGGCTCCTGTCGCGGCGGTCCGCGAAGGGGGCAAAGCCTCGAAGAGCCAGTAACCGAGAATTGGCCTCCCACATATCTTTACTTCCCTCACTCGTATATCATAAAATTTCTTTGAGCCACATCTGTCCTTCCATACATCGATGGAAAGAAATAGGCATTCATGCATAACTACGACGACTACAGGTCGTCCTGATGGACATGCACGGCTATGAATATTATATTCACATGACTACCGACGATTTTTGGCTACAATTATGCTAGACAGTCGTTCAGGCCATTCTTCCAGTACAACTCTGGAATGGGCTCGCCGAGACAAACTATGATATTGCATGAAGTAATACGCAGTGATGCGTAGCAGGAAGGTGATCAGCTGAAGGCGGTCTCGGACAACCTTAATTTTGTAAATCGGGCTTAAATAAACTCGATTCCGGCGCGAATCATGGAGGGATGGTCCCTGAAAGAGGAGATTGTCCTCAGCGCTTCGACCTTTTGCGTTTCATTTATTTTACAGAAATACGGATGCTATATCCCCTCACTTTGATATTCGGGGTTGCTATTTATTTAGGCATCTCGATGCCCATAGGGTCATCATTCTTTGTATGCGATGCACCAGGTCGTAACCAAATTGTCGTGCGTTCGTCCATACTCTTTAGCGCGCTCGATCAAAGTGTCTAATCCATTTTTTATAAAAATATCTTCTGCATCTGGTGGCCACTGAGTAACCTCTGAAAAGCAGGCATTTGGGTCTGGAATAGTAAAACCGGCCGCGATGAGAAGGTTTCCAAGCTCCAAGGCTCCGAACATTTGGAATTCTAGGTTCACATCATCACGCTTCCACACCGTACTGCGAGGAGCCATTCCCGGAACAGTGACTGAAATTATGCCATGAGGCTTCAAAATTCTGTGTAATTGTCGAAGTTCACAAATGGGACATTCTGCATGCTCTAACACTGAAGTTGACAATATAAAATCCTGTGAGCTAGACAGGACCTCCGATGTGGTTTGCACTACGTTAAGTGCAAATTTCTGGTGAGCGTAATCTCGAGCTGCATCATTTAGCTCAATGCCCAGCTTCTCACGACATGGCATCGAGTGAAGAATGAAACCCGTAGAACATCCGAACTCGGCACAAGCCATGTCATGTGTGACATAGTCGCGCCAGTATCGTTTCTTATACATGGCACCAATTTTATTTAAAGGAAGCTGCCAGTCCATGTACGTCTCATTATAATACCGTTCGTGAACTGTCTTTTCAACTGCAATGGCTAATGCAGTCTTCGACTCCTTAGCGATTCCGGGGACCGCGCGCCACACGGATATTGCAATCATAAGAGTACAAATCAGAGCTGTCAAAGAAGGCCGAGCAAGTAGAATACCTCCACTGGTAATTCTTGTCCTCAGTGTCATACTGGTTGCTGCAGTTGAAAAGTGAGTGTATTGGGATTGAGCAATGACAAAATTAATTTTCTGCCATATTGGATGTGCTTCCAATAAGCAGGAGAGGAACACGGTGTATTCAGCAACATATTGGTGAAGACCAACTGAATCTCAAAGTTTAATAATAAGCCTAGAGTATCTAATTTATTAATCGATTTTTGTCTGTCTGTCTGTCGCGCACTTAAAACGATGATTTTCCGCGTTCTTCTCTTTCCACAAACCACCAACGCACATGCATGCTAAGCAATATACTTGAAGCAATATACAATGCAAAAGATTCTATGCAGTCTTTGTGACATCGTCCCGTGGTTTGTGTGCTTTTGAGCTTCCCGTCCCTCAATTTGGAGTGTTCCGCAGCCCGCGGGTCCACAAATCATCACTCCCTCTCCAACTCCCCTCGGGTCACCTTCCTCTTCCTTCAACCCCTCACAAAAGAAATAAGCATTATAACGGCGCACATCCATTTGCTGACCATGCACTGAGTGTAAAGCATTGCTCCCTTCTTTGCTCTTTTCCATGTTTATTGAGGGTGGAGGGTGGCATTAATGATGACACATTCCAAATATGGGCGTTGGCGATAAGCCATCCCCCAGACCGCTCCCTCTTGCAACATGTGAGGGGTCGGAGGGGTATGTCCATATATCGAGAACGAAATTACCTCATCGTGCTCCGCACTTTTGTGTACGAAGTCACCGGAAACATTCACCGCCTTAATAAATTATATCTATAGCAACCGTTTACCTGTCAGGTTTGCTGGCAAATGTTGTTATACAATACAAATTGACAAATAAACTCGTGCTTAGAAGGATCTAAACGCTCAAGATCAGCACTCGTACGAATGAGGGGGGGGGACGCTCAGGAGACGTTCCTGTCTCACGGGCCTTTTCTCGACCTCACGCACAAATTGAACCACAAAATGACCCTGATGACGAAAAATCCGCCTATACCTTGCAGGTTCGGGTGTTTCTCCACGTTTTTCAATTTCTTGCCCGCGTTTATGGAGCGATAATTCTGATGTTCAAGTACTTTTTTTCGTCTCGCCGGTTCGATTCAAGATCTGTGCTGAGCGTCATTTATCGGTATTTTGATCATGAGCTGTCTCCCGCGCTCATCATCAATCATCATCTTCTCCTTCTCCACTGGGGGTCCTGAAGACCGCGCAAGACCGGGGGAATTGCTTGGGAAATCCGCGAACACATGACGCCTGCAACCTCAAACAACATTGCCGCTCTCGCAAACGCAAGGAGCAGGGGAAATGCAAGCGGCTGGCAGCAGATTGAGAAGCATGCAGAGATGACCTACGGGCGGCGGGGTCAAGCACAAAAGGGTCGAGTACAATGCTGCCGCCCTCCCCTCGGGCCATGAGGTCGAGAAAAAGAGCAAGGGTAGAGAGGGATATACGACAATACGACGAGGCGGAGGTGCAAGTGGGCGACAAAGAATAGGAGGGGGAGTTAACACAACTTTCAGAGGAGGACATCCGTGATATACATTGGAGAAATGGTGCGCCCTCGAGTTTTTGCGGATGCTTTGGAAGCCTTGGTACCGCAGGCGGACGAGACTCTCAATGAGAGGTGGGAATCAAAACTTCAAGAAAAGAAGGGAATGAAGTCTGGATGAAGGAGCAGCGTCCTCCACCAGCATTGCGGCGGGAAGGGGGGATGTCTCTGCGACCATTGCGTGGATGGGAAGTGTCGGAGCGTCCATCCCTTTATGGGGCAGAACGACGGGATGACTGCGGTCAAGCAGCTGGGGGAGCTCACCATGTGCAGGAAGAATACGGACGGCATGCGCTCCTGGGCCTGCTACGACAGGACGTGCCCGGAATGCAAGGACAAGTGTACATGAGGGGCTGCCCTGTCCAGCACAGCGAGAGCAGGATCAGGAAGAAGGGTAACCACCTCGGTACTTCCCAGGATGTTTTCAATTGTCCGGTCAAGCACAAATAGTACCACGACAGCGAGGAGTGGGAGGCGGAGACGGGCATCCAGCTGAAGGCGAATTCCCGCACCTTCGTATTTGTGGAGTTGGTGGGTGTGGACAAGGATGTGGTGAGGGATATGGCGGGGATCAAGTCTCATCATAGCTTTGTGACGTGCGGTGGGTACGTTTTGATATTTCCCACCTCCTGCACGTGCCAGCGTTGCAGAAACATGGAATATGATAAGTGCGAGCTTGTGGCGTCGGACTTATCATAGAGGAGGGAAACGAATAGTGGACAGACCTGCAGAAATTCGTTCCTGCTATCCAGGAAAAGCGCATCACCTTTGGCTCCACCTTCGAGCGGGGGTGGGCTGTGACGGCCAAATTCAAGGTGGACGATTGAATGCTGATGCTAGCGGACGTGGACCAGCGCAAAGCATATTCGGAGGACAAGCCCAAGAACTGGACATGCCGTGGTAGTTTCCGGCTGGCTCAAATCGCGGAGTTGACGAGGCAGCGCGCATTGGGAGGTTGACGTCAAGGGCGAGAATGAGCGAGGGGAATTTCCTCGTTTATTATGCGCAAGAGCACAAGCAAGAGGAAGAGTGGGTCTTCAAGTCAGCTCTTATCTGCTATCGAGAGGGATAAGACATGTCTAAAACGTGGAAGGAGTGCTGGTTCTTGGGGATGAGAATAGCGCCTCAATGAGAGTTTCTCCGTTGTACTCCGCGCGTCATTGAAATCCCCGCAGACGTGGTCGAGGAGCCGAATGGAGTCGTTGTTGAGCTCTGGTAAAATGCATGAAGGGGGACAGGACGTATTCCAACGGATGTGGAGGCGGAGGCGGAGTGGCATGGGGGCTACCTACAGTTGGAGGGAGTAGGAGTGCTCGTCCTTTTCCGACCTCGAGAAGAAGATCTGCAATCAATTGGAGGAGGACAGCATCCTGGTTCGCATCATATGCTTCACAAATACGCATGTTTTCCTCCAGGATAAGGACGGGGACACGTTGACAGAGTAGGCTGCAAATCAGGGAAGCGCGCACGGTAGCATTTGGGTCGTCGTCTCGGACCACTGGGTGGATTTGACAGAGATCCCCCCAAAGAACAACGACTTTTCCACCGAGCGGAATATGTGCAAGGTCCGGGAAAACACTCCGGATGGGTGGCTAACCTGCACAAAATACGTCGGCTTCTTGCGGCGCGTACGGCCACCGTGCAATGGCCTCAGTGACGGAGTCGAAGGTGTCGCGCTACAGTTTGTCCAGGTCAGGGAGAGCTTGAGCGACTTTGGTGGAAAGGGCGAGGCGATTGTACCCTAAATGGACGCGAAGGCATTCTGAAATGTTGCCCCAAGCGGCAGCCTTCACCGCCATTCATGCCCCCCGCCCAGGTGCACAATAGACATGGCGGTGCTAGCCGGGGTGGGAGAGTAGGGGGATGGTGTTCAGCTGTGTTGCAAGGGAAAGCGGTCTGGGGGATGGCTTATCGCCAACGCCCATATTTGGAATGTGTCATCATTAATGCCACCCTCCACCCTCAATAAACATGGAAAAGAGCTAAAGAAGGGAGCAATGCTTTACACTCAGTGCATGGTCAGCAAATGGATGTGCGCCGTTATAATGCTTATTTCTTTTGTGAGGGGTTGAAGGAAGAGGAAGGTGACCCGAGGGGAGTTGGAGAAGGAGTGATGATTTGTGGACCCGCGGGCTGCGGAACACTCCAAATTGAGGGACGGGAAGCTCAAAAGCACACAAACCACGGGACGATGTCACAAAGACTGCATAGAATCTTTTGCATTGTATATTGCTTCAAGTATATTGCTTAGCATGCATGTGCGTTGGTGGTTTGTGGAAAGAGAAGAACGCGGAAAATCATCGTTTTAAGTGCGCGACAGACAGACAAACAGACAGACAAAAATTCCTCAATGTGGAGTGGTCCGCAGCCCGCGGGTCCACAAATCATCACTCCCTCTCCAACTCCCCTCGGGTCACCTTTCTCTTCCCTCAACCCCTCCTCAACCCCTCACGAATGAGATAAGCATAATAAGAGTGTACTCCGATTTGCTGACCATGCACTGAGTAGTATTGCTCCCTTCTTTGCTCTTCTCCATGTTTATAGGGGGTGGAAGGGTCGAGGGTGGTATTGATGACGACGAATTCAAAATATGGTCATTTGCTATGGGCCATCGCCCAGACCGCTCCCCCTCGCAACACAGTTCGACGCCATTCTCCCACTCTCCCACATTTGCTCACAGCACAGCACCGCCATGACCATTGACCACTAGGGCGGGGGAATGAATGGTGGTCAAGACAATGAGAAAGGTCATGCAAGTGGTAACGAACAAGACGAGAATGAGGCGCAGCAGTTGGGTCGTGGGTGCCGTCTTCAACGTGCGACAAATTTTGGCAGCCAATCCACGAACGGCGAGAATGATGCAGTACAATCTCAGCCATGTGGAGTCGCAGGCTAGGGCCGGGGCCGAGGCCGGGGCCGGGGCACAGGCGCCCGCGTAATAATTCTGGGTGGAGGCCACGCAATCAAGTCATTCTCCGCCGACGTTAGTGCCCGGTCCGGCCTGCCTTCGCCATCACTATAAACAAATCTTAGGAACAGACCTTCCCAAAGTCGCAATTTACTTGCCGTCCCCGGTTATTGCTCAAGGTCAACTGTACGTCGCACTTTCGAGAGTAGGAGACCCCACCAATATCACCATGATGGTCACCCACTCTCCTCTCCACGGCCAGCCCCCTCCCGCACTTGCCACATTCAATGCAGTCTATGAGCAAGTATTCATACAGGTCTCGTCAATGAGGATGAGGCGAGTGGCAAGGAATATGCAACCTCTCTCATTGTTGGGCGTGTTGTCGCACGATTGGCCGATGGCCGTGTCCCGTGGGGGCTTGCACCTGGAGTGGAATGTGGCCCCACCCTCCATGAGCAACGCCGCGATGCCTGAGGCGGCCATCGCAAGAGCATTGGCGCCTTGGAACCAGACCTGGTTCAGGAGCACTTGATTCAGGTGCGTCTTGCCACATCTCCCAGGGGTATAGATGAGAAACACTCCGGATGGGTGGCGAGCCTGCACAAATGCGTCGGCTTAATCAGCCCTGTCTGTCAGCTTCTCGCTCGACTTGGTTGCGTGGCCTCCGGACAGAATTATAACGCGGTAACCCCCTGCCTCGGCCTCGGCCCCGACCCCGGCCCCGGCCCTGGCCTGGGACTCCACATGGCTGTGTGTGTGTAATCATCGTCGCTGTTCATGAATTGGCTGTCAAAATATGCTTGTCGAAGATGGCACTCACTGCTGAGCATCATTCTCGTCATGCTCGTTACCACTTACATGGCCGTTCTCGTCGTCTTGACCACCATTCATGCCCCAGCCCAGGTGCACAAAAGGCATAGTGGTGCGGTGCTCTGAGTGAGGAGCGGTGATGATGATGCTGCATCAAGACGCATCCCACTTGGTGAAGGATGCGAGGTCCATGGCCAATGCCCATATTTTGAATGCGTCATCATCAATTGGAAAGGAAACGATTATTTGTGGACCCGTGGGACGCGGAACACTCCAAATTGAGGCAAGGGAAGCTCAAAACCACACAAACCACAGGACGACGTCACAAAGACTGCATAGAGGTTTGTGCATTGTATTTTTCTACATGTGTTTCGGTAAGCGTGCATGTGCTTCAGTGGTTTGTGGAAAGAGAAGAACGCGGAGAACCATCGTTTTGAGTGCGCGACAGACACAAAAAATCGATAAATACTTTAGGTAGATTGGCAGAATAACGTAATGTCGGACGAGATAAGCCAATAGGGATGTGGCAAGACGCACCTGAATCAAGTGCTCCTGAACCAGGTCTGGTTCCAAGGCGCCAATGCTCTTGCGGCGCCAATGCTCTTACGATGGCCGCCTCAGGCATCGCGGCGTTGTTCATGGAGGGCGGGGCCACATTCCACTCCAGGTGCAGGCCCCCACGGGACACGGCCATCGGCCAATCGTGCGACAACACGCCCAACAATGAGAGAGGTTGCATATTCCTTGCCACTCGCCTCATCCTCATTGACGGGACCTCTTTGCTGCACCAGGGCAACCTCGAGGCCCTCGATGAAGCACTGCGAATGGCCTTCATGGCTCACCCGGACCTTGCACATATTCCGCTCGGTGGAAAAGTCGTTGTTCTTTGGGGGGATCTCTGCCAAATCCACCCAGTGATCCGAGACGACGACCCAAATGCTACCGTGCGCGTTTCTCTGATTTGCAGCCCTCTCTGACAACTTTCCGCGTCCTTACCCTTAAGGAAAACATGCGTACTCGTTCGGCGCATGACGCGGGCCAGGATGCTACCCTCCTCCAATTGATTGCGGACCTCCTCCTCGCGGTCGGGGATGGACGGGCACCCCTATACCCACTTCAACTGTAGGTAGCCCATATGCCACCCCGTCTCTGCCTTCACCTCAGTTGGAATACCTCCTGCCCCCCTTCATGCATCCTCCGCCAGAGCTCAACAGCGACCCCATTCCCCCCTCAGCAGACAGGCTGGAGCAGGACGAGAACGAGGGTGCTTACCCCACGGAGCTCTTAAACTCCAAGAACCCGCCCGGCTTCGCCCTGCACCAACTACGGCTAAAAGTGGGCATACCTGTCATCCTGTTGCGGAACGCAGACCCGGTTCAAGGCCTTGCAAATGAGACACGTTTGCTCATCCTGCATCTTTCTCCTCGCGTCATCGAGGCCAAAATTCTGACGGGGAGCCATGTGGGTCAATTTGTCCGCCTTCCCAGCATGAACATGGACACCAACGACGACACCCAGGGTGTACCTTTCATCCTCCGCCAATGTCAGGTCCCCGGGTTTTCCTGACGGTCAGCAGTACATCGCGCTCTCGATAGGAGGAGGGATGTGTGAACCCCCCAAAAAAGAAAAAGATTACAACGTTCGAAACGGACTCTTTCTCTCCTGGTCTTCGCCTCCTTCTTCTTACATGCACACCACACGTCCGACGAATTTTGGACGAATAAGGCCCTGTCCAGGAATTCATGCGTTACATTGTCTAATTCGTCTATATTTGATGCAATCGATCACTTCTTACACATTTTGTGGCGGTGGACGAAGTCATGCCGTCACTTCGTACCCAAAATCGTGGGCAGCACAAAGTGACGAGGGTAACTCCGTACATGATTTGTGGACCCTCACGAAATTTCTTCACCACTCTGTATTTAATCTGCGCACCACCATGAAGCGGAGAGGAGTAATTCGTCAGAACAACAGATTCTAGCATAGTGGGTTAGTGGTCTGTGCAAGTCTGTAGGCGCGCAAGTACGCCGCCTCGTGAACAATCAATTCTATGACCAAATCCCAGGAGCAGACCTTCCCCAAAAAAAGCAATCTATTTGCTGTCCTCGGTATTTGCGCACGGTCAACTCTACGTTGCGCTCTCGAGAGAAGGCTACCCCACCAACATCACCATGATGATCAACCACCCTTATCTGCACACCCAGCCCACTCCACACCCAATGTAGTCTACAAGCAAGTGTTCATGTACATGAAACCGCCATAGTCACCACCACAGCAACCGGAAGACATGATGGAAGTATAGACTACCACTACTGCGCACAGGCACTCCTAACAACGTTTCGGAGGTCAACAAATTCTAGGAGCAGACGTTCCCAAAAGTCGCAATCTACTTGCCGTCACCGGTATTTGCCCACGGTCAACTTTACGTCACGCTCTTGAGAGTTGATGGGGTCTGCGAGACCAAGATCGAAAGGGTCCGTTTCCAATGTTGTTTTCTTTTCTTGTTTGGAACGTCTGCCCCTGGAATTTTTACCCCCCCCCCAAAAAAAACAACAACATCCAAAACAGACTTTTTTTCTTTTGGTCTTCGCCTACTTCTTCACACACACACCATCAAACAAGTAAGCCCCCCAGGTGTGCACCTCGCTTACATGCCCCCCCTTTACTTACTCCTTCACCCACCTCTCTTTTTTCCTATGACTCACACAACAAATTCACACCCCTGGCTGCTCACAGGGCAGGCGTACTTGCTTAGACTCAATAAAAGATATGGACATGTAAAGATCTGTACAAGAATCGATCCATAGCGGTGGGGCATCGCGAACCCCTGAAATGCCACAGGAAAAGGAACAACCAAAGATATCCCGGGTGAATTGTCGAGTCCTGTGTGTACTCGAAATGTACTCAGTGATGACTCTTTCTATTTTAATCATCTTTACAATTAATTCACTAGTGAATAAACCCTTACCAAGTCCGGGCAGTTGAAGTCAGAGGGCATCAGGGTAGAAGGATGTGAGTTCTAATGGTGTCCCTTTGATGAAAGTCTTTCTCTGTCATTGTTGGCACGTCATCACGTTTTTAGGGCTCCCGGCATCACCTCTATGTGTACAAATCTTTCGGAAGGGACACAAGCCGATCATCATGATCAGAAATGTAGACGAGTGGACGGAAAGAGAAGGAAAATGTGCTCTCCAACCACGCCCAGAAGTTGACCTCCCACACTAGAAAGCCAGTTTGCGCGAGAAATATACGTAGAGCGTCCCGAGAGAGCGCATGAAATGTAATCACAGAGTCTCGATCTAAAATAAAGAATCCTCCAGCGAACCGCCAATGCACCTTCTCGAGGAGGCCCTTGACATCTAAGTTGGTAGTTTTCGGCCAGATACCAGCAAACGCCATCAATGGCACCTTCAAAGACATTTGACCGATTGCTTGCAATTTTAAGATCGCATTTTCTGTTTTGAACACATGTGCTACATTAAAATCGATCCATGCCAAGTGTGAGGATAGTGTATGGTTGAGTGCCATGTACAGAAACTCTGGCTTGGAAAGCTGGAGTGCCATATATTGAAAAGTATCCTTTTTTTCCCCTCTGACGCCTGGTAGTTTAAGATTTTGGAAACTATTGATTATCTTGTACGTGTCAAATATGGTCCAGTCAATTGTAATCACTCTCTTAATATTTGGATGTTGCTCAGCGACTTTCTCCAAGAGAGGAGAAAATGTAGGACTGACGAAGACGATAAGCGGTATACCACTCGCGGCTAGCTTATTGAAGTGTTTCATTCTCTCGTCGACCGATTTAACATCGTAATCGGCCCCCAAGTCTACTAGCGCTGTTACAAACATAGTCTTGGTCTCATGAGGGGCCAGATTACAAGGCGCGAGCAGTAGCGGCATTCTCTTTCGTTGTCCATCAGGATAAAAAAGATTTGCTACCCAAAAGAATATAATGCCCAAGAGAGACAGAGTCAAAATTTGTATTCTACGAGTTGGGACCATGATAAGAACTCAACAGTTCTGTGCCTTTTGAAAGGATGTAAGAGACCGCAGAGTTTATGTCATGATGGCAATGTATATACACTCAGGCAACGTTGGTATATGAGAAGAATAAGGCGTAAAGCAGCAGATTGCGACAGATTTCGCACTAAAGCATTATTGCGGACCCATCAGTGCATTGCATTGAACTTGCGCTCTCGTTTTAAATCATGCACATTTGTATAAATTGCCTGTGCTCTTAAGGTTTTCTTACCGTTCTTTGATCACCTGTATTCATCAAAGCATAGCTTTGATGGTTTTGCTGGGGGCATCGGTCACCGAGACATAAGAAATAGCGTTAGAAAGGTATTTTGATCATCAGAGTGCAGCCGTCATCCATATCATCATCATCATCATCATCATCATCATCATCATCATCATCATCATCATCATCATCATCATCATCATCATCATCATCATCATCATCATCATCATCATCATCATCATCATCATCATCATCATCAACAACAACGAATATGCCATCACTAAGCAATGCAAACGTTTCGCAGGATGCATAAAAGTGTCTATTCAGCGACAAGATTACGCTAGAAACCTCACAGACCAGCACGCAACATGAAGCGTCAAAGAGCCGCATTCTGACCAAAGACTTTCGACACCGTCGATATTCGACATCAAACATTTTCATATACCTTGACTTTTTTTTCCACCGGCTTTTGGTGTCCATGAGCTTATAAAGGTTATTTGTATAAGACTTGTAGCTGAGGACGTTGAGGTTTTCAGCTTCATACTTCGCCTCCAATTCAGGTGTCTTGCAACCGAACTAATCGATAAGTCTGGTGCCTCTTCGCTCTAACTAAAAAGCTATGATTGCATGAGGTATCTTAGACTTTATTATCTTGGCAAACTAGAGGATACGCCCGCCCTGTGGGCGGCCAGAGTGGTGTATTTGTTGTGTGAGGTGGGTGAAGGAGGAAGTAAGGGGCAGCATGTAAGCAAGGTGCACACCTGGGGGATTTACTTGTTTGATGGTGTGTGCTGCATGAAAAAGCAGGAGAAAAAAAACTTGTTGAGAGGTTCTTATTTGTTCTATTTTGGGGGGTCGACAAATCTCAGGGGTAGTTGCAATCTACTTGCCGTCCCCGGTATTTGCCAACGGTCAACTCTACGTCGTGCTCTCGAGAATGAGAGTAGGAGACATCGAGATGATCATAACCCATCCACCTCTGCACGGTCAGCCATCTCCTGCGCTCACCACACACAATATGGTCTGTAAGCAAGTGTTCATGTACATGCGACCATCATAGCCACTACCACAGCAACCCCGAGAAATGATGGAAGTATAGAATGCCACTACACCGCACAGGCATACTCAATCAAAAAAGAGGACAGACTCCCCGAAACAGAAACCAAAAGATGAAGAGAAAAAAGCCCGTAGTCGGTGATGCATTGTACTCACCCAATCCTCAAATGGACTCTGATCTCGTCGATCTGAGGGGCATTGTTGTCCTACACCAATAAACATTCCGGGATGAAGACGGCCACTTCAGATCGACTGATGGAGAGGTTGTACCGATGGGTATCGGCGCCTTTTCAAGTAGGTATGAGACGGAGGACGACTTCTGGGTGATGAGCAGGAGTTGGTAATTCATTCTCTCATTATTGAGGGGGGCGATGGAGGGTGGAGGGAATTGTGGTGATGATGACGAATTTCAAATATGGGCACACGCCGCAACCAGCCAACGCATTTGTGCAGGCTTGCCTCCCATCCGGATTATTTTTCATCCATAGCCCAGGAAAATATGGCAAGGCGCACCTGAAACAAGTGCTCTTGAACCAGGTACGGACTACAGAGAAAGTTATGTTCGACTTTTGGTCTTTTCATTTTTCTGGAGTTTCCAACTACCATCACGAGCTTTGCCACCGACATGATGGCATCTACTTCTATAAAAATGTGATCATCAAATAAAGCCCGCCGCGGATTTGAACGAGAATATTACCATTTCTCTGAGAGAAGTTATTTCATTCGACGAAGAGAAGAAGGAGAGCGAGGAGGTGGAGGGTGAGGAGGTGGAGGGTGAGGAGGTGGATGACGAGGATGTCGAAGGTAAGGGGGGGTAGATCGAGGAGAGACAGGACAAGGAGATAGATATGGAGGGACAAGACCAAGAGATTGAGAGACAGAGGATATTTGCATTTTTTCATTCCCCAAAGAGAAGATCTGAGGGCATAGAATCCTTCGCGCCCAAAATTGAGTTTGACCCCCGAAATCATCATACAGCCCTCTTAGATCCCTTAACCGACAAAAAGCGTGAAGCGCGTATATGTAACAAAAACACGACAAATTATATATACCGCGCGGACTATACAGAAAGTTATGTCCATTCTTTGCTCTTTTTACTTTTTGGGGGTTTAAATCACCATTACGAGCCTTGCCACCGATATGATGGCATCTACTTCTATCATAATGAAAGCACCAAAGTAAGCCCGCCCCGCATGACGGAATGGTGGCGGCTTCAGGCCTATCTCATCGGAGTGGCCATCAGCACTGGTATTTTGGCGCTTCTTGTCAATTTTGGTCTTCAGCTTCCAAACACATTGCTTAGACGCATCAACAGCGTAGGCATAAACATTCGACACATTGGTCATGGCAAACCCGTTCATGTCCAGACTACCGCCCAAACTGACTATCTGCCAAGAATCGTGGAACCATCATGCGGAGAAGAGCAAAAAACGTATGTAGTCCGTGCGGTGTATGTTATTTTTAGTGTTTTTGATTTAATTATGCGCTTCTCTGTTGGTTTAGAGATCTAAGAGGGCTGTATGATGATGTTCAGGAGTGAAATATGCCCCAAACTTTGATGCACTCGAAGTAATGATTGCACGTAAGAGCTGGGAGAAACAGCAAAAGGATGGGAGAACGGAGGCGGCGAGGGAGGCGGACAAGGCATCTCCACGCCCCAAGGCGCCATCACTCTTGCGCCATCACTCTTGCCATGGCTGCCTCAGGCAGAGAAAGGAGTATAGTGGACGTGTTAACTGACTGAAGAATCGTTTTGGTATTCGTACGAAGGCCACAAAGAGTGGAAATGACAGGAGGGCTGGTGCTGGACGAGTCTATGTTTCTGGAGGGAAATGTCTTCAATGACGACCGCTCTGATTTCAAGACAAAGAACCACAAATTCCCTGCAAAGGCACTCCTTCAGAGGAACTTTTGGGTGTCATGTGCGTCGCGAGCCAGTCCCAACAGTGGCGATGTGGTGCACAATCACCTGGGGAAAGACATGCACCACATGGTCCCGACGATGGAGGCGGGGAAGACTATTAAGAGGTGGCCATGCTTCCACGGGATAATGGACTTGACGGGCGAGACGGACACACAATGTCTTCGATAGTGAAGCAGCAGCTTGACCCGCAGGAGAAGAATTGCATAAAAGTGAGGGTGCAGCACAAGGAGATGAGTTACCCTGATGCTTTCGAGGCCTTCAAAGTAAGCGACATGTTGAAGGGCCATGTGGAGGCAAACGAGATTTCAACTTCCCTTTTCACCTTCTCCTGGTTCTTAACCAACAAATCATTTCAGATCATTTCAGGTCAATAACCCTCGTCGCAACCCCTCACAGAAAACTCATTGTCTGCAAGCCACGCGGCTGAGGGTAATAGCATGCATATGCACAAGGCATGCCTGTCTGCTGCAGAATTGCCGGAAGCGGGGCCCGATGAATCTCCTACACTGCCGGGTGCAAAGGTCTTTCACCACGGCAACCTCTTATCTCTCCCCTCTTTCCCACATCCAATGAGGTGCAATGGCCTGGGCCATGTCTTTGGTCAAAAAGTAGCAGGATGTATCGACGAGAAAGTCGTTTCATGCGAGTATGATGTGGCTCATATTTTCCAGGGATTCGCAATTATCAAATGTTAGAAAGGTGCCTTTGGTGTCCAGAATCTTGCGCAGCGAGAATGTCAAGTCTAATTTTTCTTGTACGAGGAGATTGTGCAGAAGTTCCAGATGGTCGGGTTCGTTGAAATTATCCTCGTCTAGGTACGCGATGTAGTCGTAGTTTAAAAGCATGGCCATGCTCGCGTAGATGCGGTGACCCAGCCATCCGTCGGCACCAGCTGGGAAAGGCAATACCATGACATGGAGTGGCATTTTATGATTTAACCTTGGCCATAAGCCTTGACCTTTGGGAACCAAAGGTCTTATCCCATCATCACTTGAGAATCAAACTTCCTGGTATAACTCACTCCTGAATCATCAAAGCGCGAAGCGCGTTAATCGATACAAAAACACCAAAAATAACATAAACCGTACGGACTATACAGAAAGATATGTAAGTTTTTTGCTCTTTTTACTTTTAAATCACCATAACGAGCCTTGTCACCGGCATAAAGACATCTATTCTATCATATTTTGAGCACCAAAATAAGCCCGCCCCGCATGACGGGGAAGCTGCCGGCATCAGTCCCACTCGTTGGTGCGGGATGACCGGCAGCCAAAGGAGCGGCTTGTTTAGAGCGGGATGGCGTCATCGTCCCGCGAAAACGCCAGAGGCCTGGTACCGGCAGCTTCCCCGTCATGCGGGCGGGCTTATTTTGGTGCTTAAAATATGATAGAAGGAGATGTCTTGCGACGTTGAAGAAGATGATGCGTCTAGTAAAACAAATGGAAGAAGGAAATGAAGTCTGGATGAAAGAGCAGCGTCCTCCACCAGCATTGCGTGCTGCACCTCGAAGCCCTCGACAAAGCAAGTACCGGACCTCTGTGCGACATCACGCCCAACAATGACAAGGCTCACATATTCCTCGCCACTGGCCTCATCCCCTTTGACGAGATCTCCACCTTATAGTCAACAAAGTTCACCCGGACCTTGCACATGTTCCCTTCGGTGGAAAGGTCGTCGTTCTCTCGGGAGATCTCCTCCGCCGAATCCTCTCAGTGGCCCGAGACGACGATCAAAATGCTTCTGTGCGCGCTTCCCTCATTTGCGACCCTCTCGGGTCCTCTCGCTCTCAAGAGCGCCACGTATTGACCGTGGGCAAAACCCGATGAAGGCATGTAGATTGCTACCTTTTTGGAATGTCTGCCTCTGGAGTTTGTTTACGACCCGCCTTCCCCCCAAAAAACGCACTCTTTTTCTTTTGGTCTTCCCCTGCTTCTCCACACACTCACAACACCATTACACAAGTCGCTCCCCCAGGTTTGCACCTGAAGTACATCCTCCCCCTTTAATTCCTCCTTCATCCATATTCTCTTTTCCTATGACTTACACAACAAATACTTATACACAACCCTGGCTGCCCACAGGGCCGGCGTACCCGGTCGTACTTTAGATTACATTTTTGTCAGTCTGTCGCACTTGAAACGATGGTTTTCTGCGTTCTTCTCTTCCTACAGGCCACCATAACACATGCACAACCCACAATAACAAAACTACAATGCACAAGACTCTATGCAGTCTTTGTCCGGTCGTCCCGTCATTTGTGGGGATTTAAGCTTTCCGTTCCTTAAAGTGCAGTGTTCCGCGGACCGCGGGTCCACAAATCATCTTTGTCCCTTCAACTCACCTCAAGTCAATTTTCTCTTCCCTCAACCCCTCACAAATGAAATCAGCGTCTTAAGAGCGCAGACTTATTTGCTGACCATCCACTGAGTGGCTGCTCAAGTACCCCCCCCCGTGGGCAGGCAGGGGTCTGTATTTGTTGTGTGAGTCTTAGGAAAAAAGAGGGGTGGGGGAAGAAAGAAGCAAAGGGGGGGCATGTACGCCAGGTACACACCTGGGGAATTTACTTATTTGATGGGTACACACGTGTAGTGCGTGAAGAAGCAGGAAAAGACCGAGAGACAAAGAGTCCGTTTCGGAGGTTCTTTTTTGTTTCTGTTTTGGGGGGTTAGCAAATCCCAGGGGCAGACCTTCTCCAAAGTCGTAATCTACTTGCCGTCCCTAGTATCTGACAAGGGTCGACTCTACGTTGCGCTCTCGAGAGCAAGAGGAGGAGACCCCACCATTATGACCATGCACGGAGGGATCGGAACACTTGGGGAGAGGTCTTCCTATGAATTTGTTCCAAGTATTCAGTTTGCCCCCACATTGTCGCAAATACAGTTTGCAATATAACAAAACAATTTATATGGTTGGAGACTAAATTATGCATGCAAAAAAAGGTTGTGACAAATGCACTGCGTGGTTATGTTGGTGGGGTCTCCTACTCTCGCTTCTAGAGCGCGACGTAGAGTTGACCGTAGGCAAATACCGGGGACGTCCCCTTAGGTGAAAAACAATACCTGCTGTCATGCACGAATGAGATTTAAAGGCACTCATATTTTGTTCTCATCTACTTCTGCATATAACAGATGATCTTTCTTATCCCTAAGTCCAAGAAGACGACCTTCCAGCTGCTCAAAATTTCCCCATCTACAGGCTTGGTGCTGTTGGGCATAACATTTTTTTGTGCTACCTGGTGGCCGGCAAGTAGTGTAACGCCATTGTCAATATCCTCGGAAGCAGCATCATCGATAACCGATATTCTTACCAAACGGGCTTCGCTAGATGCCGTACGGCGTATTGCCGCTCAACTTCAAAAGACGGTCACCTCAAGCTGTAAATTGAGTCGATTTGGTAGTGAGTGGGGCCATCATACCCTGTGCGACTACAAGCCAGCGAAATCATGCCAATTTTATTCATTTGGCATATCAAATGATTATTCCTTTGACACGGATCTAGCTCAAAAATGGGGCTGCCAGGGTTTCGCAGCTGATCCTACAGTCATCCATCCCTCTAAGCTACATCCCAACGTGACATTTCATAGCATTGGTGCCAAAATGCGAACAGCGTTACCCTTTCAAATTGTCACATCTATGCCAGCCCTTCGAAAATGGCTCGGGCACGCCCAAGTGACTGTTCTCAAGATGGACTGCGAGGGCTGCGAGTACTCATTGGGGGAAGACATTGCACTGGAGGACCCAGCATTTTTTACACACGTCGATCAATTTGCGGTTGAGGTTCACGTGAGTAAACACTGGTTAGAGACGCAGAATGCTCTCTACTCGCTAGGCTTACTTTTTCATTTTCTGGATGAAGCAGGTCTAAGGCTTCAGCATGCGGAAATCCTGGGCTGTGATCCAGAAAAGGAAAGGATAGGATGTATGGACGAGTTGGTTGAAATGGATTACCCATGTGGCCTCGGGAAGAGTTGCCATAATTATTTGTTTGCCCGCTAAATGATCAATCTAAAAGTATGCATGCAATTGAACAGAGGAGTCCATTTCTCCCTCCCTCGCTTCCTCCCTCCGGTAACCTGACCCAAACTATTGGACGACCCGGGTCTGATTTGGCAGCCCGGGTATTCTGCGGACCGTGTGCAAAAATAATTCTAGACGAGGCATAAACAGGAAAGATGGAAAAATGGAAAAGAAGAGGTAATGAGGATGAGTATGTGAGCAGTCGAAATGATTGTGCGCTGTTGTTTTTGGAGGGGGGCTTGAAATTAACTCATCCCTTCTCACCCCCTTAACTAGGTTGACCCGGGGCGCCTCAAAATTAGCTAGACCCGGGTAAACACCTCAGACCCATCGACCGACACTTCTCCACGAAGTCTTTTATCCTTTTCATGGAATTAGCAGGATTACCTCAGATACAAAGTAGCGAATATTCGAACCAATTTGACAGCTCAATTTTCGAAGTACTTCTCACTGTTCCCTTCATTCTAAACCTTATTGACATATGAGACCCTATGCACCGCTGTGGGTAATTGACGGAGAAAGGAGTATAGTGGACGTGTTAACTGACTGAAGAATCGTTTTGGTATTCGTACGAAGGCCACAAAGAGTGGAAATGACAGGAGGGCTGGTGCTGGACGAGTCTATGTTTCTGGAGGGAAATGTCTTCAATGACGACCGCTCTGATTTCAAGACAAAGAACCACAAATTCCCTGCAAAGGCACTCCTTCAGAGGAACTTTTGGGTGTCATGTGCGTCGCGAGCCAGTCCCAACAGTGGCGATGTGGTGCACAATCACCTGGGGAAAGACATGCACCACATGGTCCCGACGATGGAGGCGGGGAAGACTATTAAGAGGTGGCCATGCTTCCACGGGATAATGGACTTGACGGGCGAGACGGACACACAATGTCTTCGATAGTGAAGCAGCAGCTTGACCCGCAGGAGAAGAATTGCATAAAAGTGAGGGTGCAGCACAAGGAGATGAGTTACCCTGATGCTTTCGAGGCCTTCAAAGTAAGCGACATGTTGAAGGGCCATGTGGAGGCAAACGAGATTTCAACTTCCCTTTTCACCTTCTCCTGGTTCTTAACCAACAAATCATTTCAGATCATTTCAGGTCAATAACCCTCGTCGCAACCCCTCACAGAAAACTCATTGTCTGCAAGCCACGCGGCTGAGGGTAATAGCATGCATATGCACAAGGCATGCCTGTCTGCTGCAGAATTGCCGGAAGCGGGGCCCGATGAATCTCCTACACTGCCGGGTGCAAAGGTCTTTCACCACGGCAACCTCTTATCTCTCCCCTCTTTCCCACATCCAATGAGGTGCAATGGCCTGGGCCATGTCTTTGGTCAAAAAGTAGCAGGATGTATCGACGAGAAAGTCGTTTCATGCGAGTATGATGTGGCTCATATTTTCCAGGGATTCGCAATTATCAAATGTTAGAAAGGTGCCTTTGGTGTCCAGAATCTTGCGCAGCGAGAATGTCAAGTCTAATTTTTCTTGTACGAGGAGATTGTGCAGAAGTTCCAGATGGTCGGGTTCGTTGAAATTATCCTCGTCTAGGTACGCGATGTAGTCGTAGTTTAAAAGCATGGCCATGCTCGCGTAGATGCGGTGACCCAGCCATCCGTCGGCACCAGCTGGGAAAGGCAATACCATGACATGGAGTGGCATTTTATGATTTAACCTTGGCCATAAGCCTTGACCTTTGGGAACCAAAGGTCTTATCCCATCATCACTTGAGAATCAAACTTCCTGGTATAACTCACTCCTGAATCATCAAAGCGCGAAGCGCGTTAATCGATACAAAAACACCAAAAATAACATAAACCGTACGGACTATACAGAAAGATATGTAAGTTTTTTGCTCTTTTTACTTTTAAATCACCATAACGAGCCTTGTCACCGGCATAAAGACATCTATTCTATCATATTTTGAGCACCAAAATAAGCCCGCCCCGCATGACGGGGAAGCTGCCGGCATCAGTCCCACTCGTTGGTGCGGGATGACCGGCAGCCAAAGGAGCGGCTTGTTTAGAGCGGGATGGCGTCATCGTCCCGCGAAAACGCCAGAGGCCTGGTACCGGCAGCTTCCCCGTCATGCGGGCGGGCTTATTTTGGTGCTTAAAATATGATAGAAGGAGATGTCTTGCGACGTTGAAGAAGATGATGCGTCTAGTAAAACAAATGGAAGAAGGAAATGAAGTCTGGATGAAAGAGCAGCGTCCTCCACCAGCATTGCGTGCTGCACCTCGAAGCCCTCGACAAAGCAAGTACCGGACCTCTGTGCGACATCACGCCCAACAATGACAAGGCTCACATATTCCTCGCCACTGGCCTCATCCCCTTTGACGAGATCTCCACCTTATAGTCAACAAAGTTCACCCGGACCTTGCACATGTTCCCTTCGGTGGAAAGGTCGTCGTTCTCTCGGGAGATCTCCTCCGCCGAATCCTCTCAGTGGCCCGAGACGACGATCAAAATGCTTCTGTGCGCGCTTCCCTCATTTGCGACCCTCTCGGGTCCTCTCGCTCTCAAGAGCGCCACGTATTGACCGTGGGCAAAACCCGATGAAGGCATGTAGATTGCTACCTTTTTGGAATGTCTGCCTCTGGAGTTTGTTTACGACCCGCCTTCCCCCCAAAAAACGCACTCTTTTTCTTTTGGTCTTCCCCTGCTTCTCCACACACTCACAACACCATTACACAAGTCGCTCCCCCAGGTTTGCACCTGAAGTACATCCTCCCCCTTTAATTCCTCCTTCATCCATATTCTCTTTTCCTATGACTTACACAACAAATACTTATACACAACCCTGGCTGCCCACAGGGCCGGCGTACCCGGTCGTACTTTAGATTACGTACGTCATGCGGGCGGGCTTATTTTGGTGCTTAAAATATGATAGAAGGAGATGTCTTGCGACGTTGAAGAAGATGATGCGTCTAGTAAAACAAATGGAAGAAGGAAATGAAGTCTGGATGAAAGAGCAGCGTCCTCCACCAGCATTGCGGCGGGAAGGGGGATGTCCCTTTGACCATTGCGTGGATGTCGGAGCGTCCATCCCTTTATGGGGCAGAACGACGGGATGACTGCGGTCAAGCAGCTGGGGGAGCTCACCATGTGCAGGAAGAATATGGACGGCATGCGCTCCTGGGCCTGCTACGACAGGACGTGCCCGGAATGCAAGGACAAGTTGTACATCGAGGGTTGTCCTGTCCAGCACAGCGAGAGCGGGATCACTAAGTGGTTCAAGAAGGTGAGGAAGGCGATGGAAGCACGAGCAAGCGGCGCCGATGGAACAGTGGAGGGAGGGAACAAGAGATGTGCTGGCTGGATGAGCAGTACACAGGTACTCTCCGGGAGTACATGGAGGAGATGCGGAGGGAGACTGCTCGATTCGGGAGGCACTGGCGCATGCATGTGTCCCAACAAAAAGCCTACAAACGCATGGGGGAGGAAGATACAATGGTGCCGGGGAAGCTCTACACAATCATGGACTTTGCCATGAATTACTCGAGTATTTTGCCGAGAATCAGACGACTTTGCTGCCGGTTGTGGTGTGGTTTCTGGCCCCGACGGGACGTGCCAGAAAGTTAAAGATGCAGCAGCATTCCCGCATGTACCTCAGCACGGACCGCCGGCACTCCAACAATTTGGTGCAAAATATGCTGGACAATTCGTTGGCGCACCTCAAGGAGGTCACGAGGGAGCCAGCGGCAGGGGTGGAGGAGTGTGCAATGCGGCGGCTCTCCGTATGGAGCGACTGGTGTAAGGGGCATTTTAAGAAAGGGTAGCAGAAGAGGAAATCGTTGGGTCTGGTGAAGGACAAACTATTCAACCTTGAGGGCACCGAGCACCATTTCTTCGCCAGCTGCCACGGTAAGGGTCCTTGCGATGGGTTGAGAGGGTGGACAAAGACGTTCCTGTGGGACAATGATATGAAGAAGGGTAACCACCTCGGTACTTCCCAGGATGTTTTCAATTGTCCGGTCAAGCACAAATAGTACCACGACAGCGAGGAGTGGGAGGCGGAGACGGGCATCCAGCTGAAGGCGAATTCCCGCACCTTCGTATTTGTGGAGTTGGTGGGTGTGGACAAGGATGTGGTGAGGGATATGGCGGGGATCAAGTCTCATCATAGCTTTGTGACGTGCGGTGGGTACGTTTTGATATTTCCCACCTCCTGCACGTGCCAGCGTTGCAGAAACATGAAATATGATAAGTGCGAGCTTGTGGCGTCGCACTTATCATAGAGGAGGGAAACGAATAGTGGACAGACCTGCAGAAATTCGTTCCTGCTATCCAGGAGAAGCGCATCACCTTTGGTTCCCTGTTTGTGTAGGGGTGGGCTGTAATGGCCAAATGCGACGTGGACTATTGAGTGCTGATGCTAGCGGACGTGGACCAGCGCAAAGCATATTCGGAGGACAAGCCCAAGAACTGGACATGTCTTGGGACAAAGCTACGATATGCGGTCAATTTGGGTGAATTTGGTAGTGGGTGTGATGAGCACTGGTCACTGGCGCACAACAAAAAACAGTGCGCAGCGGGAAGCATCGAACAAAGAGCAGACGATCAAGTCGCGGAATGACCCGGAGAAAAATCAGATACGACCCGTGGAAAAGAAAGTATATACATGTGGTGTCACCAATTACCCTCCAGGACTTAGGAGTAGGTATCAAGGACCTTATCTAGAATTGATCGTAATAGGTTCATTCAGATTGAGTTCACAGAGGTGATGGCCGCCTGGCAACAACTCTGGAAGAACCCTGGAACCACACTAATAGTTAACAACTGGTCGAACACCATTTAAGGGATTTCGTGCACGAAATCTCGAGAGAATGCTCTTGAGAGTGAAGAGCATGTTCGATGGTTCTATTTCTTGTCTGCCAAAGAGGCTGCTGATTGCTCTGAAAAAGAATCAAATAGCTGACAAGATTATCCTTGCTAGCATTTACTCAGCCCATATTTCAATCCTGCACGCCCGGACTCTCCAATTCTTCGGCCATGCAGCCAGTAGCTCGAAGCAATGGGCATTCTTCATTGAGATGCCGATTCCGCACTTCAAAATGGATTAGCAGGAAAACGGGTGTCTAACTCCGCCTGCCCTGGTTCATCAAACGCCGAGAAGATCTCCTTCTTGCGACCTATGAAATAATAACCAGATTCTTCAAATCCTCTGGCTTTTGCGAAGCTTGTGTGATGGTCGCCTATGTACAGGGTATCAAACATTCGCAAAAAATGCTGTAAAAACACGCGCTTCACACGAATGGGATGAAGAAGCGCGGAGCCCAGCACCAGCGCGTCCTTGTCCGGGTCATCGAAGTAACGCTCTCCGAACACTAAGATCCCGCCGGGCTTCAAAGCGCTATACACGGCCGTGAGGAAGTCGATGGCACTGAACACATGTTCGATGACATTAATAGCCACAACTGTATCAAAAAATTCCGTAGCAGGCAGCTCTTCCACCGGTAAGGAGAGCAAATTTACCCGCTGACCATGAATGGTATTATCTTTGTAGATACAGTTATCCAAAGCTAAGTACCGAAAGATGTTGGGTTCTGCCAGATAGATATTTTTGATGCGCACGTTGTTTCGAACATTAAGAATATTGTTGGTCTGTGTGTATGGGCCAGCGCCAATTTCAAGGTAATTACCCAAGTCTGAAGAAAGCGCTGCGAAGGCTCCTAACCCTTCCGCATGCTCAGGATTTCGGTCGTCCGGTCCCATCTTTTCCAAATTCCTTCCAGATGGCATACTCTATGTCGGATACTCTTTCCCAGCTGGATTTGGGGACTTGAATGATGCCGGCATCCTCCTGCCAATAACAAAATATGCCGCAGCTGAGAGGATCTTTCTCGGCGATGTGGCACGCTTCAACAGGGTACTCCTGAACCGGTTTCTCCTGGACCTCTTTCAAAGTATGAAATACAGGGCAATGGTCTCCTGTAAGCAACCAATCGGCTGTGCGAATGTTTTGACAACCGCTGCCGGTACGTCCTGGCAAACAGAAACATTTGCCTAGGAAGCATTTCTCCATGGGGCCGCACTTGCCGTTGCATGTCAACAAATATTTGTAATCAAGACTTGCCGCAACATCGTCCCTGAGACCGTGCAATTCAGTCGTTAAAAGGACCTTTTCTCTATCTTGATGCCAGTGTAACAAGCTCACTGCCACGAGGAGACTCAGAAACGAATTGATTTTTAGCCACCTACGTAGATGATAGGCATTGAACCATCTGTCCGATTTTTCCATGAGCAACGCGAGAGAGCACCCGACAAAGGGCGACAACTGAGGCCGGGACGCTTGGAATGTGTAGAGAGGTGTGAAGATCCCAATAATTTATGTGAAAGTAAATGCGTGAGGCGTCCTGCAGAAACTGTCTGGACATAATTCACATCAGTGTGTGAGATTGATTTCTATTGTATGATCGAACCGCATTACTTGATGGAAACCTGTCCTCTATACAGACATTGATTCGCACTAGTGACACAAAGCATCATTAAAATTGCACAAATTCAAGATCTCGATACCGGAAGATGTATGTTTGGGTCCGATGCTATTGGACAGAGAATTCTTTGCAAGTAGATATGATTTAAACTACAAAGCTGGGCACATCGATTCATTTAGATCCCTGACCAACATATAGGGCGAATCGCATAGTCACAACAATACCAAAATGACATAACACGTACGCATTATACACAAGAGTTTTCTATTTGCTCCCATTTTTCTTCATTTTTTAGTTCTGTTACATAATACGTGAGTTGCCCTCAGCATGATGATCAATACATCTATCACGCAGTGAGCACCAAAAAAAGCCTTCCCCGGGTCACAAGGAACATGCCTGCAAAATCGACGGGATTTATGATGTTGAAATTATGGTAACATATCATAGCATTCATTCAATTTTCCCAATGATATGCACTGCAATTGTACCAATGCGCTTTCTTTCGGGGACTCATTTACGGATGTAGCTTTTAAGTTTAATGAAGTCAAATTGCGATGACATGTTTAGATATTACTGGCGGGCCCGCCATGTGGGCAGCCAGGGGTGTGTATTTGTTGTGTGAGTCTTAAGACAAAAGAGGGGTGGGTGGAGAATAAACTAAAGGGGAAGCATGTACGCCAGGTGCACACCTGAGGTAGTGACTCCTGTAATGATGTATGTATGTGTGAAGAAGGAGGCAAAGACCGAGAGCGAAAGATTCCGTTTCGGATGTTGTCATCTTTTCTTTTTTGGAAGGTTAACAAATCGCAGGGTCAGAGCTTCCAAGAAGTCGCAATCTACTTGCTGTCCCCTCTCGCTTTCGAGAGCGCGACGTAGAGTTGACCTTGGGCAAAAACATGGGACGGCAAGTGGATTGCGACTTCTTGGACACTCTGACCCTGCGATTTGTTGACCTCCAAAATGTTTTTAGGTGTTGCTGTGCGCTGTTGTGGTAGTCTATACTTCCATCATGTCTTCCGGTTGCTGTGGTAGTGACTGTGGCGGTTTCATGTACATGAACACTTGCTTAGAGACTACATTTGGTGTGGCAAGTCTGGGAGCGGGAGGGGGCTGGCCGTGGAGAGGAGGGTGGGTGACCATCATGGTGATGTTGGTGGGGTCTCCTATTCTCGAAAGCGCGACATAGAGCTGACCGTGGGCAAATACTGGGGACGGCAAGTAGATTGCGACCTTTTGGAAGGACTGTCTCTGGAATTTGTTTATGGTCATGGCGAAGGCAGGCCGGACCGGGTACTGACCTCGGCGGAGGATGAAAGGTACGCCCTTGGTGTCGTCGTTGGTGTGCATGTGGATCCTGGGAAGGTAGACAACTTGACCCACGTGGATCCCCGTCAGAATTTTGGCCTCGATGACGCGAGGAGAAAGATGCAGGATGAGCAAACGTGTCCCATTGGCAAGGCCTTGAACCGGGTCTGCGTTCCGCAACAGGATGATAGGTATGTCCACTTTTAGCCGTAGTTGATGCGGGGCGAAGCCGGGCGGGTTCTTGGAGTTTAAGAGCTCCGTGGGGTAAGCACCCTCGTTCTCGTCCTGCGCTAGCCTGTCTGCTGAGAGATAAGTCTTTTTTTCTCCGGGGAAAAACTGGACGGCGTGGTCGCTCGAGGCGTCAACGTCCCTGTTCTTGGGGATGAGGATGGCGCGATCAATGAGATTTTTTACCGTTGTATTGCGCGCATCATTGAAGTCCCCGTAGACGTGGTCGAGGAGCCGAATGGGGTCGTAGTTCAGCTCTGGCGGAGAGCGCATGAAAGGGGGCATGATATACTCCAACTGAGATGGAGGCGGAGGCGGGGTGGCATGAGGGGTACCTACAGTTGAAGGGGGTGGGAGTGCCCGTCCTTCCCCGACCGCGAGGAGGTCCGCAATCCATGGGAGAAGGGTCGAATCCTGGCCCGCGCATGCGCCGCACGAGTACGCATTTTTTTTTCTCCTCCAGGGTAAGGACGCGGATGCGTTGCTAGAGAGGGCTGCAAATCAGAGAAACGCGCACGGTAGCATTTGGGTCATCGTCTCGGACCACTGAGAGGATTGGGAGGAGATCCCCCGAAAAAACGACGACATTTCCACCGAAGGGAGGATGTGCAAGGTCCGGGTGAGCCATGAAGGCCATCCGCAGTGCTTCATCGAGGGCCTCGAGGTTGTCCTGGTGTAGCATAGAGGTCTCGTCAATGAGGATGAGGCGAGTGGCAAGGAATATGCAACCTCTCTCATTGTTGGGCGTGATGTCGCACGATTGGCCAATGGCCTTGTCCCATGGGGGGCTTGCACCTGGAGTGGAATGTGGTCCCGCCCTCCATGAACAACGCCGCGATGCCTGAGGCGGCCATCGCAAGAGCATTGGCGCCTTGGAACCAAACCTGGTTCAGGAGCACTTAATTCAGGTGCGTCTTGCCACATCTCCCGGGGGTATAGATAAAAAACACTCCGGATGGGTGGCGAGCCTGCACAAATGCGTCAGCTTCTTGAGGGGTGTGCGGGGACCGTGCAATGGCCTCAGTGACGGCGTCGGTGCGTGTGGGAGGGGTGGGGAGGCCATGTTGCTCGGGGGTGTTGTCGCGGCCGCAAAGGATACGTTGGAGGTATGATACGAAGGACGACGTCTGGGAGATCACCAGGTGTTGGTAATATTATTCTCTCGGGCCTCGTCGATCGCCTGTGCATAAGCACATGCCGCGTTCCTAAATTCGTTGATCAAGGGGTTAATCCTAAACAGGAGTCGTTGCAGTGTCCGAGGTGTGCCAGGTCTGAGGATGACCGAACGGTTGGGCCGTGGAGGCATGAGGGCGAGGCGTGCGTCGTGCTGCTCTTGGGTGCTGTCGATTATGTACAGCTATGCAAAGCTGGGCGTGTAGCCCCGAATTCGGTCTGGTATGAGAGGCCCCATTTTGTGGCAGACCTGTCCATTAATCCTGAAATTTTGGACGCCACCTGTCACTGCTGGCTCGACGTTGGCTCCTTGCTAGCTCATCGATAGCACCGAGTTGAAAGCGCGGATATTATGGATAATCTGGCGGCCCTCGCGCGTATTGGGGTCGAACAGGTGTTGCATCTCAAGTGGTGTATCCGGCAATCTGTTAAGGCTCACCCACCCTTTCTTGCAACAAAGGCCTGTGGGATTACGGTCCACAGCCTCATCCGGCCAATTTAGGGAGCCGCACTGCTGGCAAGCCACTCGAGCACCCAGGTAATGTAGTTGTTGAGCTCCAGAATGGGCGGCTGGGCTGCACGTTACGATAGTCGATAGTCGCATCGTCATGTTCATATAGTCGTAGCCATCTTAGTTATACACACGATGATTCCAACCGAAAACGATGTTGACGTACATCGTTTTGTTGAGAAAGGAGGAGGGGAGGAGGAGAGGAGGAGGGGAGGAGGAGGGGAGGAGGAGGGGAGGAGGAGAGGAGGAGGGGAGGAGGAGGAGAGGAGGAGGGGAGGAGGGGAGGAGGGGAGGAGGAGAAGGGGAGGAGGAGAGGGGGAGAAGGAGAAGGGGAGGAGGAGAAGGGGAGGAGGAGGGGAGGAGGAGGGGGGAGGAGGGCCTTGATTAAAGCGATGCTTATCAATTCATGTGTCCCTGTAGAGAAGTATGTCAACCTCACGTCCACCATCAAACTAGGCCCTCCTCCCGATAAATACCAGGGCTTTGGACAAGTCCAAATAAATAGGGTCTTGAAACTGGGAACCGCTGCGTCTCAGCCGTCCCTGTTTGTCGTGGACTCGAGAGAGACGATGACTGGGGAGGTGCACACGTACAAGTTCACCGTCCGATCAAATTACGTGCCCCCGACGGGATCTGACACGATGAATAATGCTTTTGAGGCGACATTGGCATGGATAGAACCTGAGGTCTCGCCGGGGGCTTCCAGGATCGTGTTGCATGATCTCGACCTGGTGGCCAGTCTGGACTCTCAGGGACTTCCTATCAAGAAAAAATACCCCAACAATCTCCAGAAGCCCGATAATCTGAACGTGCTCGAGAAAATTCGCCTTCCGACCCCGACTCCGGGCGACGTGATTACGGTGAACGTCACGGGAACGTCCATTACGATGACAGATAAGCAGGCGTATTCTTTGGTTGCGAGTGGCCCCTTCGTATCTGCCGCGTGGTACTGTCAAGATAATCGGGACCATGTGCCCTGGGAACATGGTGCTTCGTGGAGAACGGAGCACTGTACTCTGCCGTGCACAGGAAGATTCAAGAAAAGGCCCTTGTGTTGTGAGACACTTGGCGGTCGACGTGGGAGCTCGTTCAGAGACGGTAATACGTGCCATCCATCTCTGGCAAATGCCTCTAAGTGCTCGGGCCTGACGCCCCCTCAAGAATGTCCACCATCAAACTAGGCCCTTCTTCAGATAAATACCGGGGCTTTGGACACATGTCCAGATGACGAGGGTCTTGATATTGGGAATCGCCGTTCGATCGAATTACTGATAATGTATATAACAACGATAGAATGTGGGTGATATGGTAAAAAGAATAATGATATACACAACGTACGTTTATAGCTGTACAAAACACCAAAAAAAGACCATACAGAAAGTTATGTAAGTTGTTTGCTCTTTTTACTTTTTGTTGTTTTACTCACCACAACGAGCCTTGTCACCGGCATAAAGACATCTCCTTGGTGTTTTTAACTTCTGAATCATCAGAGCGCGAAGAGCGTTGATAAATACAAAAACACCACACACCACACCAAAAATAACATAAACCGTACGGACTATACAGAAAGTTATTTAAATTTTTTGCTCTTTTTATTTTTTTGTTGTTTTAATCACCATAACGAGCCTTGTCACCGGCATAAAGACATCTCCTTCTATCATATTTTGAGCACCAAAATAAGACCGCCCCGCATGACGGGGAAGCTGCCGGCATCAGTCCCACTCGTTGGTGCGGGATGACCGGCAGCCAAAGGAGCGGCTTGTTTAGAGCGGGATGGCGTCATCGTCCCGCGAAAACGCCAGTGGCCTGATGCCGGCAGCTTCCCCGTCATGCGGGGCGGTCTTATTTTGGTGCTCAAAATATGATAGAAGGAGATGTCTTTATGCCGGTGACAAGGCTCGTTATGGTGATTAAAACAACAAAAAAATAAAAAGAGCAAAAAACTTAAATAACTTTCTGTATAGTCCGTAATGTAAATGTGTACGTGGGCACGGTGCTTACGTGGTAGGTGCTGTGGGCAGGGTGCTTACGCGGTAGGTGCTGTGCGCGCCGCTCTCGACGGGCTTGCTGGTCAGCTGCGCGCTCGACTGCCCGCACTTCAGGGTTCAAGCGCCGGCATAATCGGACCTGTCTGTCAGCTTCTCGCTCGACTTGGTTGCGTGGCCTCCGCACAGAATTATTACGCAGGCGCCCCCTGCCCAGGCCTCGGCCTCGACCACGGTCCCGGCCCTGGCCTGCGACTCCACATGGCTGTGGGTGTATTGCATCATCGTCACCGCTTATGAATTGGCTGCCAAAATTTGTCGCGCGTCGAAGATGGCACTCACAACCCAGCTCCTGCGCATCATCCTCGTCTTGCTCGTTACCACTTACATGACCGTCCTAGTCGTCTTGACCACCATTCGTGCCCCAGCCCAGGTGTATAAAGGCATAATGGTGCGGTGCTCTGAGTGAGGAGCGGTGATGATGATGCTGCATCAAGACGCATCCCACTTGGTGAAGGATGCAAGGCCCATGGCCAATGCCCATATTTTGAATGCGTCATCATCAATTGGAAAGGAAACGATTATTTGTGGACCCGTGGGACGCGGAACACTCCAAATTGAGGCACGGGAAGCTCAAAACCACACAAACCACAGGACGACGTCACAAAGACTGCATAGAGGTTTGTGCATTGTATTTTTCTTCATGTGTGTTGGTAAGCGTGCATGTGCTTCACTGGTTTGTGGAAAGAGAAGAATGGGGAAAACCATTGTTTTCGTGCGCGACAGACAAAAATCGAAAAATACTTAAGAAGATACTATTACTTTTACGGCATTTTTTTTGTGCTACTAGCGGGTACGCCTGCCTCATGGGCAGCCAGGGTATTTGTTGTGTGAGTCTTTAGGAAAAGTGAGGGAGAGGTGAAGGAAGAACTAAAGGGGAACATGTACGCCAGATGCACACCTGGGGGAGTGACTCGAGTAATATTGTGTGTATGTGTGCGTCACACGTCCGACGAGTAGTACTTCGTTCACTTTGTTGGTTATTCGTCCTGTCGTGTGATCGTGTACAAAGTACAGGCACTACTTCGTCAGTGTGTGGATTTCAGGTACAAAATACAGGCATATACTCTGTCAGGGCATGGATTTTGTGTACAAAGTAAAGGCAAAAACTCCGTCATAATGAGGATTTCGTGTACGAAGTACAGGCATTTATTCCGTCAAGGCGTGAATTTTATTTACGAAGTAATGGCATTTACTCCGTCAGAACGAGGAATGCTGGTACGAAGTACAGGCATCTGTACAAAGTTTAGGCCACATGTGGTGGATTCGCGCTCGAAAATGTGTTGTTTTGCCACCCGCCGGGTATTATACGTGAATTTGACAACTTGCAGACAAAGAATTGCAATGACTAATCATGTGCGAATTACAGGCACTCCTTCGTAGGGGCGTCACCAGGTCGTGGATTTCATGTACAAAATCAGGCATAGCTTCTTGAGGGCGTGGAATGAATGCCCGTTTTGGTGTGCGAAAACGAAATGTCTTGAAGGCTTCCTGCCAGGTTTATTTCACGAATTTGGTGGCTTTTGGACGAATAATTGAAATACTCCAGACTCGCTAAAGCTCAAGTCGCAGTCAATCGCACAGAAATAAATTGAACGCAAGTCCTTCATGGATGAGAATCTTCTTGCACATTAAACCTGTCTCTTTTTTTCCATTATAGCTGTTTCGTTTTGACCTTTCTCCATCCCTTTACACTTCGATGACTTCCATATCATTCCCGTTATCAATTGTAGGTCCCAAATCCTCTTCAGGAAAGAAAAATGTCGCCTCTGTCGCCTGTTGATGGTCTCTCGTATTGTCCTTGTCGCTGTCGCTACTGACCAAAGGCGTATTCTCATCCTCACCATCACTTTCACTGTCATTCCTATTTTCTTCCGCTCCCTTCTCCCCGCTATTATTCACCTCTTCCTCCCCGCGTCTCCCTCGACTCCCCTTTTGATTCTCCCTTACCGATCGCGCCACCCCACGTCTTGCCTCTGTCAGTGCCATCCGCTGCAATGAATCCGACACGTCTAAGAACGAAAACTTTTTAAAATCCTCCCCATTTTGCAGGCGCTTCGGGATCGCATCTCGTATTTCCTTATCAGAGAGCTGGGTGATTTGTGAAACAGGCGGACTCTTGTCAATATTTATGTGAAGAAAATTTTTCATCTCCACGTAGGCCGGATCCAGTCTCGCGCGATGCACTGTCAGGAGATTTCTGGCAATGTTGAAATCCCGTTCAAACGCGGCTGCATCCCCCGGCATCGCCAGAGGGCTTTGAAAGACTTTACCGAGCGCCGGGCACATTCCGCATCCACTTTTCAACCACCATTGAGGCACTTCATCCCAATCTATCCTTTTAGCTGAATCTATTTTATCGCACTTCCCAGCGCACCACGCCAAGTACTCATTCAGTTGGTGCTCCGCCCAATCAACCGAGCGTAAACCACTTCCCTCTCTCGTTCCTCGTTCACCACCATCCTCTTCATCTTCACAAAAAAACGTAGCATAACAAGGTTATTGGGGTCGAGTTTCTGCCAAAGTCTTCTGCCGCGATGACTGCCCTTCTCCCGTCGCATCGTCTTTCCTTGACACGGGATCCCACCAAAGCTCCTGGAGTTTGCTAAGCTCAATTTTTTTTATCAGCCCCTTCACATGAGATGCCCGTATGGGCGTGTCACACATCCTATCCACGTGTCGCAGCTTGTAATTGACCCACGTGGATCCCCGTCAGAATTTTGGCCTCGATGACGCGAGGAGAAAGATGCAGGATGAGCAAACGTGTCCCATTGGCGAGGCCTTGTACCGGGTCTGCGTTCCGCAACAGGATGATAGGTATGCCCACTTTCAAGCCGTAGTTGGTGCAGGGCGAAGCTGGGCGGGTTCTTGGAGTTTAAGAGCGCCGTGGGGTAAGCACCCTCGTTCTCGTCCTGCGATAGCCTGTCTGCTGAGGGGGGAATGGGGTCGCTGTTGAGCTCTGGCGGAGGGTGCATAAAGGGGGTCAGGAGGTATTCCCACTGAGGTGAAGGCAGAGACGGGGTGGCATAGGGGCTACCTACGGATGGGGGGTGTAGGGGTGCCCGTCCATCCCCGACCGTGAGGAGGAGGTCCGCAATCAATTGGAGGAGGGTAGCATCCTGGCCCGCGTCATGCGCCGAACGAATACGTATATTTTCCTTCAGGGTAAGAACGCGGAAAGTTGTCAGAGAGGGCTGCAAATCAGAAAAGCGCGTACGGTAGCATTTGGGTCGCCAATCTCGAGGGGAGTTGGAGGGAGAAGGGTGATTTGTGGACCCGCGGGCCGAAGAACAACTGCGGGCCGCAGAACACTCCAAATTGAGGGGCGAGAAGCTCAGAACCACACAAACCACGAGACGAAGTCACAAAGTATGCACAGTGCCTTGTGCATTGGATTTTGCTTCATATGGGCTGCTAAGCGTGCATATGCTTTGGTGTTTTGCGGAAAGAGAAGAACGCGGAAAACCATCGTTTTAAGTGCGCGACAGACAGACAAAAATCGATTAGTACTTTAGATAAGTAAATAGAAAAGATCAATTAGTAATTGAGAAATGTTTACTTATGATAAAACATATCTATATATGATAAAAATAGAAGAATGTTCACCGATAACAATATGTAATAGATGCACCAATGTTTTTGGGTTTGCTCTCTTCACATAATTTATATTTTTATCTATATTCAAGTCCAAGCCTGCAAAAGTCTCGTAAACAGGTCAGCCTGGTTGAATTGGCGTTGTATTTTCATTGTCGTACACGTTTTTGCATTTAATGACCAAATAAACGATTCTTGCACCTTTAACGTCCAATATAGAACCAACATCATCCATCAACTTTGACATATAGATATATCAAGCAAAATGAAGTATTGAAACGTTTTCGTACTTCAGGTGATTTTAAGAGCACGTACCACAGCGGGCATGGGAATGCAATCGAGAAAGTACCGCGGCATTTGCCTCTTTCTAATATACTGTTTGACATTGTCAAGCGCATCACTTTACCAGTGGAGAAAGAACGGTAAATTGAAATCGCTTTCAATAATATCAGCGGACGCTATCGATGGAAAAATAAGGTGAGCGGTAAATATGAAATCAACATAAACTCTCAATACATAGCCACTCAAGATCTAACCTTCTCAAACCCCGGCAGCCGCGATCTTCAAGGACCCACCGGGCTCACTGGTCCAACGGGCCCGACTGGCGCTACGGGTGCCACCGGTGGCGTGGGCGCTACAGGAGCAACTGGGGCCACAGGCGCCCCGGGTGCAACTGGGGCCACTGGAAGCACGGGCGCGATGGGCTCGACTGGCGCTACGGGTGCCACCGGTGGCGTGGGCGCTACAGGAGCAACTGGGGCCACAGGCGCCCCGGGTGCAACTGGGGCCACTGGAAGCACGGGCGCGATGGGCTCGACTGGCGCTACGGGTGCCACCGGTGGTGTGGGCGCTACAGGAGCAACTGGGGCCACAGGCGCCCCGGGTGCAACTGGGGCCACTGGAAGCACGGGCGCGATGGGCTCGACTGGCGCTACGGGTGCCACCGGTGGCGTGGGCGCTACAGGAGCAACTGGGGCCACAGGCGCCCCGGGTGCAACTGGGGCCACTGGAAGCACGGGCGCGATGGGCTCGACTGGCGCTACGGGTGCCACCGGTGGCGTGGGCGCTACAGGAGCAACTGGGGCCACAGGCGCCCCGGGTGCAACTGGGGCCACTGGAAGCACGGGCGCGATGGGCTCGACTGGCGCTACGGGTGCCACCGGTGGCGTGGGCGCTACAGGAGCAACTGGGGCCACAGGCGCCCCGGGTGCAACTGGGGCCACTGGAAGCACGGGCGCGATGGGCTCGACTGGCGCTACGGGTGCCACCGGTGGCGTGGGCGCTACAGGAGCAACTGGGGCCACAGGCGCCCCGGGTGCAACTGGGGCCACTGGAAGCACGGGCGCGATGGGCTCGACTGGCGCTACGGGTGCCACCGGTGGCGTGGGCGCTACAGGAGCAACTGGGGCCACAGGCGCCCCGGGTGCAACTGGGGCCACTGGAAGCACGGGCGCGATGGGCTCGACTGGCGCTACGGGTGCCACCGGTGGCGTGGGCGCTACAGGAGCAACTGGGGCCACAGGCGCCCCGGGTGCAACTGGGGCCACTGGAAGCACGGGCGCGATGGGCTCGACTGGCGCTACGGGTGCCACCGGTGGCGTGGGCGCTACAGGAGCAACTGGGGCCACAGGCGCCCCGGGTGCAACTGGGGCCACTGGAAGCACGGGCGCGATGGGCTCGACTGGCGCTACGGGTGCCACCGGTGGCGTGGGCGCTACAGGAGCAACTGGGGCCACAGGCGCCCCGGGTGCAACTGGGGCCACTGGAAGCACGGGCGCGATGGGCTCGACTGGCGCTACGGGTGCCACCGGTGGCGTGGGCGCTACAGGAGCAACTGGGGCCACAGGCGCCCCGGGTGCAACTGGGGCCACTGGAAGCACGGGCGCGATGGGCTCGACTGGCGCTACGGGTGCCACCGGTGGCGTGGGCGCTACAGGAGCAACTGGGGCCACAGGCGCCCCGGGTGCAACTGGGGCCACTGGAAGCACGGGCGCGATGGGCTCGACTGGCGCTACGGGTGCCACCGGTGGCGTGGGCGCTACAGGAGCAACTGGGGCCACAGGCGCCCCGGGTGCAACTGGGGCCACTGGAAGCACGGGCGCGATGGGCTCGACTGGCGCTACGGGTGCCACCGGTGGCGTGGGCGCTACAGGAGCAACTGGGGCCACAGGCGCCCCGGGTGCAACTGGGGCCACTGGAAGCACGGGCGCGATGGGCTCGACTGGCGCTACGGGTGCCACCGGTGGCGTGGGCGCTACAGGAGCAACTGGGGCCACAGGCGCCCCGGGTGCAACTGGGGCCACTGGAAGCACGGGCGCGATGGGCTCGACTGGCGCTACGGGTGCCACCGGTGGCGTGGGCGCTACAGGAGCAACTGGGGCCACAGGCGCCCCGGGTGCAACTGGGGCCACTGGAAGCACGGGCGCGATGGGCTCGACTGGCGCTACGGGTGCCACCGGTGGCGTGGGCGCTACAGGAGCAACTGGGGCCACAGGCGCCCCGGGTGCAACTGGGGCCACTGGAAGCACGGGCGCGATGGGCTCGACTGGCGCTACGGGTGCCACCGGTGGCGTGGGCGCTACAGGAGCAACTGGGGCCACAGGCGCCCCGGGTGCAACTGGGGCCACTGGAAGCACGGGCGCGATGGGCTCGACTGGCGCTACGGGTGCCACCGGTGGCGTGGGCGCTACAGGAGCAACTGGGGCCACAGGCGCCCCGGGTGCAACTGGGGCCACTGGAAGCACGGGCGCGATGGGCTCGACTGGCGCTACGGGTGCCACCGGTGGCGTGGGCGCTACAGGAGCAACTGGGGCCACAGGCGCCCCGGGTGCAACTGGGGCCACTGGAAGCACGGGCGCGATGGGCTCGACTGGCGCTACGGGTGCCACCGGTGGCGTGGGCGCTACAGGAGCAACTGGGGCCACAGGCGCCCCGGGTGCAACTGGGGCCACTGGAAGCACGGGCGCGATGGGCTCGACTGGCGCTACGGGTGCCACCGGTGGCGTGGGCGCTACAGGAGCAACTGGGGCCACAGGCGCCCCGGGTGCAACTGGGGCCACTGGAAGCACGGGCGCGATGGGCTCGACTGGCGCTACGGGTGCCACCGGTGGCGTGGGCGCTACAGGAGCAACTGGGGCCACAGGCGCCCCGGGTGCAACTGGGGCCACTGGAAGCACGGGCGCGATGGGCTCGACTGGCGCTACGGGTGCCACCGGTGGCGTGGGCGCTACAGGAGCAACTGGGGCCACAGGCGCCCCGGGTGCAACTGGGGCCACTGGAAGCACGGGCGCGATGGGCTCGACTGGCGCTACGGGTGCCACCGGTGGCGTGGGCGCTACAGGAGCAACTGGGGCCACAGGCGCCCCGGGTGCAACTGGGGCCACTGGAAGCACGGGCGCGATGGGCTCGACTGGCGCTACGGGTGCCACCGGTGGCGTGGGCGCTACAGGAGCAACTGGGGCCACAGGCGCCCCGGGTGCAACTGGGGCCACTGGAAGCACGGGCGCGATGGGCTCGACTGGCGCTACGGGTGCCACCGGTGGCGTGGGCGCTACAGGAGCAACTGGGGCCACAGGCGCCCCGGGTGCAACTGGGGCCACTGGAAGCACGGGCGCGATGGGCTCGACTGGCGCTACGGGTGCCACCGGTGGCGTGGGCGCTACAGGAGCAACTGGGGCCACAGGCGCCCCGGGTGCAACTGGGGCCACTGGAAGCACGGGCGCGATGGGCTCGACTGGCGCTACGGGTGCCACCGGTGGCGTGGGCGCTACAGGAGCAACTGGGGCCACAGGCGCCCCGGGTGCAACTGGGGCCACTGGAAGCACGGGCGCGATGGGCTCGACTGGCGCTACGGGTGCCACCGGTGGCGTGGGCGCTACAGGAGCAACTGGGGCCACAGGCGCCCCGGGTGCAACTGGGGCCACTGGAAGCACGGGCGCGATGGGCTCGACTGGCGCTACGGGTGCCACCGGTGGCGTGGGCGCTACAGGAGCAACTGGGGCCACAGGCGCCCCGGGTGCAACTGGGGCCACTGGAAGCACGGGCGCGATGGGCTCGACTGGCGCTACGGGTGCCACCGGTGGCGTGGGCGCTACAGGAGCAACTGGGGCCACAGGCGCCCCGGGTGCAACTGGGGCCACTGGAAGCACGGGCGCGATGGGCTCGACTGGCGCTACGGGTGCCACCGGTGGCGTGGGCGCTACAGGAGCAACTGGGGCCACAGGCGCCCCGGGTGCAACTGGGGCCACTGGAAGCACGGGCGCGATGGGCTCGACTGGCGCTACGGGTGCCACCGGTGGCGTGGGCGCTACAGGAGCAACTGGGGCCACAGGCGCCCCGGGTGCAACTGGGGCCACTGGAAGCACGGGCGCGATGGGCTCGACTGGCGCTACGGGTGCCACCGGTGGCGTGGGCGCTACAGGAGCAACTGGGGCCACAGGCGCCCCGGGTGCAACTGGGGCCACTGGAAGCACGGGCGCGATGGGCTCGACTGGCGCTACGGGTGCCACCGGTGGCGTGGGCGCTACAGGAGCAACTGGGGCCACAGGCGCCCCGGGTGCAACTGGGGCCACTGGAAGCACGGGCGCGATGGGCTCGACTGGCGCTACGGGTGCCACCGGTGGCGTGGGCGCTACAGGAGCAACTGGGGCCACAGGCGCCCCGGGTGCAACTGGGGCCACTGGAAGCACGGGCGCGATGGGCTCGACTGGCGCTACGGGTGCCACCGGTGGCGTGGGCGCTACAGGAGCAACTGGGGCCACAGGCGCCCCGGGTGCAACTGGGGCCACTGGAAGCACGGGCGCGATGGGCTCGACTGGCGCTACGGGTGCCACCGGTGGCGTGGGCGCTACAGGAGCAACTGGGGCCACAGGCGCCCCGGGTGCAACTGGGGCCACTGGAAGCACGGGCGTGATGGGCTCGACTGGCGCTACGGGTGCCACCGGTGGCGTGGGCGCTACAGGAGCAACTGGGGCCACAGGCGCCCCGGGTGCAACTGGGGCCACTGGAAGCACGGGCGCGATGGGCTCGACTGGCGCTACGGGTGCCACCGGTGGCGTGGGCGCTACAGGAGCAACTGGGGCCACAGGCGCCCCGGGTGCAACTGGGGCCACTGGAAGCACGGGCGCGATGGGCTCGACTGGCGCTACGGGTGCCACCGGTGGCGTGGGCGCTACAGGAGCAACTGGGGCCACAGGCGCCCCGGGTGCAACTGGGGCCACTGGAAGCACGGGCGCGATGGGCTCGACTGGCGCTACGGGTGCCACCGGTGGCGTGGGCGCTACAGGAGCAACTGGGGCCACAGGCGCCCCGGGTGCAACTGGGGCCACTGGAAGCACGGGCGCGATGGGCTCGACTGGTGCTACGGGTGCCACCGGTGGCGTGGGCGCTACAGGAGCAACTGGGGCCACAGGCGCCCCGGGTGCAACTGGGGCCACTGGAAGCACGGGCGCGATGGGCTCGACTGGCGCTACGGGTGCCACCGGTGGCGTGGGCGCTACAGGAGCAACTGGGGCCACAGGCGCCCCGGGTGCAACTGGGGCCACTGGAAGCACGGGCGCGATGGGCTCGACTGGCGCTACGGGTGCCACCGGTGGCGTGGGCGCTACAGGAGCAACTGGGGCCACAGGCGCCCCGGGTGCAACTGGGGCCACTGGAAGCACGGGCGCGATGGGCTCGACTGGCGCTACGGGTGCCACCGGTGGCGTGGGCGCTACAGGAGCAACTGGGGCCACAGGCGCCCCGGGTGCAACTGGGGCCACTGGAAGCACGGGCGCGATGGGCTCGACTGGCGCTACGGGTGCCACCGGTGGCGTGGGCGCTACAGGAGCAACTGGGGCCACAGGCGCCCCGGGTGCAACTGGGGCCACTGGAAGCACGGGCGCGATGGGTGCCACGGGTGGTACAGGCGCCACGGGTGCTACGGGGGCTACGGGGGCCGAGGGGGCCACAGGAGCTACCGGGGCTACAGGCGCTGCAGGCGCTACAGGAGCCACGGGTGCTACGGGTGCTACGGGTGCTACGGGGGCTACAGGAGCTACTGGGGCTACTGGTGCTATGGGTTCTACAGGAGCTACAGGCGCCACGGGTGCTACGGGTGCTACAGGCGCCACGGGAGCTACCGGAGCTACAGGCGCTACAGGACCTACAGGCGCTACAGGTGCTACGGGTGCTACCGGGGCTACAGGCGCCACGGGTGCTACGGGGGCCACGGGGGCCACAGGGGCCACGGGTGCTACCGGGGCTACAGGACCTACTGGTGCTACAGGAGCTACTGGCCCTACTGGTGCTACCGGGGCTACAGGAGCTACAGGCGCCACAGGCGCTACGGGAGCAACTGGTGCTACGGGAGCAACTGGTGCTACGGGAGCAACTGGTGCTACGGGAGCTACCGGCGCTACCGGCGCTACGGGAGCCACCGGCGCCACAGGCGCTACGGGAGCAACTGGTGCTACGGGTGCCACGGGCGCTACGGGAGCAACTGGCGCTACGGGAGCAACTGGCGCTACGGGAGCAACTGGTGCTACCGGCGCTACAGGCGCTACAGGCGCTACTGGCGCTACGGGAGCTACCGGCGCTACGGGTGCTACCGGCGCTACGGGAGCTACCGGCGCCACAGGCGCTACGGGAGCAACTGGTGCTACGGGAGCAACTGGCGCTACGGGAGCAACTGGCGCTACGGGAGCAACTGGTGCTACGGGAGCAACTGGTGCTACGGGAGCTACCGGCGCTACAGGCGCTACGGGAGCTACCGGCGCTACGGGTGCTACGGGTGCCACGGGTGCTACGGGTGCCACGGGTGCTACGGGAGCAACTGGTGCTACGGGAGCAACTGGCGCTACGGGAGCAACTGGTGCTACGGGAGCAACTGGTGCTACGGGAGCTACCGGCGCTACCGGCGCTACGGGAGCCACCGGCGCCACAGGCGCTACGGGAGCAACTGGTGCTACGGGTGCCACGGGCGCTACGGGAGCAACTGGCGCTACGGGAGCAACTGGCGCTACGGGAGCAACTGGTGCTACGGGAGCAACTGGTGCTACGGGAGCTACCGGCGCTACAGGCGCTACGGGAGCTACCGGCGCTACGGGTGCTACGGGTGCCACGGGTGCTACGGGTGCCACGGGTGCTACGGGAGCAACTGGTGCTACGGGCGCTACAGGAGCTACGGGAGCAACTGGCGCTACGGGAGCAACTGGCGCTACGGGAGCTACCGGCGCTACGGGAGCAACTGGTGCTACCGGCGCTACAGGCGCTACAGGCGCTACGGGAGCTACCGGCGCTACGGGTGCTACGGGTGCTACGGGAGCGACGGGAGCTACGGGCGCTACGGGAGCTACGGGTCCGACCGGCGCTACAGGCATCACGGGTCCTACAGGTTTCACCGGCGCTACGGGAGCGACGGGAGCGACGGGTCAGCGCGGATACTCATTCTGCGAGAAGATCAAAACCAGCATCAGGGCGCAACGCGAGCAGGTCTCCCGAAATCAGATTCTCCGCTTATCAGTGAGGCTTAAAAACCGTTCAGGGGGCGATGTGGACCAAGGCAAATGGATTTTGGTACTGCCCGACGGAGTAACCTATAAAGGCAGCTCGCTCCCCTTGAAGGTAGCGGGTTCAATTCTAGTTCTGGATCCCCTCGTTGTTCACACAAAAAGGAGCATCACGTTCACCATCATCATTCAGATCATGTCCACGGCCTCAGGTCGCTTAGTCTTCCATACATTCCTGAACGATCCAGACACCTATTGCTCAAGAGTTTCCTCCGCGACGGTACGTTTGGTTTAAGCTTATTTTTCTCCACATTTGACCAACAAATTACGTGTCTGACACTCCCTTTCCCTTTAATTAACCAATCTCAGTTAACAGTTAAAGAGCCCAGGTCCACAAATAAGGAGAAATTCTTAAAACGACTCGCCTGAAGGCATTTGAAACACACTATCATAAACAAAGTCTTAAACGAGTGGTTCTAAGCATGAGAATTCACTCTCTGCAATTTCCTATCTTCGGCAGTCAATTGACTGCTATGGAATCTACTGATCGTTGGGCGTGTTGGTCACCAACATCTCCAAGCGTTAGGACCAAGTCCCAGCTATGCAGACTTTCCCTTCTTCACTTACAATATGCAGCAGACTTAAAAGTGTCTTCAACCCTATCCTAAAGTATGTACAACTTCGGAAATGAGGAAAACAAATCTTCTACTCTCTAGCACTCTGTGAAAGATTCGTTCTTTTCCACGACGGTGCTCTTTATGACAAAATTTGTCAATTCTTTTTGGTGACATTTGCCGAGTTTCCCCCCCCCCCCAAGCCACCTCCACTTTCCCGCGAATAAAGAAGAGCTCATTTTTTCTCTCCAAAGGACCTATTTATTCAACCAAATCCTACATACGTGTATATGCACATCTCTGACTGTGCAAATTCCTGAGTTCCCCTAAATTCCCACACTCCTTTGCTAGCAATACCTCCACACTCCTCAATCCCCTTACATCACACCACCTGCACGCACATCTGACTGTACCCCCATACCCCATGAATACCCCATACCATCGGTTTGATAAATGAATATCTGATCACCTTAACCTGAAAACACTGACCTGAATGCACCCATTGGCAATACCCCATAGCCCCTTCACACCCATCCCCAGCATGTACTGAAGTGATCTGCCTAATGTACCACTGCTATGAATATCTGATACCCCCACAAGTGTTTCATCCAAGTCCCTATTCATACGGACAATCACAGTTAAGATAGAGTCATCAAGATTTCCACTCATGGCCTAGTATACGCACATGTTTGACGAAGCTGAGGACAAATAATCTGTCGCTCCAAATGCTGTGATCCTCCGGCTGGAATCATCGTTGTATATCAGTTTCTTAAATATCAGAGTCCAATGTAAGCCACAGGCTCCAATTACCAGCACTAAAAAGAGGGAATGGTAGGTACTAGGTCGGCGCATGTCTTCTCCCTGAATCTCTTTTTAGGTGTGTATGCAAAAAGCTCAATGAAGTGTCTATCATTTCGTAATGTGGGGCGGACTTAATTTGGTGCTCGAAACATGATAGAAGTAGACGTCACCATGCCGGTGACAAAGCGCCTAGTGGCTACTAAACCCCCCAAAAAATAAAAACAAAATAAATAAATAAGTAACTTTCTGTATACTCCATTCGAGAGACCCCACTTAATTAGTACCTTCACCAATGATGGAAATCGGTCATGAACGAATGGAGGCAGTCTTCAAACAATCCATTCATGAATCATGTATGACCTCCGCCCGCACTTTGCGCAGGTCCCTAGGGGGGTTCGAAATGGAGGCTACGCCACCCCCTTGCAGGACGCTACGGGCGGCATTCCAGACAAAGAAAGCAATTTAGGGGATCGAACACGCATTTTGGCCTTGAATCTCGGGCATCTGGGCGGGCCGCCCAGGGCTGAAAAGGGGTTGTATGAAGGGAGCACTACGTCCGCCCCTCGTGCGTTGCCTAGGGCATCACCCCAGGCGACAAATGCAATTTAGGGTATCAAACATGCATTTTTTTTCGCTTCTCTCTCTCGTTTGTCGAGGTTTATGGGGTTCAAATCATTTATTTTCGATAGACAAGGGCATAGAAAGAATCCCGTCTCATCAGTGGTAGCCCGGGCGTTATTCATGAATGGAAAGTCATCAATGCACATTGGTACCTTCCTACCGCTAGAGACGGCACTGCACTAAGAGGGGTTGAAATGCTCACCATGTTCTGTTTTCTAAAGTGCCTTTTCTCGAGGCTTCGCGCACAAAATGAACCAAAAATGTGCTGATGTAGAAGAATTCGCCCAAATCTAGCAGTTTCGGGTATTTCTCCGCATTTTCCGTCATTTTTGCTTCACAAGCTGGTGCACCTTAAAGTAAAAACGAGGCATTCTTCGACCCCCTCGGACGATTCCGAGGCTGTGCCTAGGTCAATTGTCGGCATCCTGATTGCCAAGCGCCCTTGAAAAAAGTTCCCCCATTTTTTCCCACTTTTTCACGCTTTCAATACCATTAAACTAACACATATATTTCCATATCACCAACCAATGTATTTCAAAGTGTGTTACAGAAGGGATGAATGACTTTTGCCCACCAGCGGCACCCGCAATTGATCGGCAGGCGGAGAAGGGGTCGCCAAAAGCGCGCGGAAAAAAACGTGTAGATTGCCTGCAACTACATACAAGACTGCGGCTGGTGCCTGGTGCAAGATCAAGAAGCAGACACAAGCAGTACCACGACAACGAGGAGTGGGAGGCGGAGATGGGCCTCCAGCTGAAGATAAAATCGCGTACCTTCATGTCTGTGGACTTGGTGGGAGAGGACATAGAGGTGGTGAGATAAATGGCGGGGATCAAGTCTCAACATTACTTTGTGACGGCCGGTGGGTATTTATATATGTTACCTACACCCTGCACGTGCCAGCCTTGCAAGAAAATGATGTATGGTGAATGTGAGCTGATGGCGTCCGGGAAGCGGGGAGGAGGGAAACAGGTTGACCTGAAGGCTTCATTCCTGATATCCAGGAGAAGCGCAACAACTTTGGCCCCAAGATCGATTCGGGATGGGTTGTGCTGGCCGACTGTAGGGTGGACGACTGGGTGCCGATGCGCGCAGACCAAGGCCAGTGCAAAGCGTATTCGGACGACAAGCCGAAGGATTGAACATGTCGTGGTGGTTTCCTGCTTACACAAATTGCGGAGCTGACGGGACAGCGCGCGACAGAAGGGAGGGGCAGTCAAGGACGAGGAAGAGTGAGAGGAGCTTTCTTGTGTTCTATGCACAAGAGGTCGAAGAGGACAAAGAGTGGCTCTTTGAATCAGCTCTTATCTGCTGTCGGGATGGAGGAGAAATGCCCAAAACGTGGAGGGAGTGCAGTGAGTGCAATGACATTCCATGCCATCATAAGCTTGCCGATGACTCAGGCAGGGTAGAGAACGTAGTGATGAAGGTCAAAAAGAGGGATCCGTATGATCAGGATCAGGAGATATGCATGTTAATTGAGGGGGAGAAGACGGCATTGGCAAAACTTATACAGTTTATATAAATAAACTTGTTAAGCGAGAAAAAAACAATGATTTACACGTTCATGGCGTCCTTTTGGTCGTTTTCTGCTTTCAACTAAAGGGGGGTAGAGAGGTTACCAAATCGACCATTAACCCAAAATGCGAAAACTTTTTTATAAGCATATCTTCTACTCCAATCTTGTTGAGCGTGTTGCAGATGATGTATGTTAACATATGTGTTCCAGTGGGGTGGCGAGCGGAACATCTGAGTAAGGAGCCGAATGGGTGAGCGTTTCAACCCCTCTAACATCGACAAGTCTTTTCAATTATTTTTGTGTACTTCCTTAAAAGATCTCAATCCTCATACAACAGTGCCGATATGGTTTGATCTAATCTCTTTGAAATACGCCTGTCATGACTACCATTCTAAAAGGGTCCTTTCCCCGGGTACACGTGATAATATGCTGGTGAATTGAAATGAGGTAAGGGCGGGAGTATACCACCCTGCACGATATACAACAAAACAAAGTTTGATGATCTGGCGCGATACTGAAATGGGAGACTTTTTTTTCCTTGCGCAACATCTACTCAAAAGTAATGTGTAGAAACAAGCTTACAACCACGGGTTGATATAAATTACCAAGTCGCCCGCGTCTTGGTGAATAGAGCTTGCGCATCACTGCGAGGGCCTTTAAAGCTTTCTCACCCAGTGAGTTGCATGTCTGGGTGACGGTAATGAATCTCAACAAAAAACTGTCAATATAAGTACGATGGTGTTGATGCCTGAGTGTGATGATCGTCAATGGGTTCTAGTGTTGCGTATTCATCTGTATCTCCTTATAAGCTGAAATTCGATCTCTATTTTTCCTTCTATAAGCCTGCATATATCGTGAGATCTCTCTTCTATTTTGCTAACGTGCGTACCGTATCGATGACCTCATACGTGCCATCAGCGATGATACGCTCCAAATAACTGAATTCGATTCCTTCAACATCCATCTTGAGCACAACAAAGTCGTCTTTTTGTATGTCGACGTCTCTGAGAAATTGGCTTAGGCCGTGCGTTTGCGGTAATGTTTCCGAGTCTTCGTCCAGGCCGATAAAATTGTAGTATATAGTATCCATCGTCCCTTCTGTGGTGGAGCCCATCTTTTTTTTGCTGCAGTCCCACTGATGCATTGATTTATAGGTTCCCGTAAGGCTTCCACGTCAGTCATGTCTGTCTGAGATTCAAACCCATACATGGCATCGAACTTAACCGGATAAGTTTGCATAATCCAGCATACGCTCGAATCAAAACTCTTGATACCCAAATCGATGTAGATTCTACGCCTGTATAAAGTCTTGTCCGAAGCGTCGACAAAATTGGCCAGTAGAGACGGTGTCACCTATGTTGGGACGCGGCAAAATTGTTGATAAGAAGGAAGGGAATGGGATTCGGAAAAAAAGTGCACTACATACTGTCATGCTAGTATGTAGAGATCAAGAGTTTCTCATAGGGTTCGTTGTAGGAATGAATCAAAGTGGACAGAGTATGTGGTAAAGGTGTCTATGAAGGGGAAGGCTCATATAGAAGAGGATTCATAGCGGTGGGGCTCGTTTGCCTTGTTATTATTAGGAGGTTTTATGGTGGGATGGTTTGTCAGTGGAGAGATATCTGCTGACCTGGTCCTTGTCTTCCACATATTTTGTCTTGCCTGGATAATACTCCCCGCGGTACTGCAACATAGGCTCGAGGGGTTCCAGGCAAATTCTAGATAACGTTCGTTAGAGCGGATGAAGGGAACATGCACTCCTGGCCTGCTGCCACTGGACATGTGATGCATGCAAAAATAAGGTGTTCATAGAGGGGCTATCCTGTGCAGTATCGCGTGAGCAGGGTCACCATGTGGCATAAGAAGGTCATGCTGGCTATGGACGCCAGAGCAAGCAAAGCTGTCGGAACGGTGTAGAGCGACAAATGTGAGTGCTTGCTGCAGGTAAAGTACACGGACACTATAAAAGCCTGCATGGAGGAGATGCAGAGGCATAGGAGGCATGAACGTGTGTATGGGGTGAAGCAACATGCCTGTCATCTCACGATGGAGTAAAATATAATTGTGCCGGGCATGCTCTCCACTATCATAGACTTCGCCGTGGTCTAGTTGGACAATTAATACGAAGAGACACAGACCATTTTTTTCGCAAAGAACAGATACCTAATAAAGCTTTAGGGAGAATGCAATCAAAAAACAAGAAAAATGCGGACAAACACCCTAGCCTCCTATATTTTGGTGGATTTTCCGTCATCAGCTCATTTTCGGGACAATTTCTGCGCGAAGCCTCGAGGAAAGGCCCTTGAGAGTAGAGAACGGGGAAAGCGCCTCAACCTCTATCTATATCTTCACTCGTTGATGATTTCAGAATTTTCGTGGTTTTGGACATGGAATTGGAGAAGCTCGACGTGTCCGCAAAATTTTTTAACAACGTGAAAGACTACGCCGAGTATGCCCGAACCGAAAATTTGCAGGCCGCTATGATTTTAACTACAAGTGCCATGAAGATCTACCACTTGGACTGAATTGGCAGTATAATGAGATCGTCGTAAATGTACCATATATGTGGGAGAGAGAAAACTTGGGAGAGCCAGTCGACGCCCACTCGCCGATAAGCTACCCAAGCGCACTCTTTCAACCCTTGTTGCTCTGGTATTGTAGCTAAAGCGCACTCTTTCTTCCCGTGTTTTACTATGTTCATGCTCCAAGACATTTCGACGTTTTCCTGATGTATTTATTTTTCGCTGTACAAACCAGAACGTTTTTTGTATCGCTAATCGCATAGTGGAAACGAGCTCAGGCCAGAACACTGTAACTAGTCCTAGCATACCTCGCTTGAGGGACCTTCTCCACTGCCCTTCCTGTACTCCCTCTACCACCTTATAGAAAGAAAGCGGAGCCGGTCGCCCTCCCCCCTCGGGCTGAAAGGAGCCATTGTGAGCGAGTACGCTTTGCACCCTATTTCTCTGGTCTTGCAACACAGAATTCATCTTTGTCAACGCATTTATCTGCGCCATCCAGTAGAGATAACACTCTTCCAAATACATTGGAGCGGTCTTCGAAAGGAGCTCACTTCCCAGCACTTCCTTGAGCTCCTGCAGCACTTGCTCAAGCTCTTTCGAACTCTCGTCTCTTGGCTTGGCAGCTATCGAGGAAGGAATGCAAGCCATCTGTCAGAGGAGAGATTGATATCGCTAATCGCATAGTGGAAACGAGCTCAGGCCAGAACACTGTAACTAGTCCTAGCATACCTCGCTTGAGGGACCTTCTCCACTGCCCTTCCTGTACTCCCTCTACCACCTTATAGAAAGAAAGCGGAGCCGGTCGCCCTCCCCCCTCGGGCTGAAAGGAGCCATTGTGAGCGAGTACGCTTTGCACCCTATTTCTCTGGTCTTGCAACACAGAATTCATCTTTGTCAACGCATTTATCTGCGCCATCCAGTAGAGATAACACTCTTCCAAATACATTGGAGCGGTCTTCGAAAGGAGCTCACTTCCCAGCACTTCCTTGAGCTCCTGCAGCACTTGCTCAAGCTCTTTCGAACTCTCGTCTCTTGGCTTGGCAGCTATCGAGGAAGGAATGCAAGCCATCTGTCAGAGGAGAGATTGATATCGCTAATCGCATAGTGGAAACGAGCTCAGGTCAGAACACTGTAACTAGTCCTAGCATACCTCGCTTGAGGGACCTTCTCCACTGCCCTTCCTGTACTCCCTCTACCACCTTATAGAAAGAAAGCGGAGCCGGTCGCCCTCCCCCCTCGGGCTGAAAGGAGCCATTGTGAGCGAGTACGCTTTGCACCCTATTTCTCTGGTCTTGCAACACAGAATTCATCTTTGTCAACGCATTTATCTGCGCCATCCAGTAGAGATAACACTCTTCCAAATACATTGGAGCGGTCTTCGAAAGGAGCTCACTTCCCAGCACTTCCTTGAGCTCCTGCAGCACTTGCTCAAGCTCTTTCGAACTCTCGTCTCTTGGCTTGGCAGCTATCGAGGAAGGAATGCAAGCCATCTGTCAGAGGAGAGATTGATATCGCTAATCGCATAGTGGAAACGAGCTCAGGCCAGAACACTGTAACTAGTCCTAGCATACCTCGCTTGAGGGACCTTCTCCACTGCCCTTCCTGTACTCCCTCTACCACCTTATAGAAAGAAAGCGGAGCCGGTCGCCCTCCCCCCTCGGGCTGAAAGGAGCCATTGTGAGCGAGTACGCTTTGCACCCTATTTTTCTGGTCTTGCAACACAGAATTCATCTTTGTCAACGCATTTATCTGCGCCATCCAGTAGAGATAACACTCTTCCAAATACATTGGAGCGGTCTTCGAAAGGAGCTCACTTCCCAGCACTTCCTTGAGCTCCTGCAGCACTTGCTCAAGCTCTTTCGAACTCTCGTCTCTTGGCTTGGCAGCTATCGAGGAAGGAATGCAAGCCATCTGTCAGAGGAGAGATTGATATCGCTAATCGCATAGTGGAAACGAGCTCAGGCCAGAACACTGTAACTAGTCCTAGCATACCTCGCTTGAGGGACCTTCTCCACTGCCCTTCCTGTACTCCCTCTACCACCTTATAGAAAGAAAGCGGAGCCGGTCGCCCTCCCCCCTCGGGCTGAAAGGAGCCATTGTGAGCGAGTACGCTTTGCACCCTATTTCTCTGGTCTTGCAACACAGAATTCATCTTTGTCAACGCATTTATCTGCGCCATCCAGTAGAGATAACACTCTTCCAAATACATTGGAGCGGTCTTCGAAAGGAGCTCACTTCCCAGCACTTCCTTGAGCTCCTGCAGCACTTGCTCAAGCTCTTTCGAACTCTCGTCTCTTGGCTTGGCAGCTATCGAGGAAGGAATGCAAGCCATCTGTCAGAGGAGAGATTGATATCGCTAATCGCATAGTGGAAACGAGCTCAGGCCAGAACACTGTAACTAGTCCTAGCATACCTCGCTTGAGGGACCTTCTCCACTGCCCTTCCTGTACTCCCTCTACCACCTTATAGAAAGAAAGCGGAGCCGGTCGCCCTCCCCCCTCGGGCTGAAAGGAGCCATTGTGAGCGAGTACGCTTTGCACCCTATTTCTCTGGTCTTGCAACACAGAATTCATCTTTGTCAACGCATTTATCTGCGCCATCCAGTAGAGATAACACTCTTCCAAATACATTGGAGCGGTCTTCGAAAGGAGCTCACTTCCCAGCACTTCCTTGAGCTCCTGCAGCACTTGCTCAAGCTCTTTCGAACTCTCGTCTCTTGGCTTGGCAGCTATCGAGGAAGGAATGCAAGCCATCTGTCAGAGGAGAGATTGATATCGCTAATCGCATAGTGGAAACGAGCTCAGGCCAGAACACTGTAACTAGTCCTAGCATACCTCGCTTGAGGGACCTTCTCCACTGCCCTTCCTGTACTCCCTCTACCACCTTATAGAAAGAAAGCGGAGCCGGTCGCCCTCCCCCCTCGGGCTGAAAGGAGCCATTGTGAGCGAGTACGCTTTGCACCCTATTTCTCTGGTCTTGCAACACAGAATTCATCTTTGTCAACGCATTTATCTGCGCCATCCAGTAGAGATAACACTCTTCCAAATACATTGGAGCGGTCTTCGAAAGGAGCTCACTTCCCAGCACTTCCTTGAGCTCCTGCAGCACTTGCTCAAGCTCTTTCGAACTCTCGTCTCTTGGCTTGGCAGCTATCGAGGAAGGAATGCAAGCCATCTGTCAGAGGAGAGATTGATATCGCTAATCGCATAGTGGAAACGAGCTCAGGCCAGAACACTGTAACTAGTCCTAGCATACCTCGCTTGAGGGACCTTCTCCACTGCCCTTCCTGTACTCCCTCTACCACCTTATAGAAAGAAAGCGGAGCCGGTCGCCCTCCCCCCTCGGGCTGAAAGGAGCCATTGTGAGCGAGTACGCTTTGCACCCTATTTCTCTGGTCTTGCAACACAGAATTCATCTTTGTCAACGCATTTATCTGCGCCATCCAGTAGAGATAACACTCTTCCAAATACATTGGAGCGGTCTTCGAAAGGAGCTCACTTCCCAGCACTTCCTTGAGCTCCTGCAGCACTTGCTCAAGCTCTTTCGAACTCTCGTCTCTTGGCTTGGCAGCTATCGAGGAAGGAATGCAAGCCATCTGTCAGAGGAGAGATTGATATCGCTAATCGCATAGTGGAAACGAGCTCAGGCCAGAACACTGTAACTAGTCCTAGCATACCTCGCTTGAGGGACCTTCTCCACTGCCCTTCCTGTACTCCCTCTACCACCTTATAGAAAGAAAGCGGAGCCGGTCGCCCTCCCCCCTCGGGCTGAAAGGAGCCATTGTGAGCGAGTACGCTTTGCACCCTATTTCTCTGGTCTTGCAACACAGAATTCATCTTTGTCAACGCATTTATCTGCGCCATCCAGTAGAGATAACACTCTTCCAAATACATTGGAGCGGTCTTCGAAAGGAGCTCACTTCCCAGCACTTCCTTGAGCTCCTGCAGCACTTGCTCAAGCTCTTTCGAACTCTCGTCTCTTGGCTTGGCAGCTATCGAGGAAGGAATGCAAGCCATCTGTCAGAGGAGAGATTGATATCGCTAATCGCATAGTGGAAACGAGCTCAGGTCAGAACACTGTAACTAGTCCTAGCATACCTCGCTTGAGGGACCTTCTCCACTGCCCTTCCTGTACTCCCTCTACCACCTTATAGAAAGAAAGCGGAGCCGGTCGCCCTCCCCCCTCGGGCTGAAAGGAGCCATTGTGAGCGAGTACGCTTTGCACCCTATTTCTCTGGTCTTGCAACACAGAATTCATCTTTGTCAACGCATTTATCTGCGCCATCCAGTAGAGATAACACTCTTCCAAATACATTGGAGCGGTCTTCGAAAGGAGCTCACTTCCCAGCACTTCCTTGAGCTCCTGCAGCACTTGCTCAAGCTCTTTCGAACTCTCGTCTCTTGGCTTGGCAGCTATCGAGGAAGGAATGCAAGCCATCTGTCAGAGGAGAGATTGATATCGCTAATCGCATAGTGGAAACGAGCTCAGGCCAGAACACTGTAACTAGTCCTAGCATACCTCGCTTGAGGGACCTTCTCCACTGCCCTTCCTGTACTCCCTCTACCACCTTATAGAAAGAAAGCGGAGCCGGTCGCCCTCCCCCCTCGGGCTGAAAGGAGCCATTGTGAGCGAGTACGCTTTGCACCCTATTTCTCTGGTCTTGCAACACAGAATTCATCTTTGTCAACGCATTTATCTGCGCCATCCAGTAGAGATAACACTCTTCCAAATACATTGGAGCGGTCTTCGAAAGGAGCTCACTTCCCAGCACTTCCTTGAGCTCCTGCAGCACTTGCTCAAGCTCTTTCGAACTCTCGTCTCTTGGCTTGGCAGCTATCGAGGAAGGAATGCAAGCCATCTGTCAGAGGAGAGATTGATGGGAAAGGAAATGGGGAGTATTGAGCTATAGTATAAGGCTGTTTGATGCCCTCACGAACAGTATTAGTGGATGTTGAATTACGGCTTAGCGGATGATTGCTTCATCGACACATGAAACACTCGATTTCGCGCAAACTCTCGATTATTTGGTTTCATGGGACTTCTCTTATGGGCGCGTGCTTCTTCCACTAGTCTTCAATAAGTAAAAAATATTCAGGCGTTTTTTTTTCGCCCATTGGATAGATTGGGACAGTGGCCTATCATCCATGACATGATACATTCCAAAACACTCATTTTTAATTCTTATATACTTCTACAGGCAACAGATCATGTTACTTATCCTCAAATTCAAGAAAAATAGCTTCCAGCAGCTAAAATTTTCGCCATGTACAAGCTTGGTGGTGTTGAGCGTTATATCATTTTGGGCGACCTGTTGGTTGACAGACAGTATGAGACAATTGGCAAAACCTTCGAAAGCAATATTATCAGTAAGTGATACACTTCCCAATAAACGAGCTGCTCTAGATGCAGTACGTCGTATCGCCGCTCAACTTCAAGAAACGGTGACCTCAAGCTGTCAATTGGTTCGGTTTGGAAGTGATTGGGGCCATCATACCCTTTGCGACTACAAGCCAGCGAAATCGTGCCAGTTTTACTCATTTGGCATATCAAACGATTATTCTTTTGACACGGATCTTGCCCAAAAATGGGGCTGCCACGGTTTTGCGGCTGATCCTACCGTCGACCATCCCTCCATGCTTCATCCCAACGTGACTTTTCATAGCATTGGAGCCAAAATGCGAACAGCGCTCCCCTTTCATATTGTCACATCTATGCCAGCCCTTCGAAAATGGCTCGGGCACCCCCAAGTGACTGTTCTTAAGATGGACTGCGAGGGCTGCGAGTACTCGTTGGGGGAAGACATTGCATTGGAGGACCCTGCATTCTTCACACACGTCGATCAATTTGCGGTTGAGGTTCATGTGAGTAAACATTGGTTAAAGACAGAGGATGCTCTCTATTCGCTAGGGTTACTCTTTTACTTTCTAGAGAAAGCGGGCCTAAGGCTTCAGCACGCGGAAATCCTAGGCTGTGATCCCAAAAAAGAAAGAGTAGGATGTATGGACGAATTGGAGGAAATGGATTACCCGTGTGGCCTCGGGAAGAGTTGCCATAACTATTTGTTCGCCCGCCAACTCTGAGTAACCGCTGTAAATTGACGGCTGCGATTCTACAGTGAGGGGCTCGACGTGGATTTGGCGGCGGAGGATGGTTTGACAGACGGCATGGTTATCGGTACATGCCGGCATCAGTCTCACTCGTGGTCGCGGGATGACCGGCAGCCAAAGGAGGGCCTTGTTAAGAGCGGGATGATTCATCGTTCCGCGGAAACGCCAGTGGACTGATGCCGGCATGTACCCCGTGACCCGGGGCGGACTTATTTTGTTGTTCATAATGTGATCCAGGTATATGCTATTATGCCGGTGGTAAACCACATTATGGCGATAAAAATGTCAAAAAAGAAAAAAAGAAAAAAAGGAAAACCGTCGCGTAAAATCAGCAAGTTGTTTCCTTACCTTACTGGTCCCTACACACCAATCCCATTTGCTCACTTGGAGAGCTTGGACATGCTAGCATGCATAAAAAATAAAAATGGGGCATTTTTGCAAACATGCTCCCTGACTTTGCACAGGGGCTTATTCTATTGAGCGCTAGTCTGCTTCTTCAACTTGTTGCGTAATTGGTGATAGCTATTTACCTTCGAAAGTGCAAAGCTAGCGTTTTAAAAATGTTCAGGACCAGTTAAAACGGTGACGTCAGCGAGCATGGTGAGATTATTGTGTTACGACCTGAAATTGGTCTCCAACCTACGACAGATTTTACCAAATTAAATCAGTACTAATGATGATGCCATGGACGTGGATACAGCTCCAGATGCTTCAACCATGAAGAAACTCATGCTTAGAAACCTCATTGCGTATTGGAACTGACCAAGGTGATAATGTCGATTTTGGGAAAGTATAGTTTTCTTGAATTCTCTGGAAAAAACAACGACAGAGTCTTTGACTACAATCACGTGGATTACAAAACTACGGTTGAAATTGAAGAATTCATCTCTTCTCCGATCCAACTGCCGAGAAATAGTGCAAGCGAGTCCATCATGTTCTGTGGAAAGTGCAAATACTCACGACGGTAGTAGTCAACCGTATATCTTACATTTTGACTCCGAGTATGATGTAGTATCTCAACGTTCTCAAATTGTCTCGTCCTAGTACTTCCGTACACCATAGATATCCAATCATCTAGATACCAGTCTGTCAGCAGAGAGGGATAATAATCTTTGAAAATGCGCATGTGAGTGCGGTGCGTGAAATCATGATTTAATATCTTTGTATTACTTTGGTTGCACCACGGTCCAACGACTCCGTACGGGCTGCCCATTCCTTGAAGACTCCTTACGAATTTGTAAGCCCAGGGGCTAAGGAATTCAGAATCGTCGTTCACACGATAAATATAATAGAAAGTCCATCATGTTCTGTGGAAAGTGGAAACAGAAATGGATCTACGCCCAAAAGTTCAAGAAGGACAATCAAGCCCTTTTGTACGAAAAAGAAATTTATCGGTACATCAAAACCCAAATTTCAAAAAATCCTTATCAGGATGCGTACATACAACACTTATCATCCCGATATTTGCGTGCCAATATGGTAAGGCTAATCGCATTGTCAATGTCACAGAGGATTCCGGTGGAATGTATGTCCAGAAGTTGATGGAAAACTTCAACATACATACGAATATCTTGCAATCGTTTTCCAGCTTTTTTACACCACTTTTTTCACGAATATGATCGGGATAACACACAATGACGTCCACCTCGGAAACACTACGTCTCTGCCAAGAAAACCAAGCAAAAAAGCCTTTCATCGCTTTGACTACGAAGGCCGAATGTTCGACATTTCCCCACATGGTACCATGTACAACTGCAAAATATACGTTTTAATTGTGCTTCTTCCTCCTTCCAGGATAATTGTTCACTCGTCGAAACCGAGATGTGCGGAGAGTTTGGACGATGCAATCGCAAAGATTCTGAAAAGGACGTCTTCAACACGTTGATGATAACGGACTGAACAGAAAGTTATGTAAGTTTTTTGCCCTTTTTATTTTCTGGGGTTTTAATCACCATCTTGAGCCTTGCCACCGACATGATAGCTTCTGCTTCTATCTTAATGTGAGCACCAAAGTAAGCCCGCCCCGCGTGACGAGGTAGCTGCCGGCATCGGGCCACTGGCAATTTCGCGGGACGATGACGCCATCCCGCTCTGAACAAGCCGCTCTTTTGGCTGCCGATCATCCAACGCCAACGAGTGGGACTGATGCCGGCAGCTACCCCGTCATGTGGGGAGGACTTATTTTGGTGCTCGCATTATGATAGAAGTAGATGCTATCATGTCAGTGGCAGGGATCAAGGGCATCTGAGATTTTTTTTGTTTACTGTAATGACAAAATTCCCATATAAACGAAAATGACCGACCAAATTTCCCAACAACTACAAAATGGCTACCAACAATGCATGAAATCTTCCAGTGAAATTCTTACCGACATGGTCGCCAATCTAAACAGAAGGGGTTTGGCAAAAGTGGGAACATGTGAGAAAAATCTGATATGGAGGAGGATGGCTGTGTGGTGGAAGAATGAGGGAATGAAGTTGCGAGACGTGTTTGACGGGGGCAGAGATGAGTGCCGGCAGATCTGGATAATAGACCCGAGTAAAAAAACGACCCGCGTCCAGTTCGGTAGCCCGGGTGGACCTGAGTAACCAAGTACAAAATATGCTGTGGACGAGGCATAAAGAGAAAGAAGAAGAAAAGGAAATAGAATGATCAATACTGTTGATTTTGCACCCTCCTGTGTCATCCCTCTTGTCCCCCTTTCTCCGGGGGCCCCCCTAACCCCCCCCAACCCCCCAACCCGAGAGTACGGGGGGACTCTGACTTTTCTTCGACATGTAAATTAAGCCACAAACAAATCCAAATTTTTATCAAACCACCCATATGTGCAATTCAATGCATAAGAGGCGTCCTGTGTGAAGCTTAAGGGCCTTTTCGTCATGTCTTTCTCTCACCTTTCCCCTCCTTCCCCCCTCTCCTTCGCGCGTGTCATGATCACACGTCCGACGAATTTTGGACGAATAAGGCCCTGTCCAGGACATTATGCGTTACTTTGTCTAATTCGTCAATATTTGATGTAATCCATCACTTCGTACACATTTTGTGCCGGCGGACGAAGTTATGCCGTCACTTTGTACACAAAATCGTGGGCAGCACAAAGTGATGAGGGTAACTTCGTACATGATTTGTGGACCCTAACGAAGTTACTTCACCACTCTGTATTTAATCTGCGCACCACCATGAAGCGGACAGGAGTAATTCGTCACAACGACAGATTCTAGCATGAAGTCAGACGAATAAATCCGTGGCCACGAAGTGGGTTAATGGTCGGTGCAAGTCTGCAGGCGCGCAAATACGCCGCCTCGTGAACAATAAATTCCATTTGTTCCGCAAAGTCGCTGACTGAGACTGATCCTCCTCCCTCTCTCTCTCTCTCTCTCTCTCTCTCTCTCTCTCTCTCTCGCTCTCTCACAAACACGCACACATACAGCTATAGCACGCGTCATGTCAGTGACCGACGAGAATGTTTTTCTTCCTGGTCTCTCTTCTCATGAGGAGGAGGAAGAGGAGATGGAGCTCCATCTCCTCCATCACAACGAAGAACAACAGGAGGAGGACGAAAGCGATTTCCAAGGTTTCGACCTCGAAGTCGAGGACGACAAGATTAATGATAACGACAGCTCCATCACCAGCGACAGTGATGCCATTGCTATGGCCACAGCGGAAACAACTTCTGACACCGGCACCACCCGTACAAGGAACAAGTTCAGAGACCTCGACGGCGAAGGACAGTGGAAGCGAGGGAGGGAGGGAGGGAGGGAGGGAGGGAGGGAGGGAGGGAGGGAGGGAGGGACGGATGGAAAATGAGAGGGGCAAGAAATATTTTGATGGAGGTGCGGAAAGTAGTCAAGCACATTTCCAAAACCACCACCATGAAAATTTTGTTTGATGAGGTGCAGCGCGAGATGTATGGTCAGGCTTTGAAGCTCGTCAATTTTGCGATGAACCTGTGGAGTTCTGCGGAGGAATGTTTGCGACGCATTTTGATGGATTACAAGCCCATTCTGAGGATTTATCATTCTCGGAGCAGGCACACGGAGCTGAGGAAACTGAACCAGGTCATGCTTGAGCTGTATACCTTGATCCGTGCGGTGAACATTGTGCTGAAGGATATGCAGAGCAATTCACCCGCATCGGGGCCCTGCTTCGTATTGGGCATTGCTGAGCTCCTCGCGAGCGAGCTATGTTTGGAGCAGCCCCTGCTTGTGGTGAATCCTGCTATTGAGGCTGGGAAGGAGGAACAGGACGATAGAGGGGTGGACGTTGAGGCCTCGGGGGGAGACACTGAAAGCAACCTCCCGCACAGCCACACGCTTGTTCCGGCAAATGAGCTCACGGAGATAGGGCGGGAGAGTCGTAGACAGCTACGTGCGGGCATTGAGAAGCGTTTTATTCGTGACAGATACCTCTCGACGGATGACTGCGACAGGGCCTCATATGTATTTGATGCCGCTGCTCTGGCGCACCCTGCAATGTGCAAACTACGACACGTGGATAGGATATGTGACACGCCCACACAGGCATCTCATGTGAATTAAATTAAAAATGTTGTGCTTAGCAAACTCCAGGAGCTTTGGTGGGATCCCGCGTCAAGGAAAGACGATGCGACGGGGGAAGGCCAATCATCGCGGCAGAAGACGTTGGCAGAATTTCGACCCAAAAGACCTCGTTATGCTACGTTTTTTGGTGAAGATGAAGTGGATGATGATAAACGAGGAATGAGAATGGGAAGTGGTCTACGCTCGGTTAATTAGGCGGAGCATCAACTGAATGAGTACTTGGCGTGGTGCGCTGGGAAGTGCGATTAAAACGATGCAGCTAAAAGGATAGATTGGGATGAAGTGCCTCAATGGTGGTTGAAGACTTGATGCGGAATGTTCTCGGCGCTCGGTAAAGTATTTCAAAATCTTCTGGCGATGCCGGGGGGGGGCAGCCGCGCTTGAACGGGATTTCAGCATTGCCAGCAATCTCCTGACCGTGCATCGCGCGAGACTGAATCAAGCCTACGTGGAGATACACATGCTTCTTCACATTAATATTGACAAGATTCCGCCTGTTTCGCAAATCCCCCAGCTCTCTGATAAGGAAGTACGAGATGCGATCCCCAAGCGCCTGCAAAATGGGGAAAATTTTAAAAAGTTTTCACGCTTAGACGTGTTGGATTTATTGGAGCAGATGGCACTGAGAGAGGCAAGACGTGGGATGGCACGATCGGTAAGAGAGAATGAAAAGGGGAGTCGAGGGAGACGCGGAGAGGAAGAGGCGGATAATAGCGGGGAGAAGGGGGCGGAAGAATATAGGAATGACAGTAAAGCGATGGTGAGGATGAGAACACGCCTTTGGTCAGCAGCGACAGCGACGAGGACAATACGAGAGACGATCATCAGGCGACAGGTGACATTTTTCTTTCCCGAAGAGGACCTACAATTGATAATGGGAATGATATGGAAGTCATAAAAGTGTGAAGGGATGGAGAAAAGGTCAAAACGAAACAGCTATGATGGAAAGAGAGAAACAGGTTTAGTGTGGAAGAAGATTCTCATCCATGAAGGACTTGCGTTCGATTTATTTCTGTGCGATTGACTGCGTATTACGTATGCGAAATTGTTTTGACCAGACAGTGTACAAGCGACTTGAGCTTTAGCGAGTCCGGAGTATTTAAATTATTCGTCCTCAAGCCCCCAAATTTGTGCAAAAAATCTGACAGGAATCCTTCAAGACATTTCGTTTTCACACACCAAAACGGGCATTTATTCCACGCCCTGAAAAAGTAATGCCTGATTTCGTATATAAAATCCACGATCTGGTGAGGCCCCTACGAAGGAGTGCCTGTAATTCGCACAAAAGATAAGTAATTGTAATTCTTTGTCTGCAAATTGTCAAATTCACGTATGATACCCGGCGACCGGCAAAACGACACATTTTCGCGCGCGAATCTACCACATATGGCCTGAACTTGGTACAGATGCCTGTACTTCGTACACGAATTCCTCATTCAGACGGAGTAAATGCCATTACTTCGTACATAAAATTCACGCCTTGACGGAGTAAATGCCTGTACTTCGTACACGAAATCCTCGTTCTGACGAAGTAGATGCCGTTACTTTGTACACAAAGTCCATGCCCTGACAGAGTACATGCCTGTTCTTTGTACCTGAAATCCACAGACTGAAGAAGTAGTGCCTGTACTTTGTACACGATCACACGACAGGACGAATAACTAACAAAGTGAACGAAGTACTACTCGTCGGACGTGTGGTCATGATGAGCACCGATGAGCATCAAGTCACCACCAAGTCCTTTGACTTTGTCAAATCCACAAGCCAACTTTACATCACTTCCTGGCATATTTCTTTTCTTCTTTGAGTGGGGGCACACCCAACATCTCCAGCTTTTAGACTGCGTCGAATGCGTCGAACCACTCCACCAACCCCTCGACAACACACACTAAACAGGGTCGAAGCAAATAGTGCCATGGTTGTAAGCAAAGGCGGAGGCAGTAAGTGTAAACGCATGCCCTCTGCCAAAGTCAGAGAGGTGGAGGCAGTAGCAACAGCGACAGCTGCGACAGTAGCAGCAGCAGCGACAGCAGCAGCAGCAGCGACAGCAGCAGCAGCAGCGACAGCAGCAGCAGCAGCGACAGTAGCAGCAGCAGCAGCTACAGCAGAAGCAGCAGCAACAGCAGCAACAGCATCCATGCAGACCCAGGCAGAAAGAGTAGCTATTCGTGCCGAACAGCCGGAAGGGTCCGATATTTCGCGCATTGCAGAGTGGGTCATCCTACGTCATGAAGCTTGGGAGCGTGGTGTAGACGTGGATGAAGCCCGGATTCATTTCACGATTGTAAGTCGTGTTTCCGGGCCCAAGCATCCCGACCTTGACTAATTTTCTTACGAGGTACTTACCCCGCCCCCCTTTTTCTCTTGTTCCTTCCTTCCTTTCTCCTTTCCTTCCTCCCTTCTTCCTTCCTCCCTCCTTTCCTCCTCCTTCCTTCCTCCCTCCTCACCGACTCTCTCAATTATCCCTCCTTCACGCAGCCACACCCTCAATCAACAGACCATGGAGGCCTTTCTTGAAAAGATATTTAAAGAGGAGGTGACGAAGAGACGAGGGCAAGGGTCCGGTCAATGCTCGAGACTCATGGACTTGTCCAAGCTAGAGCGTGCGGTCGGAAGCTCGCGGTGTGGGGTGGCCTGTGGGCCAATCTCTCGTCAAAAGAGGTAGGATGGTCCCCATTTTATGAAGTTTCTCTCTCGCCCTTCTTTGTCTTACTTATGATCATCTTACGCACGCTTTTTCTTACTCCACACACACACACACATAGATCTCCAATCTCGACATCATGGCACGAGAGGAAGAAAGGATGGGAGGAGGGAGGGAGGGAAGGCAAGGCCTGGGTGACGGGTGTGTGTAATGGTTTGTAAAGCCCAAGAATGAAACAAAAACATGCTGGGTCGCTTATTTACGTCCTCCTATCACATCGTAGGGGGAGGGCACCACATTCAATTTCAATGATGCTGACTTGTGGGGGAACAAACGCCTGCTGACCCGCACAGATCGAAATGGCAACATCGTATCTGAGGAGCGTGTGACGTACGAGACCGAGCGGACGCAGCTGAAGGGTACCTTTGATTTGGCCGGCGTCTCCCTCTTTGACAAACTCAGGCAGTTTTTCTGACAGTACACGGCGAAACTCTTGTCCAAGAAGGGGGTGCCCATGAACGAGTTGGCCAAGCTGGGTTTGAGGGAGCTGGGCGAGGTGCCCTACCAGATGTACGTACTAATTTACTCCCTTGCTTCCCTCCCTCCCTCTATCACTCCCTCCTTCCCTCTCTAGCAATCCCTTCCTCCGCCTCATTCTCCGTCCTTGTCGTATGTCCATGCACCGACATCAAATAACTCTTCGAAACCCTCTTCCTTCCTCTCTCCCCACTTCCTCTCCAGATACATTAATGCCCTTCCCATCCGCGCAGTGATTGACGTGGCCATGAATCACGGGAGTCCGCTCGCGGGGGACGCTTACAAGGTTCCCTGGGCGGAGGTCACGCTTGCTCCTCACCTTGATGGGCTGAGGCTGCAGATCTTTTCCTTCATCAACGAATCCATGAACATCCTCACAACCTGCCCGCGTGCCTTCGATATGACGGGCGTGGAGCAGTCCATCTTTGTCTTCCTCAAGATACAGGATTGGCTGAGGGTGGTTGTGCTGCAGATATCAGAGGGTGATATTGATGATGACACATTCAAAATATGGGCATTGGCCATGGGCCTTAACAACACACATAACACACGCCTTGCTCCGTGATACTGCTATGCTCTCCTCCCATACTATCCCTACCATACCATATACGTCTTTTCCTCCTCCCGTTTGTTGACACTTTACTGTGTTGTTACATGCTTTGCCAAGTCATCATCATCACCTTCATCAGCATCCCTCCCCCAGACCGCTCCTCCTTGCGACGCAGCTCAACGCCCTCCTCCTACTCTTCCACACTCACTCACAGCACAGCACCGCCATGCTTGTTGTGTACCTGGGCGGGGGCATGAATGGTGGTGGATACGACGAGAACGGCCGTACTGATGGTAATGAGCAAGAGAAGAATGACGTAGAATGCGACAACAAATGCCTTTGAAGAGGAGGATATCCGTGGCCTTGTCGCCGAGGCCCAGTTTTTCCACACAATGTTTTCTAGAAATATCTGCGAAGGAGCGCTGTGCCTGTACAAAAGTCAACAGGCAATACTCTGTCATGATGGCTTTGGTGCGTCTCTCCAGGTCCGTATTCGTGACGGTGTCTAGGCGAGGCGCATAGACGAGGTCGTGAGACACTTCCGGGTAGCAGCACAGCCAGAGGCGAGGGCAGTCATCATAGGTCAGATCGATACTATGTCCATGGCCAATTAAAAAGCTGGCCACCCTCCAAGCCCGTATCTCGGCTTGGCTGTGCCTAGTCAAAGCATACCATTCTACCTGGTCTATACGCTGGTCTATCCCCGGCTTCGCCCGTGCTGCAGGTCGCTTTCCAATTTTTTTCCACACACTTAGTATATTTTATACTCGGCTTGGCCGTGCCTAGTGTCCATGCAGACACGCAAGTTGGCTGCCTCAGTCAGCCATTTATGTAAGTTGCAGCAAGATTTTGGGAGAATTGACGAGAAATGGAAGCAGCGATTGAAGAACGTTCATGCTGTGATGTAACTCGACGAGTCATGAAAATTGAACGATAATCACGTATCGACTTGTCCATTCTACCCCAGGTAAAAAGTATGCCATGACAAGGCACGGTCAAACCGAGAGCCAGGCTTGGAGGGTGGCCAGCTCTTCCACGACCCGTCGAATTTCATCACATCACAAACATTCTTCAACCTACCCCCATTTCTCGTCAAATGGGATTTGTACCAGTTCTCTCAAATCTTGCTGGAACTTACCACATCACCATGCTGCATGCGCGCTCAAGATGTAACCGGCGAGTTCGCCCAGTCTAATATGAGTAGATATCTGTATTTAGATCGTTTCGAAACCAAATTACTGGTTTCGAGTATGCGCGAATAACAACGTAGTCATATATCTTCATGCGACCACGCAGTCCACGAACGAAAGAGCAAACAAACAAGCTTTGCAAACAAACAAGCTTTGTAAACAAACAAACATACAACCAAATCGACCTCGCCTTGTGTTGTCGTGCATTAGGTTGTCGCATATTACGTTGTCGTGCATTGGGTTGTCATGCGCTGTGTTGTCGTGGATTGTCTTTGTTTGGCATGGTATGTATTTATCCACTTTGTCATACTAAGTTCAGGAAGCTGGTGTCTTTAGTGCAGAATTCTGTGTCGATCCGTGCAAAGTCCTGCTCTAGGGAGTTGCAAAGGTGATTGCGGTTGCGTTTCACTGCGCCTTTTAGATCGCATAAATTGCTTCTTCAAGCCCACCAATGATGGATGACGGCGCTATGAGCGATGGTTGCATGTCACTGCCCCTCTGAGATCGAAACTGCACGAGTAGACTGGTATTCAAGCGTCTAATAAAAATCTTTTTTCAGACGAAGGGCAGTAAGACTCTTTTGAATTGCTTGCGCGTTATATTTTCATAATCTGATAGACTCTCACTTTTCGTATATACTATATCACAGCTTTCATTTGGATATTTTTCAATTATATTCACTGCTTCTGAAGCAATGTGCTTTCCTTCGGGGACTAGTATTGGACTTCATGCATGTATACACGCCGAGCATCGATAATTGCAGCCGCCGTCTCCTTAAGGAAAACGATCGCGGTCAATAATGGAGAAATCATGTAGCTCCCGTATTGTCGGGAGACGAGGTGTGTGACTTTGGAGGGGTTTTTCTATTTATCTTTCAAACAAGTATGTGCCATAAGCAAGAATTTCACGACCGCACTTCTCGCGTGCATGACAACGCTATCGGAGATTGTGTTTTTAGAACGTCGTCGAGGTGAAAAATTGGATTGCAACAATAGGATTTGGTTGTTTTCTTATTGGCTAATGGATTTCTTTCCGTTTAAAAAGTCACGTTGGTGTAATGAATCATTATCAATTGAAATGTCACGTTGCTTTTGTGGAGAAGCATCTTCATGTTTTGATTCGGAGAATGCTTGACCCTGATGTCATGATACGGACGGCGTTTCGAAACGTGCTGCCGGAGATTCCTGACATTTATTTTGATGCAATGGTGAGTTTTCTGGAGAGCATTGTGGATACGGGGGACGGTGACCATCATACAATTAATAAATTACTACCGATGAATCCGCAAGAGGTCCATTCTACAAATGGTAGGTTGACAGTCCCACCCATTTTCTACAGCTGTCGATATGGGCACCTTAATGTCGGCATGGTGCTTTTGCAATTCGGCAAAAACATCAACAACGCAAAATATCAATAAGTTTGTGCTGGAGAGATTTCATAGTGGTAAGAATCAACATTTTCATACATTTCTCGGCCATCATCGTACACACATGCGTGCGTTTACTGCGCAACAACACGTCTAGGAAAAAATCACGGACTCTGGGTCGGTCGTCCCCGAAGTGGACCGCATAAACCTCTATGTAATTTTTGGATGCCAACAAATGACCTTGTAGATGCTTAAGCATAAATAAACTGTGTAGAACATTCCCCGACTTATCAAAGACGAGACGGTCGACGACCTGAATCCAGACATCGTCCAGCAACCTGGCCAACATCAAAAGCGCTGGACTGGCAATCAAGAGATCCTCACGAATATCTGCCTGCGTAAAGACGCGATGATAGATCGCAAGCAGCGGGGTCGTGGTCGCCGTCTTCGATGCGCGACATATTTTGGCAGCCAATTCACGAAAGGCAACGATAATGCAATTCACCCTTAGCAATATGGGGTCGCAGGCCAGGGCCGATGCCGGGGCCGTGGCCAAGGCCGGGGCAGGGGCCGCCCGCGTAGTTTCTGTTCGGAGGCCACGCAACCAAGTCGAGCGCAAAGCTGACCGACAGGATCGACAACGCCGATGCTTGAACGAGGAAATGCTTGCAGCTCAACGCACAACTGACCAGCTAGTCCGTCGAGAGCGGCGCGAACAGCCAGAGGTGCGGGCAGCCGAACGCGCAGCTGACCGGCAGGTCACGCATGACCGGCGCGCACAGCACCAACCCCGCGAGCACCGTGCCCACGTATAAGTGTGGCTTTCTGGAGCCCAATAACCATATCACTTGCGTGCTCAAGTGGCCTGCCAGCACTGCGGCTCCTTGAATAGGCCGGATTAATCTGTCTCAAACTTATGTCCAAAATATAAAGATATAGGCACAATACCACATAAAATAGATCATCGTAAGATACATTAGGAAAGATACATTCAATCACAAAAAGCAACAACCAACAAAGAAGACTTGCCCGCCTTCGCAAATATGTTCTTGAAGTCGCCCATATTTGAGACATGGCGACGCAAAAGTCCGTAAGGTAAAGTTTTGTAAGACTCACATCATGGAAGTGGTAACCCTCAGAGCTGTCTGCCACCAACAAGGGCCGCAGAGCCTCATCCATCTACGCAGTTCCTCGGCAGCAACTCTCCATATGATTTCCGCGCGATCTGACCGGCGAGTTTATTGTTTCCCTACCAGGGTTGGGTTGACGTTTGATTTCTGACGTCGACGCGTCAATGTCACCAAAATTCCGACGTCGACTTCAGTCATAACGTTTGGGGGTCGTGACGTTGAAAGATTCTAGTGTATCTGAAAGTGTGACTATTGCTCGTCATAGTCAAGGCAAGTCTTTGAGCAAGGCGGCGAGCGGAGGGAGCCTGGGAAAAAATGCTGGGTGCGGGCTCAAAATGGGCCGTGGGAGATTGGGGGCTGGGACGGCAGCCGCACGGTACAGTGTAGGCCTACTTCGCCATGCGCCATAAAAAGCCCTGCAAAGGTGCACACTAAAGAAACAATACAAGACAATACCCGCTTTTCACGCGGCCCCAACATTTACACTTGGGACGAATGCCGCGGTCACAAAGCTTTCTTGCTTTTCCTGTACCAGGCGTCATAAAGATCGCTTCTATCGTGGCTAATCACTTTGTTCTTTATACTTTTTCCATCTGGTAAGATGTCTTATACCCCTTTCTCCCCTTATTTGTGAGTGGAAGCTATCTCTGACAAGAAATGATGACCCGAAATGAGGCTAGAGCTCGTCATCGAGCCAGACGAAGTCCTCCCTCACCTTCGGTAGAATGAGCGTTTCGGTGGGACGAAGTACAGCATGCTTTCTACTGACACTCTCTATGTCGTCTCGCTCCTGCTGCTCCTCAATCTCTTCTTCATGTCCCTAATCCTTTATAACGCTTTCCCTTTTTCGCGAACGCATCACCCTGGAGACACAGGCAGCAACGTACTCGACGCGGCCTCACTTGACCCTGCTGTTGCCGCGCATGCAACTGCTACCTCGTATTCATCTCTTCATGCGTCGCAGTCCGCCGGCAGCTACTAATATCTGGGCACACTAGGTACCACTGTACTAGTGTACGCAGACTTCTGATACGAAGTGGGGCAGATAGCAAATTGCCACCGTCGATCGCCCTGTGCAGAAGGGTGGGCCGCCAGGTTTTATAGATTCGAATGTCTACCAGCGAATCGAGATAATGAAGCAGCCATATCAGTCTGCCACCGTACAAGTCCTGCCTTGTTGCCGCCAACCCGTCACCCACAATCTTGTCCATCGCACATTTCCGGCCTTTGATTTCCCAAAAAAAAAGAATAAGCGGGCGCGTTCGTGTGCCATGACTTCATCTCACACTTCAGAGCTGCGAGCTTCTTGGAAGCGGAGGAGGACAATTATCGCACCAATCTTGCATGCAATGCGGCGTGGAGAAGCTGACAGGGTGAGTAGTGTGGACATAGAAGAGTTCATGCAGCAGGATTCTGACACGAAGCGGGGCAGATGGCAAAAATCACCACCGTCAATCGCCCACTTTGAAGTTCCTCTGCAGAAGGTTGAGCCACCATCATCCATGGTGAGGCGATGATGAGATTAAATCTTCCGCCGCGCAAGTCCTGCCTTGACGCAGACCAGTCAACCACATCCATGCGATATGGTATGCGTCCACATACATACTAGTGTGGTGGGTGCTGATTTCCAGGTGACGTAGGGGTCATCCTGGAGGGCGTGTACGCCAACTCACGTGTGCTAACTCTAGCTACGCCCGCTTATCATTTTTTTTAACCCGAAATCAAAGGCCGAAATTGTGCGATGGACGAAGCACTCAGACGTGGAGCGCTAAGAGGCCCAAGAAAGAGGGGCATCGTGGTACATGCACGACATTTGGGCACACTCGATACCACTGTACTGTATGTGGCCGACCAGACTTGCATGAGTGGGAGTGACTTGTGACGCTTACGCTTGCTAAGGGAATCAAGGCCTTCTCCCTCTTGTGAGAAAATAATTAGGGCTTGCTCGGCAAATATCTTTGCCCCCTTTCCTGGTCCATGACTTTCTCTCTCGCAGTTAAGAAAGTGTGATGCCACATTACAAAGTGCGGGATGCGGCGATTGGGAGATGGCAGGCCGGCAAGTGTGGCCATTGAAGAGATCTGGGCGCAGGCTTCTGACACGAAGCGGGACAGATGACAAGTCGCCGCAGAAGATCACCCTGTTTGAAAATTGCTAAGGGAATCAAGGCCTTCTCCCTCTTGTGAGAATATAATTAGGGCTTGCTCGGCAAATATCTTTGCCCCCTTTCCTGGTCCATGACTTTCACTCTCGCAGTTAAGAAAGTGTGATGCCACATTACAAAGTGCGGGATGCGGCGATTGGGAGATGGCAGGCCGGCAAGTGTGGCCATTGAAGAGATCTGGGCGCAGGCTTCTGACACGAAGCGGGACAGATGACAAGTCGCCGCAGAAGATCACCCTGTTTGAAAATCATTCAGGACTTAAATGGCGTCACCTGTTAGTACACCTACCCGCCATAGTGTTGATACCACATAGAGCCATCTCCCGGCCCCCATCACACATTCACAAGTTCACTGACATAGTCACAAATCACAGTCCTTCTGCGTTTCCGCTGGCTCTATGGTGTTTTTTAGTATATGTTGTTTTACTCCTCTCGGGGGCTTCGGTCTCACTTCTGAGCAGCGGCATGACCAGAATCAGCGCGTTTGTCCCCATGGAAAAAATCAGCAACTCAATAGTTTGTCTTCTACTTCCTTAAACAATAAAGAGGCGCACGGCGGTGCTGCAGTCCTCTGCAGACCGGGCTGCAACCTGACAACACGCCCCGCCGCTACTGACCCCCTTCCTGTCTCCACGCCGCCTTACTCCTCAGCTTGCGCCTCTTCTCACTCAGCAACAAATTACGGTAAGTCGATTGTTGTCCACTGCTCCGCCGCCTCTATGTACACATCTCCCTGATCCGCTTCATGATATATCATCTCACGTCTCGTACGCACGCATCGGAGCACACGTGCACGACAGACTAACACAAAAAATTCTCTTTCATTTTTTTCCCCATTTTTTTTCTCATTTTCTCATTTTCTCATTTCCTCATTTATCATTTTCTCATTTTTACAATATTTCATTATTTCACCTCAAGTATGCGTTTCGTCAACTAGCATGGTGACATATACTTCTATGACATTTTAAGCCAAAAAACAGGCCCGCCCCGGGTCACACAAAAGCGTCTATATGCGCACCATCTGCGTGCAGCGCATCTATTCGTAAACAAACTCGATTCCACACTTACATAAACCCCGTCCCCCCCAACACACAACTTTAGGACGGCAAAGGCTGGCGACCGATATATCATCGCAATCCTTTCTGACCCAGCATCAGCAACAATTCCGTCTGTCGCCCATTCATCAGCACCATACGCTCCAGTCTAAGATAACCAATGTACTCTTCCAGGGCTCTCCATCCTTTCAAACATGGCAGCAGCAGCAGCAGCAGCAGCAGCAGCAGCAGCAGCAGCAGCTCTACGTTAACCAAAATCACCTGCCGCTGCAGCTCCATTATCCCCCACAATGCCAAACGCAACCGTTCAAAAGGCAGCATGAGATGGCATTGATCAATTTCCTTTCGATACACGATTTCCCGCTTACCGAGCACGTAGAGATCAAGCTCTATTCACCGATTGCACCGCTGGGCGAGAATCCCCTGCCGCTGCAAGATATCCAAGCAGGTAGAATGGGCGTTTCGGTAGGACTGCTGCCTGGCAGATGCTCAAAGATCATGGAAAAATACTTTCCGGTAAGAGACATGAGACATATGTGCTTAGTGCTTGCGTCTTTGGTGTAGCCTCTTTTAAGAACTCAATCTTTCTCTCTACTCACTTCTTTTTCCGGTACAACAGAGTGCAGAGAAGCATCGACGAGCGACGAAAGAGGATTTGTCGGGATTAACGGCGGAGGACAAGGCAGAGCGACGTAAGAAACGCGCACGCATGTATAATCGCATGTCTCGTAAGCGCCTTGACCGGCTGCGTGGCGACCTGCACAACGACGTGAATCGCATGGAAATCTACAAGAATATTGTCGATGATGCACCGGGCATGATATGTGTCATTTCATCCGACATTCAAAGCCAGGTTTTGTACATCAACAAGGCGGCTCGATGCGTCCTTCACACTGAGCCCTCGCAGCTGCTAGGGTCCAGCTTCTGGGATATCGTCCACACGGAAGATAAGGTGGCGCTTCTCAGAGCCCTCATCGCCGTCACCACCTTCAAGTCGGGTGGGAAAGTAGAAAAGCTAGACTGTCGTGTCGTCACTAATCACCCCGGTATCTATGTCTCTGTCCGGATGGCGCTAGTAAATGGAATGCAGGGCATTGTCTGTACAATGTGCCATGAATATCCCCTGCCCGCCATTTTGCGCATAACGCCTGATGGACGGCAGTGTGTCATGTAGGGCGCTCTTTTTGGGGGCAGCATGATTACTGAACAATGAACAGTCGTGCAGATTAGCTACAATACGATCCTTTATCCAGATCTCTACCTCTCGTTCCAAGCACGGAAATCACTGCCATCTTCGATGCCGCTCGGTTCATCTCTAGATCTGCCTCGTTCTACACCGCTGCCAAAGCGTATTTTGCCTCGACAATCTTCTCGCATACCACCAAAGCATTTTGTACCATCCTGAGCCTTTGGGTAGCATAGGGGGAGTAAGGAAAGGGGGGGCAGACGAAAGAAATCTGACTTTTTCAAACAGCAAAATAAGTAAAATGGAAGTATTGGGAAATAGACAGATTTTATGAAAATTGCGCGTCGTTTCTCTATTTCTGCGATTTTGGGTCCATGCAAGGCATCCCCAATGATCGGAGAGCAGTCTCTCCTGCAGCGACTGCAAATTAGCAAAAGCAGCCAGGGAAAAATAATGCCCCTCCGCTTCCTCAATGGTGTCTCAGATGTACTCCTCAGGACAGCATGCTTTCTACCGTCACTCTTTATGTCGTCTCGCTCCTGCTGCTCCTCAATCTCTTCTTCATGTCCCTAATCCTTTATAACGCTTTCCCTTTTTCGCGAACGCATCACCCTGGAGACACAGGCAGCAACGTACTCGACGCGGCCTCACTTGACCCTGCTGTTGCCGCGCATGCAACTGCTACCTCGTATTCATCTCTTCATGCGTCGCAGTCCGCCGGGAGCTACTAACATCTGGGCACACTAGGTACCACTGTACTAGTGTACGCAGACTTCTGATACGAAGTGGGGCAGATAGCAAATTGCCACCGTCGATCGCCCTGTGCAGAAGGGTGGGCCGCCAGGTTTTATAGATTCGAATGTCTACCAGCGAATCGAGATAATGAAGCAGCCATATCAGTCTGCCACCGTACAAGTCCTGCCTTGTTGCCGCCGACCCGTCACCCACAATCTTGTCCATCGCACATTTCCGGCCTTTGATTTCCCACAAAAAAAAGAATAAGCGGGCGCGTTCGTGTGCCATGACTTCATCTCACACTTCAGAGCTGCGAGCTTCTTGGAAGCGGAGGAGGACAATTATCGCACCAATCTTGCATGCAATGCGGCGTGGAGAAGCTGACAGGGTGAGTAGTGTGGACATAGAAGAGTTCATGCAGCAGGATTCTGACACGAAGCGGGGCAGATGGCAAAAATCACCACCGTCTATCGCCCACTTTGAAGTTCCTCTGCAGAAGGTTGAGCCACCATCATCCATGGTGAGGCGATGATGAGATTAAATCTTCCGCCGCGCAAGTCCTGCCTTGACGCAGACCAGTCAACCACATCCATGCGATATGGTATGCGTCCACATACATACTAGTGTGGTGGGTGCTGATTTCCAGGTGACGTAGGGGTCATCCTGGAGGGCGTGTACGCCAACTCACGTGTGCTAACTCTAGCTACGCCCGCTTATCATTTTTTTTAACCCGAAATCAAAGGCCGAAATTGTGCGATGGACGAAGCACTCAGACGTGGAGCGCTAAGAGGCCCAAGAAAGAGGGGCATCGTGGTACATGCACGACATTTGGGCACAATCGATACCACTGTACTGTATGTGGCCGACCAGACTTGCATGAGTGGGAGTGACTTGTGACGCTTACGCTTGCTAAGGGAATCAAGGCCTTCTCCCTCTTGTGAGAAAATAATTAGGGCTTGCTCGGCGAATATCTTTGCCCCCTTTCCTGGTCCATGACTTTCTCTCTCGCAGTTAAGAAAGTGTGATGCCACATTACAAAGTGCGGGATGCGGCGATTGGGAGATGGCAGGCCGGCAAGTGTGGCCATTGAAGAGATCTGGGCGCAGGCTTCTGACACGAAGCGGGACAGATGACAAGTCGCCGCAGAAGATCACCCTGTTTGAAAATCATTCAGGACTTAAATGGCGTCACCTGTTAGTACACCTACCCGCCATAGTGTTGATACCACATAGAGCCATCTCCCGGCCCCCATCACACATTCACAAGTTCACTGACATAGTCACAAATCACAGTCCTTCCGCATTTCTGCTGGCCCTGTGGCAAGAATTGTCGCAAGGATTTGGAGAGAGTTTCATTTGTTTGCGTTGCCTCGGATCATGCTAGTCACAGAAATACTACTTGTGCCACCTCTCTTTTAATATGTTGTAGATGATAGATAGTAGGCGCAGGATATCATAGAAACGCTATTTTGGAGCGTTTTGACTCCACGTAGATGAAAATGTGTTCGAATCATTGCCCCCTCCCGGTGGTAGGGGGCAAGTCAGACTGGAGACGGACGGCCGTCTTTTCTTCCCTCTTCGCGACTCTTCCATCAAATAAATCAGATTTTATTCCATCGTAATGAGGCAAAAGAAATCTTCATATCATCCACTAATGACACATTCACAACTTTTTATATTTATTAGAACGGGCGATCGATGTGGCTGCAGCCCGGGCAGTCCAACTCCCAGGCGCCTTTGCCAGCAGCAATTAAACCTGACGATGCCATCTGGGACGACATCAGGAAGGAAGAGAAGCCTAAGCTGGACCAAGTGACTAGAATGGGATTGTGTGCTTTTGTACCATTCAAAGTTTAGTATTTATTATGATTACAAAAGAAGGAAAAAGAAAAAGGGGGGAGGGAATCACTTCTAACTAAAATGATAGGGAACGGTTGAACTCGCGAAACCCGAAATTGCGAGCATCAGCTTTAATTGACGCCGTTGTCAGCTTCGCACACAGGCCTTCTCTCATTGGCGTTCGAATGAAGCTTCTGTGTGTACTCTCAACTTACTGGGGGGGGCTAAAGAACACATGTCGCATCTGAAATTGCATACGTTAAAATTTGCAGTCGACCAATTCTTGTTGATTTTAAAGTATTCCTCCGAGCCAATAATGTACCAGCAGTGGATTGGGTATTACATACAGCTTCTGATCGTTTCGAGACAGGGGAAGCCGATTTCAGGGCTTTGCCATCAAGGTTTCAACTTTCCAAATTGGAATCCTCCGAATTACAGACGTCAAGTCAAACACGCTATAAGCGATAGAGAGACGATCTTGGGCATCAATAGTGATTCCCAATGAGAATTCGACTGAGCCATTCTGTGATTCTAGCTTAAAGGGGTATGTGTACCGCTTCAAATGCAAGGTGATGGGGTCTAGCACAGCTATTCGATGGTAGTAGACTGGACCTGGTCCCTTGTGCCACGTAGTGCCGTGGATGAGGAACCAGAGCTCGCCCTTGTAGTAGCATCCATTTGATGATCCGCGGGCGTGCTTAAAAACCAGTGGCGTATCTATCGTTAAATCCAACTGCACTTTGTCAATATCAACACTGCAATTAAATGTGCCTACCCGTAAGGGATACCACTCATACACAATCCTCATAGGGCCCCCAGGGACTTGAAAAACGACCCAATTTTTCTCCAAAAATCGATCAAAGGGACTTTGGAAGAGGTGGTCCACGTAAATTGTAGAACTTTTGACGTGTAGGACTCCGCTTATGATCCGTGACCCTTCACCAAGGTACTTGGAGAATTCCCAGCTGGTCCAAAAAACGCGAATCTCCCCTGATTCTGAGCGAAATAATCGAGGGTCCTCAGTACCTAGGAAACGGTATGACAACCTCTGAAAGCGCCCGTCTATGATGCGTAGGATGTCTCCACGTTCTGCATCACGACCATCATGGAGCACGCATGCGCTACGCAAGATGCCGCTCGTGTCATATTTTGGCAAATAATCCTTGTAAAAACGTCCTACGGGGTCGATGCGATAGTTTAGAAGTCGGATGATGATGAGATGATCCTCTTCCGGGTTGGTTGGATGCGGCAGGATAGAGGGCGTCGCATAGTAATATTCCTCTCCGTCGCCATAAATGCCTCCGCGTCGAAAAAGCTCCTCACCACAATGCAAGATAGGCCGCGCCAGAGCAATCATCTCCCAATGCACCTGATCTCGTGTTTCATCAGAGATGTTCCTGTCATTTACAATGGCATCAAAAGCCTGCAGATCCTTGAGATATCCTGTCGAAAAGCTGTGAGGCCACAACACATGTTGGTCACCATATTCTAACTGTACCCGGTTGTCCTTGGGAAGCGGGTGAGATGCTAAGTAGACACTACAAGCCAAGCTGAATTGATCAGCCGCTTTATCAATGTCGCCCATTTCCTCCAAGCGTCTCGCTATATGCAGTACCGGCGTAACCTGACCTCCGAATTCCAAAGCTTTGCGAGCATAATATTCTGCGGACTCCATAAGACCGATATGTTCGTAACAATCGGAAAGCTGTCGATAAGTGGCTATCTCAACAGTGGTATTTAATATCCCGCTGTTCAGCGTCTCCTCGTAAAAAAGCGCAGCATAGATGTAGTCCTGGCGCTGATAGAAGAAGGAGCCAAGGCCCTGAGCTGTACAAGATTGGCTTAAACGGGACTTCACTACTGATGAGTCACTTTTATAAACCGCGGCAAGTACGTCTTGACAAGTATTGTTTATTTCCTTTCTATGAACCAATGTCAGAAGCGAGACTTGCCATGATAACATGCCCAATAGGAGCCAAATGAAGGCAATTATAATAGACCCAGACAAACTGAAGATTTTCCATGACATGATCTTTAAATGGTAGGCATATGCTTTCTTGTCAATATCCATCAGAAAGTCTCTACAGTCTTGTTGTTTGAGTTAAATTAGTAGCAGGTAAAAGTCAGAGAATGCTAATATAGCCATTGCTCAAGTGGCTTTGAAAGTGTGAAAATGCCCATACACACACGACAGATATAGTATTCTTTCTTTTGTCCGTGCACATATGAGAATAGTTAAATTCGTGAAATCCGAGTTCGCTACTAGAGTTTAGAGGGACTGAAATCGAAAAGACTTCGGAAAAAAAAATAAGCATTTTCCAGGGTTCCAAGGGCCCCACAGACAGTAGAGCGCTTGTAGTAAGTAAAAGTTGCAAATAAGAAAAGACTATATGGATGGGACCTAAGAGTGAGATGATAAGCTGTATCATTTCTACCGTTCCGAGCGTGAGCGTTTAACTTCTTTGTTCTTTCGCAAAAACAAAAATAATAATAATTAGAATTACACAAATATTCAAATTTCTCTTCGGCCACATGAGGTCAAATCGCAGCTCCTCGTCCCCCTTGCTGTCATCTCAGATGGCATCGTCAGGCGCTATTGCTCCTGGTATGGGCAAAAGGGCTCGCCGATTCTTCTCATGTCGATCCTCGAAAACAAAATGACTAAATTTAACATATTAAGTCCTGAGTGGATGATGAATTGAATACATCGGTCTCAAAATGACGGAACCCTGGGTGGCTCTTACTTGTCAGACGTTGAAGCGTCATGTCAACGTCACGTCATATCAACCCCTAATGGACTCTGAGTCTGAAAGTTGACTCTTTTTTGTATTTTTAATCTTTTGGGCGCAATTATAGACGACTGGTTACTCACAACTATAGCACACGCTTACACTCGCATACTTTTGCACTCATAAAAGAGATCATGTTATTCAACGAAAGTTCCTCTTCCGTCGCGACTCAACAGCCACTTTGTTACCCAGGTTCTTTTCCTACGGCTTAATTGGGACGAATCGCTTTGCACAGTCGAGCTCACGGGCATGCTCTCAAGGAGGGCGAAGGTGCCGAACAAAGAGATAAGAAGGCGGTGATCGTACATGGTAAAGGACCAGACTATGAGGGAGGGGATCATGTGAATGAGGACCTATGGGTTTCAAGGGCGAGGACTTCGCTTTTCTCGAAGACGAGCCCGAGTCTGGTGTAGCAGACTTGCCTTCACCTTGATTCGAGTCATTTCTTCCTTGTCTGATACAGACGCCTACTTTTAACAGCAAACGCAGTGATGATCAATGCTATCGTAAACATGCAGACAATTCGGGCAGGCTAGATAACGTGATCATAAAGATCGAAAGGAGAGGTCCTTATGGTGATGACAGGGCCAGCGAAAATGTAAATAACGTGATCATAAAGATCGAAAGGAGAGGTCCTTATGGTGATGACAGGGCCAGCGAAAATGTAAATTGACGGAGGAGGAGAGGGAGGCTACATTGGCATCCTCGCACGATCCATCCAATACACCTTTTCACACTCAGGCACTTACCAAACCCAGGCACCACGGAAAGAAGACGGGAGTGGCTGAACGTCAATATCCCACAAAATACTGACCTTTCTGTGGAAGCCCGAAATCGGTTGCCTTGTTGCCTTGTTGCCTTGCACTCACTTGCCCTGAGAAGGTGGTAGTTCGACATCGAATGCTTGCGCAATAATGAGTAAAGGATGTCCTGCATGATCCTCCTGCACACTAGAAAAGCTAAACCCTGAATGTCTTCTTCCTGTCGCGGTATCGGTTCAAGGACAAACAAAATTTCGATAATAGGTTAATTTGCGAACATGTTGTATAAGTCAGATGTATCTGCTACGAACGGAAGACCTTCTTTTGACATAAATAAGAAATAAGGACATGATATATCGTGTCCTTAAGTCAACTAATCGGCCGAACGCTACCTATAGGGAAGCAACGAGGGAAGACAGACGAGCAACTCCCGAAACAACCAAGGAGCGACCCGGAAACGACCTGCGGTAAATCACTGATATATAAATGTAGTGTACATCGATCAAAAAAGTAGTGCTGCAGTAAAATACAGAGGGTCTTCTTAGAGGCACTTGGTTCATTCGAATGGTTTGCATAGAGGTGATGGGAGCCCAGGAACGACTCTGAAACGACCCAGAAACGTTGTTGATTCCTTGTATAGGCTTATTTACCGGTACTTGGGCCAAAGCCTACCTATAGGCATCAATGCTTTCCCGTCTATCCAGGCACACTCATCAATTTGTCCCACATCTCGCTGTATTCCTGCAACAGCTGCCTCTCTTAAAGTTGTGTAGGTGAGCGACAAAGAGTACACTCGTATTCGACATATTATCTCCCTGCATCTATGCCCCACACCGACACTTCACCCCCCCTCCTTATTCGGTTGTATGTATCCCAAGGCTGGTATGCACTTGGCGAACTCCCTGTCCATCTGCATGAAGGACTGAAAGCAATTCAGTCTAGGACTCATGATTTTATTCACAATGTCTATCTTAGACAGAGATATATAGAAAATCTTTACATGAACCCTCCTCATCGAACGAAACACGTAGCATGACCATACCCATTTGGACAGACATTGAACTACCTTTGTATACTCCCTCCCTCTCCGCTGTTTAGCGGCTTGTACACCATTTCCAGCATCAAGCGAGAATATGAAGAGGAAGAAGAGGTGGGAGAAGCGTAGAGGGAGGAGAGAAAGGTGAGAGAAGTAGTTTATAAATTTATCATCCTCTTTTTCTTCAGCATCTTTCACGTCGTTCTCCTCGTTCTAATTGTCGTCGTGTGGTGTTGCTACTGCAGCTGCTGTTGTCCCTGCTGGTGCGCCTGCTATTTTTTGTCATTGTTGGTTGAGTGCTTGGCCCTAGGAAGCATTGGGATAGAGACGGAGGGGCGGAGAGGGCGAGTCGGGAGGGTGCGTAGAGAGGGTCGGAGGGATTATAGGATACCTTGGTGTAGGGGGGTGTCGCTGTGCTTTTTTGAGAAGGAAGAGGACGACAGAGGAGGAGGAGGAAAAAGAGCTTGTGAAGGAAGAAAAGGTGAGATAGATGAAGGAGGTGGTGGAGGGGAAGGACGACGACAGTAAGAAGGAAAATGGTTATGTTCAAGATGAGGATGAGGAGGAAAAGTACAGGGATGGAGAGGTGCAGCCGTGGCCTCAGTAGCTGGAGGAAACGATGACCACAAGGTGGGGCAGTAAGGTATTTCATCGCCCAAACGGGGCTCGATCACGTCCAGAAGTGAGCGAAGGAGGGAGGAGGCGGAGAAGGGTCTAGTCACGCACCCGTCAAAGATTCCCGAATTCCCCTGCTCCCTCTTGCCTATCCCTTCTTTCCTTCCCTCCATGCTTTTGTCCTCTTGGGATTCCATCTCGTCATTGTTGTCTTTATTCTCCTTCTCACACGCTCTTACTTGCTTCTCCTCGCTTTCCTTATTCCTATCGACTACCGAGGGAGCTGGCAGTGCCAATCGTCTACACTTCACCCTCTGTCTGCCTCTACTCTTCACTCCTTGCTCCTTCTGGCCTTCTTCCATTTCCCCCTCTCTTCCCACCAACAGAAGGACCGCCCCTGTGTATCCCCACTCCTGTTTCATTCTTTTTGCCATCTCTGATGCTCCTGATGCTACTGTTGCTGCTCCTTCTGCTGCTCCATGTGTTGCTTCTACTTCCTCTGCAGCCGATTCTGTTGCGGGTGGTAGTACCACTGCTGATGGTGGAGTGTGGATGTGTAAAGTGTGAGAGAGGAGGACGACGTCGGGGTCGTGGCGGGAGAAATGCTCAAGACCCATGAGCGTGTCCCGGGCCGCGTCAACAACAAAATGTAGGCGATGGATGTGGGGGAAGATCGATGGGAATAGTGCTGGTTTTGGCAGTGGTGGTGAGGATTCTGCTGCTGCTTGTCCGGATTGGGACGCTATCACTGCTTTCGCTATTGTTCGTGGAGCGGGCGATTCGCCTTCCTTTTCTCCCTGACTTCTATCTGTTGGTGCTGCAGCTGAAGCTGACTCCGGTGTCGATGGTAGTGAAAAAGAAGCGGCAGCTGCTGCGTTGATATTGGTGCAAACGCCAGAAGCAGTAGCATTAGGAATAGAAACAGCAGTTGTAGTCGTAGTCGTAGTAGCAGTAGCATTAGCAGCAGTAGCAGTAGCAGTAGCAGCAGTAGCAGCAGCCGCAGCAGCAACAGCCCCAGCCAAAGAGGATTGCAAGAAAGTGACCGTGGTCCGGAGGCAAGCAAGGCTCTCGTCGATAATAAGGATGCGGATGACGACGGGGAGAAGGGACGGTTGATGAATGGGATGACGACTGGCGGTGGGACGTGGAGGACCGGTAGGATTAGGGGGGTTGAGGGCGGGAGGATGAGCCGAATGGGATCGATGGGGAGAGAGGAGAGGAGGAGAGAAACAGCAGCTGGTGTTGTGCTTAGAGAAGGAAGGAGTACTGTTTGTTGGGAGAGAACGGGAAGGGAAAGAACCGGAGGAGGGAGGGGAGGAAGTGGAAGAAAAGCTTGAAGAGCCAGCGGCGGCAGCTAAGGCTGCTGCGGACCAAGGTGTAAAGAGGGAGGATAGGGTTTCAACTGCTGCTGCTACCTCCACAGATGCTGGTCTTGGTTCTGCGGCTGCTTTTGCTGCCCTTGATGACGGATGCCTTGAGTGTCCTACTGTTCCTGCTGCTGGTGGTGGCAACGCAGCTTCTTCTGCAACGGTGAGAACGCAAGGGGCATTACGCGGGGAAGCAAAAACTGGCAGATATAAAGTATCATGGCAGTCATGTTGCTGGTAGTAATGCTGGGGCTGGTTCTGCAGCTGGTGCTCTAGTTGGCTTTGGCTAAATACTTCGTGGTCGGCCTCCTCAAAGGGAAAAGCGAAATTGCGCTCATCGTAATGCTGCTGCTGCTGCATCTCTTGCTGCTGCTGATGACGGTGCTGCTCATGTTGTTGCTGGCGCCGGTGCTGCAAGGGGAGACTTTGTAAACCATCATCAGTAGTAGGAGCCGCTGCCGCCGCCGCCGCAGAAGTAGCAGCAGCAGGAGGGCCACCAAGCGGTCCTGTAGTAGTGGACGAGGCGAGATGCAGCGAGGGTTCGCCTTCCTCTTCTTCCAGGAGGGCGAAAAACGTGCTGACCTCATCCTCCATCTCATCCAACAGCGCAGTGTCGATCCCCTGCTCCCGTTGCTGCCAGTGCTCTTGCTGCTGCTCCTGCGTGTAGCGTTGTTGGTAGTGCTGGCAAAGATGCTCCTGGAATGGAATGGTAAAGCCCGTTTCGTCTGTGGGAGTCGACAATATCGTAATTCCACTCCCTCTCCCTGTCGGGGTCTCACACATCAGCTGTCGCAGCATGCACAGTTCTCCCTCGTCCAAGGGCACTTCTTCGTCGTCCTGGCCCACGTTCCCCTCCTCCCTGGCCATGGCCAGCATCGTCGTGTCTACTCTCTCTGTCGCAACAGCAGCACCAGCCGCCGTCGCGATGTATGGGCGTTGCTGTTCCTGGCTCCCTGGCGATGCGTGCTGCTGCTGGCTCCAGATGCCAGCGGCGGCCATGTCGACCTCCTCCGTTGCTGTGGGAACTTGAGCGAGCGACTGCGACTTGTGATGATTGAGCCCGGGATTATCCATAGCATGGCTTGTTTGGGCCGTTGGAATGAGGGAAGAGCAGAGAGGAGAAGTTAGAGAGATCGCGTCGCTGGCTGTGATAGGGAGAATGCAGTAGACTGTACAAGAACGGAGACAGACAAACGACGGTGAAGGAACGGAGCAGGACGAGGGAGAGAAGACCGAGAAGAGCCACGATGAAAGAAAATGAGGAAGGCGAGAAAAGGGAAGGGGGTGTGTTGAGGAAGTTTTCTTGTACTGGCCGTAATCGGGTGGGATACACAAGTCCACCAGGCTTACACCAGCGACCGATAGTCCGCAAACTCTCTCTCAGAGCTTTTCCTCCGTGCCTCCTCCCTTTCGCTACTTGGCACTTTTACCTCGTTTCTTTTTCGAGAGCAGCAAGCAGCATGGCCGCAGAAAGAGCGATGCTCATCAGTCACTTCGATCATCTGACTCAACCCCAAGTTTCGCCTTCCATCCAACAGCACTTACCACGCACCGCAAAAAATACGTCAGACAGACCACCTTGACATCACGCCTCTCTCGCTTGTGCTGCCTCCATTTCCGCTGCTCACCAGTGATCGTGGTTGCTACGCTGCGCTTCTTGCTTGCAGTCCTGTGTTAAGAACAATCAAGACCTCATCATCAACTTGCGCGTCGATCGTCGTCTTGCGTCTGAAAACCTGACCCTCACACAGCCTTTGCCCCCTCACCTCAGATTCTTGTCTACAGCTACAGCAACAAACTAGCCTCTACTTGAAGCATGCGTGCGGTGGCACTATTGGTCGCCTTGGCGGCATCATTCCCAACGGGGAGGGCCTTCGTCCCCTCTCTCCGAGCGCCTGCATCCTCCTCCCTCCTCCAGACCCCGTCCCGCATCACAACACAGCTCCCTCAAGCGCGGTCCTTCGTCCCTTCCACGCTGCAGGCTGTGAAGAAGGGCAAGAACGGCAATATCGTGGAAAGCAAGAAAGGTACGTGTGCCGTGCACGGTGTAATAAAGTGGTTCCATTTTGACTTATCACCCCTCCCCTCCCCGCCTTCCTTTCAACTGTGATCCGCCCTTTCCCAGGGTTCGGCAAAGCTAAATTGTTGCTTACTTCGTCTATACCTACCCTGTGCTTCGCAGTGCCGCATCATCCCACTCCATCTCACCCCCCATTCCCATCTCCCTCGGCCCCAACACGTGCAGACTCCTCCCCCTTGGCCTGGCTCCCCGTCGTGGCTCGCAATGTTTTCTTTACCCTCCTGGCCCTCTCCCCCCTCGGCGCCTATGAGTCTGCAGATGCCGCACAACGATCGGGCGGGCGTGTAGGGGGGAGCGGCTTCCGCTCGGCACCGTCCCAAACGAGAAGGTGAGTGCAGGAGAGGGTGGGAGGGAAGGAGGAAGGCTTCATAAGTTAACTACGAGAGGCTTTCTAGACAGAGGATAATCCCAAACATTCTTTCTCTTTTATAGTATCTTCCTATCCATATACACAACCGCTCCCGTCCCTTCCCCCCCACTCCCTCCCTAGGTACTCCGCTCCTCCCTCCCGCTCCTACTCTCGGGGGCCGCAGTCGCGTGGCTACGTCCAGCCCGTGCCCGTGATGCCCTATGGCGGGTTTGGCTATGGCTTCTCGCCCTTCTCGCCCTTCTCGCCCTTCTCGCCCTTCGGCTTTGTAAGTAGGGGGGGAGTGGGGAAGGAGGGGAGGGAGGGAGGGGAGACATGGCGTCTCCTCCTACCTTGCTGTTTGATGCGAGCACCCTGTCACTCCTCCTCCCCTTTCTCCTGCCTTCACTTTCGTATTATTCTCTGCGATAGGGCGGAGGCGTGGTGGGCTACCGGGCTGGCATCTCTCCACTGGATGTTATAATTCTCGGCGGCATCGCGTACACTGGTGAGAAAGGCCCCGATAAACCTTCCTCCCTCCTGTCCTCACTCCCTCCCCCCCTCCCTCGCTCCCTTCCTCCCTTTACTCTCCTTGACTCTCTCCTTATTCTTCTCTTTCCCTCCCTTCTCCCCCTCCTTTCTCGCAGCCTTTAACATTATCAAGAACCAGATGGGCGGCAGTCAGTGGGAGGGCCTCGACGAGTCGTCTGCTCCCTCCTCGCTCGGGAACGGCGTGACGGTGCTCAAGATCCAGGTGGGGAAGAGGGAGAGAGAGGAGGAAGGATAGGGATAAGGGAAGGTTCCGAGAGAGAGGGAAAAAAGGCTTACCTTCATGCCTTGAAAAAAAGGCTTACCTTCATGCCTTGATAGCCATCTTTGTTACCCCCTCACCATTCCTTCCCTCCCTCCCTCCCTCCCTCCCTCCCTCCCTCTCCCGCCCTTCCTCCCTCCAGGTGGGCCTGCAGGTGTCGGACCGCGCGGCCAAGGGCTCCATCCTGGGGCAGCTCGACGACATCGCGTCCTCGGCGGACGTAAGCTCGCGACAGGTAGGCAGGGAGGGAGGGAGAGGTAGAAGGGAGGGAGAGGGGAAATGAGGGAACAAGAGGGAGGGAGGGAAGGAGCTGTCCCCTCCAGCGCATGCAGCAGATCCGAGATGTAACCGTCCCCTCCATTTCCTCCTCCCACCCCCCTCCCCCTCCTTTCCCAGGGGCTATCCTCCCTGGTGTCCTCCACCGCCCTGGCCCTCCTCCGCTCTTCCAACTCGTGGGTTTCGGCCGCTGGGGAGGACCAGCACTTCGGGGGCAAGGGCGGGGAGACGGAGTACAGCCGCCTCGCCATCCGGGAGCGCAGCAAGTTCGAAAGGGTACGTGATCCTCTTCCCCTCCCTCCCTCCCTCCCTCCTTTTTCTCCCTCCCTCCCTGTCCTCCCTCCCTGCCTATCGTCTCGCATGCCACCGTCCCTGGATAGGACGGACGGTGGCGGCCTGGATGCCTACTCTCCTCACTCACTCTCCCTGCCCTCCCTGCCCCTCTCCCTCCTCTCCACCCCTCTCCCAGGAAGTGAACATGATGGCCAGCCGCTCCGCCGCCGCCTCCCCCTACCTGGTCGACTCCCGGCCCACTCTCGCCGTTGTCACACTCTGCGTCGCTATCCGGGGCAAGAGCACCAAGGCAAGGGCCTCCCTCCCTCCCTCCTTTCCTCCTCCCTTCCCTCCCCCCCTCCCTCCTCCCCTCCCTCCTGCCCCCCTCGCCTTGTCTGACAGCTCTTTCACGCCCTGTCCCGCCACTCATCCCTCCCTCCCTACCTCCTTCCCTCTCTCCCTCTAGATCGGGAACAGCCTCAACAGCGCGGCCAAGCTCCGACAGGCCTTGCAGGTACGAAGAGACGATGCCCAGGGAGGAAGGGAGGAAGGGACAGAAGGGGCTGAGGGGAGGTAGAAGTAGCGCCAGCCGAAACGGAAAGCGTGTGTGTGTATGTATCTCACCGCCCTGGCCTCCCTCCCTCCTTTCATCCCTCCCTCCCTCCCTCCCTCCCTCCTCCACTCCCTCAGACCCTGGCCGCGGATGCCATGACAGACGACGGGGAAAACGTGCTGGCGACGGAGGTGCTATGGACCCCCCAAGACGACGGCGATGTGCTGACCAAGAGGGATCTCATCCAAGACTACCCGGAGCTGATCGACATCTAGTCAGGGGGGGACAGGAAAGGAGGATGGGAGGAAGGAGAGGAGGGTAGAGTGATGCGGGATGTACGTGTAGAGTCAGGAGTGAGAGTGTGGCGGAGTTACGATAGAGGGTGAGGCATGCGGAGAGTGCGTGCCAGAAGGAGAGAGAGGGAGATGAGGCGCAATAGATTGAGAAGGGTTTCATTTATCCATATACACAGTATTTATTTCATCGGATTACCTACCCATGATCCTCGCAGGCCCAGGCCCACTCATCATGTTTTTGAGATGGACTCTGTCAGTCTGAAAAGCAGTGGGGAATAGGGCAAGTGAGATCCAACACCAGCAAAGCGGAAAAATTATGAGAGGATTAATTGCAATAAGAGTGATAACCTAAAATACCTGCAAGGTTGAAGCCAAGAAGGAAAAAGAGTGCAAGCGTGAATCCAGATAGGCTGTTCTGGTGTTCCACTTCGCTTTTCAATTCGTTTCTATCGTCCCCTCACTAAATTCACGTGTGATCCTCTTTGACAGCATTTTCCGCACGCTAACAAGCTCATTACTTGTCATGATTGTGCCTTGCCCTTCATTTTGAGACAAATTCTTTCTACTCGGCCTGGTGTCTGCGGCCATGGCAATCCATCATTTGCAACGCATAGACACTTTCTGACTCTGTCACATCATCTTATCGTCCCGCTGCAAGGTACATGCGCGGGACCATCTCATTGACCCTAACGCAAGAATCATCGTCCGTGTCTACTTCTTTATCACAATGCTCTGGGCACCCGTCAATGATTGCTTTTGCGGTCTCACCGATCCTTGGCCCGCCATCCTGTCCTGGCCATACATAAAACACTCATTTCCAAATTTGTTCAAGAGGGGCAAATATAACAGCCCCTTTTGTCATTAGGAATGAAGGATGTATTGCTGGTGTGGGCACTAGGGATGATTGAGAGGACGGCGGCAGGGCTTTGCGTTTATCCGGGTTGGCGCAGCTGGTGGTGGGCTTCGGAAGGGAGGTAGGCGTGTTGGCATATCCATTGTCGCGCCTTCAATGCATGCTATCTATGAATGCTTGCGTGCAGCCGTGAGGCAAGGCCACCAAAAGAAATACGCTAACGATAGAAAGGCCGCTGCGTCGACCATCCATCAATACTGCGAAATTGGGGAGAGGGGGTTCAGGTAGAATGAGTTCTGGGGTTAATCCTAAGAAGCTCTGATACACCCTGATTCAGGCTCACAGCCGGCTCACTCGCCAGGTCAGCTTCATTCTGTAACAGTCTGACACCGAGCTGAGAGGTTCTGAATCCTCCTGGCTTGGATTCTGATGTTTGTCCTGGCACGTGACCTGCACCGTTTCTCGCTCTGACCTGAGGAGACCTGAGGAGACCTGAGGAGAGCAGGAGGCACGACGCACCTTGCAGATGGGCGGATTTTGGAGAAGTGAGACGCGAAGCGAGCAAAAAGATTAAAATCAGTGACTGGTGAATGAACAGACACTTGCTGTGTGGAGCTGTACGGAGCTGAAGACGTTGCTTCGGGTGTGCTGTGGGGAGGTTGGCGAACAGGTCGTCAGGATCAAGATGGGCCAGGTCGTCCCAGGTCGCTCCCACAGGTCGCCGTCAGGCTGAAGCCAGTCTGAGCCCAGGAGCTCTTGGGCTGGCTCAGGTCACTCATCAGCCTGATTTTCAAGTGGTGCTTCAGAATGTCACAGGATGCCTAATAGTTATATAGGCTGAGCTAAACTTCGCAATTTAGTCCGTGGTCAGCATGTCACAGCGGTCCCTCCCCCGGCGATTTTGCAATATTGATGTCTGGCGTCACGGAGCAAGTCATCGCTAACAACTCTTACGCACCAACAACCACCATGTACACACGCATCTGACTTGATAGAGGCAGAACCACTTGGTATTGCTGCGGCATTGATATGTAATGTGACCTTTTTCCATTTTCTCCGTTGGCCTCCGCAAACACACAGGACCCACACCCACAAGCATCATGCGCAACAGCACAACAACAAACACTACCCTCCCTCCCCGGCGCTCTTCTACACAAAGCCATGATGGCGGCGGCAACGACGAGGAGTTAGACATAAGTGTGCTGTCATTTAGTCACCAGTACTACGAACAGCAGGGACGAGAACGGGAGGGAGACAAGGGGACGGAAGGAGAGGGTGAGGAGACCAACCCATCGCCGGTAATTACTGTGGAGGAGCAGGCAGCAGCAGCGGCTTCAACTTTGGCAGGAGGAATGAAAGGGAAATCTGCAGCAGCCATGGCACAGGTAGAGCTTAAACGGTCAGGGTGAAGTGTGTCTGATCAGGATGTCTCCTCTTCAGTCCTCCACCCATGTTTTCCTTTTCGATGCTCAAGACTACGTCTTCCCTTTCTACCCCACTGTACATCCCTGTATTCGCTTATCGACCTTTCATTCTTCGTTTCTCCCCTCAGGCTGTCAAGGACTACAAGATCATGGTGGAGTACAAGTGGCTCAAGAGGCAGGCACCGGCAGGTTAGACAGGGGACAGAAAGAACGAGAGAAGGGGAGAGGAGGATGCGTGAATCCGGGTGTGCGTGCATGTGTTCCCACGTTCAAATCACATACTTACCCTCCCTCCCTCTATCCGTCCCCACACATCAGGTGTGTACCTTCTCCCCTCCTCCCATTCTTCCTCTTCTCCCTCCACCACCACCACCACCCCCTCCTCTTCTTCTCCCTCCCCGTTTCTCCGCTCCTGGCACGGCGTGGCCTTCATCCGACGGGCCGTGTACGGCCGAGGCGTCTTCAAGTTTGTGCTGTCCCTCCCCCCCGCCTACAACGACCGGGACACGTGGCCTCGTGTCCGCTTCCTGACCCTCCCCCTCTTCCATCCCATGGTCCACCCCCGGGTACTGCCACTGCGCCTCCTTCCCTCCTTCCCTCCTTCCCTCCTTCCCTTCCTTCCCTTATTCCTCCTTCCCTCCATAACGGAATAGTGTCAAGAATGAGCCTGACTTTCACTCGGCCCCCTATCCCTCCCTTCCTCCCTCCCGCCCTTTTCCCATACTCCCTCCCTAGACCGGAGAGCTGGACATTCGCTCCTTCTACCCCGCCTGGGACCCCGACCGGCACTACATCGTCACCGTCCTCACCCTTTTGAAGAAAATATTCTACATGAAGGTATGGACGTGTGTCCACCCTCCCGTCCTCCTTCCCCCCCTTTTTCGCTTACTTCATTTGCGTTGCTCACCCTCGTCATTTCTCTCCGTCTCCCTCCTCTTTATCTCTGCTGCCTCCTTCCCCGCCCTCCCTCCCCCTCTGCCCTCTCTCCAGCCTCCGGACTTTGAACCTTTTTTCTCCGCAGGCCCCGGAAAGCCCGCGCTTTTCAACCCAGAGGCAGCTGAATTGTACGAAAGGAGGGAGGGAGGGAGGGAGGGAGGGAAAGAGAGAGACATCCCGACCAGGATGAGGAGAAGAGGATGAAAAATGCTCTCCTCTTTCTCAGACGAAAAGTGGTAACACCCAAAGGGAGGGAAAGAAGGAGGGAGGGAAGGAGGAAGGGAAGTGCTAAGCTCACTTGCACATGCACACAGGATGAAGACCGACCCGGCCGAGTACCTGCGACGGGTGGAGGAGTGTGTGTCCCGCTCCCAGGTGAGGCGGGAGGGAGGGACGGAGGGAGCAAAGGCGAAGAGGGCGCTCGATAAGATCCGAGAATAGGGAAAGGGAGGGAGGGAGGGAGAAGGAAATGTTCTCATGGTGTCAAACATTTACTCACGACTATCAGGAAAACGTCTACTGCCTCACGGACGATTCTCCCCTCCGCTTCACCGAGGTACGCTCCCCCTCTCCTTCCGCCCTGCTTTCCTCCCCTGCCTGCCGCGTTTTCCTTCCGTCTAGATGCTCCACCGTCCCGCAAGCTGCAGGGGGAGGTCAAGAGGGACGGTCGTTGTGAAGAAAACCCTTTCACCTCCCTTCGCAACCCGCGCTCTCTCCCTCCTTCCCACCCTTCCCCTCCCCTCCCCATAGCCCTCCCCCAAGCATGCAGCCTTCCACCAAGCTCTAAGAGAGATGCACGACAAAGGGCTCGAGGCGACACATCCGCCGAAATTCTCCATCCTGGAGACCTTGCGAGGGATGGAGGGAGGGATGGAGGGAGGGAAGGAGGGAGGGAAGGAGGGAGGGAGGGAGGGAGAGCAGGCGGAGGGCAAAAGACGGGCTTGACCTCTCCAATGCGGTGATTAAGGGTAGAAGGGGGTGGGAAGGAGAAAGATAAATGAGGGATGGAGGGAGAGAGGGTGACGGGGAGGTAAAATATGTATCTATGTAAAGAACAAACGAGTCAAGTCAGCGGGAACGAAAGCAAGACAGCGGTCAATGAAGGCTTGCAAGCTTCCTCACGTTGGCTCCCACCACACGACCTCTTTTTCACCCACCCTCTAACTTCTCCTTCCTCGTTCCCTCTTTCCATTGTTGAGGAGTGGGGATGACGTCGTGGCTTTCAATGAAACGTATGTATGCTTTGACTGCCTGCTGCTGGTCAGTTCGTCCGCACCTGACCTACTTTTCCCCACCATTCACCTCTCCCATCACCACCACTGCCCTGCTCGTCTTCCGGGAGCAGCCCATGGAGAGATTTGTCGGTGAGGCCTATTCTCGGAGGTCCTAATCTCGGGGGAATAAGCAGGCGACAACGGAAGGTTTACCGTGCAGGAGCTGTCTGAATTCCTCCTTGTGGGCGAATGCCACGATGCGGGGACTCTCAAGACGTGGATGTTGCTGCCTGACGCTCTCTACTGAGTCTTACGGCTGAAATCGACTGTCAAGATTTGCTGGGAGTGCACTATGAAATCAATACAACACCCGAAACGGGTTCTTCAAGCTTATAAGACTAGTCAGGGCCACCAAAGGAAATAAGGAAGCAAAAAAGGAAGCCAAATAAAGCATGGAGAGAAGATGGATAGTGTGGAGCATTTTCCTCTCAGGCGAGTCTTAATTACGTCGTCTGTTTCATTTCTTCACACGCCACCTCCCTCCCTCCCTCCTTCTTGGGTGTCACCAAGGGAAGGTACCACTCATCCCTCATTCCCGCCCTCCTTCTCGCCTCGTCATTGAAAGGGGGGAGGATCACTCCCTTGTGTCTGTCCTTCACGTACGCGTGAAAAACAGATTCTGGCGAACCTTCCAAGTGACGCGCATCCTGAGGAAGGGAGGGAAGGAAGGCGAACGGAAAGTGAGGCAATCCATCGCTGTGGACCCCAACGTCCTTGTTCTCCCTTTTCCCTTCCTCCCTTTCCCTCCCTCCCTCCCTTTCCTTCCCTAACTCGCCTTTAGGAAGCCAAACCACTTGATCCCAGCTGCCACGTGTCCTTCTTCTTCCTTGGCGTTCTTACGCAGTGTATCTGCACTCGCCTCGTCGCCCGCTCGGAGTAGACGCTGAGGGAGGGAAGGAGGGCGGGAAGGAAGGGGGGGGGGGGGGGGGGCATGGGCGCAAGGGAGGGGAGAAAATCGAGAATGAGGCGTCGTCCCTTAGTCGTCTTCCCATCTGAGCGGTCTATGAGCGGTGGTTCTAGGTAGCACAAGGAAAGAAAGGAGCGAGGGAACCGAAGAGAAGGAGAGTGGGAATGAGGGAGGGAGGGAGAGGAAAGAGACATGCTTGTTTGAAGTGAGTACGAGTCTCGCGCTCTTCGTGTTGTTGGGGTGTGATGATGCAGATGGAGGCGCACCATGCCCGCGGAGGGAAGGAAGGAAGGAAGGTGGGGAGGAGGGAATGCACGTACCCGTAACGTGAGCTCGGACGTGTCCAAGCCCCTTGCTTCTTGGACTAGATTGATTAAAGAGAGGCGGGCCATCACGTCGTCTTTGCTGGCCTCGGCGGACGCCCAGAGAGTGTCGGTGCCGGACAGGCAGCCGTAACTGCCAGGGAAGGGGTAGAGAGAGGGGGAAGGGAGGCAGGATGTGAAGGCTTGAGACAGCCTGGATGGCATAGAAAGCGAGGAAGGAAGAGCGAAACACAGTAGAAAGGGGTGGAGAGAAAGAGAGAAAGAAAGGAGGAACGTACCGCAATCCATATCCTTCTTCCAAACGTATGGCCCATGAAAGGAAATGCTCGGCTTCTTGCTTTGCAATCTCCAGAAAGTCATCCCAGAAGGAGGCTTCCGCCGCGTGGCTGTCATAGGCGAAACTGCCGAACGGAGTGGGGAAGGTGGGGAAATGAGAAAAGGGGATGAGTGGCCGTGCTTGAGGTAAGCAACAGCGAAGAAGGAAGGAAGGGAGGGAGAAAGGGGGGAGTGACGCGCGAGAGAAGGATCGCGACATTTTCATCTAGGCCCAGGACTCGTCCAAAGGCTAAGAGGCAGGTAGGGAGGGTGGGATGGAGGGGGGGCTTGCATGTACCGTAGCATCAAGTCCCACATCAGATCGATGGCCCAGGACTCGGCGTGAGCGATGCCGTGGATGGAGACAGCCACGCCTTTTTTGGGCAGCTTTTGGCTGGAGTTACTGGGGTTGGAGGTAGAGGATGAAGAGGGATGGGGAGGACGGGCTGTTTCGCCGCCAGTATACGTGTGAATGATGTGATAGAAATATGTGAGTGTGTACACAAAATGTAATAATGCCCTAATTGTCTTTCTGTTCCTCCCTCCCTTTCCCTCTCTCTCTCCTCGTTCTCACCGGGCATGGCTGGCAGCCTGGAGTCAACCTCCTCTCTCGGAAGGGGCAAGGGGGACGGCAAATGCAAGCGCTTCTCTTGATACGCTCGCACAGCCGCGAGGGTCAGATGGGCTTTCTCAAAGGCACAGGGTGCAAGGAGGACGCGCAAGCCTGGGAAGAGAGAAAGGGAGAACTGAGTGAGATGAAGGCAGGAGGGAGAATAAATACCATGAGGGAGCAGGGGGGCGACTAAAACTTACCAGCTCCAAAAACGTCCTCCCCTGGCGATAATGCTGCCGCTTCAAATGGTTGTGCTGCTGTCGCCGGTGGTGATTTTTCTGGTGGCATGGCTCTAGCCTGTGCGGTTGTGGAGTATGGAGGAAGGGGTGAGGAGGTTTCATTTTTCCTCCTTGCTTGTCTCTTGTGATTCCTGCGGCACTCACTCACTCATTCTTACGCGCACCTGAACTCCTGACACAGACAGGGAAAGACAGAGAGCCACTAACGAGCCCTTGCGATCGTCCATTCCCCACCCATCCACGTCCACGCGGGCTCCGTGCGTCTCGCCAACCGTTCTCCAAAACGGCATGTTCCGTGGGCGGACCCCCCTCCACCTGTCCCCCTCCCTCCCTCCCTCCCTCTACGCCTTCTTGCATCGGCGGCTGACGGAGGAGGGGGCGACACTCTTATCCTTGCCGCGCTTCCTTGCAGCGGTGAAGAAAGGAGAAGAGGAGGGCAGGTGGGAGCGAGAGAGGTATTTGCCTGTCCTGGTGGCCACAAGTCCGAAAGGGGAGGTAGAGGAGGGGAATGAGGAGGTCTCCTCCACACCCCCTGAGGAAGGGGAGGGCAGCAGGGACTTGAGGTACGTATTTCGGAAGGGGGGTTGAGTAGCTTTTAATGTCTCTTGAATGACGCACTCATATCCTCCCTCCCCCGCCCTCCCTCCCTCCCTTCATTTAGCTACGAACGCGTCTTCTTCCACTGGGCCCTGCACTCCCTCTTCGCCCGCCGTGCCCTGCCCACCGATCCCTTCCTCCTTCCCGCCCACCCTCGCTCCCACCTTCCCCCCGCGCCCTTCGCATGTTGTGTGGTCTCGCTAGCCCTTCTCCCCCCACTTCAGCAGGAACTATTCGGACGCCTGGTGCGGCACATGGGAGGGGAGAGCACCAGGCGGCTGACCTGGAGGTAAGGGGAGGGGGAAGGGAGGAGAAGAAGGGGAGGGTGGGCTACACGCTTGATAGAGCTAAATGAGGCCGATCTTCTCCTCTCTCCTCCTTGCCTTCCTATCCTTCCCGCCCCCCCTCCCTCCCCTCCTAGGGCCACGCACATCGTCCTTCAAGCCGACGAATCCCGGCCCCCATCACCCCACTCCCTTGTCTATAGCCAGGGGCAGCAGCAGCAGCGATTTCAAGAACAACAAAAAGAACAACAACGACAAGAACAAGAACAACAACAACAACAACAACAACAACAACAACAACAACAACAACAACAACAACGACAACAACAACAACAACAACAACAACAGCAGCAGCAGCAGCAGCAGCAGCAGCAGCAGTGGCAGCAGCAGGCCAGACAGGGTGCAGAATTCTTGTCAGATGAGGAACGCGAAGTGAGTACTCGTCATTCCTTTTTCCTTCCCTCCTTCCCTCCTTCCCTCCTTCCCTCCTTCCCTCTTTCCCTTTCTAAACAAGGATTTTCAACGCCTTTTCTCTGTCTCGACGTCCCTCCGACCATCCCATTTCCCTCCTTCCTTCCCTCCTTCCCTCCTTCCTCCCTTCCTCTTCCCCCCTCCTCCTACATAGATTCTCTCCTTCCTCTCGCTCCACCGCCCCCCTCCCTCCCCACCCTCCACCCCTTCCCCCCTCTCCTCCTCTTCCGCCTTTCCTCCCACTCCGCTCTTCGTCACGGTCTACCACCTCGCCCGCTGCTTCTCCCTCTGGGCCCGCCCCTCCCTTCCCCCCTCCCTCCCCCCTTCCTTTCTTTCCCCGTTCCCTCCATCCCTTCCTATCCCCCATGCCTTGGACGAGGAGGAGGAAGAGGAGGAGGGAGGGAAGGAGGGAGGACTGGAGGGAGGGAGTGCTGTGCTGGATAGCTCATTGAAGGGGACAGCAAGGGAAAAGGCGTGGCGAGTGGCCTGTCAGTGGAAGGGAGGGAGGGAGGGAGGGAAGGAGGGGGAGGTCCTGAGGGTGTGTGCACCGGTGAAGAGAAGAGGGAGGGGTGGGAAGAAAGACGCAGAGAGGGGGAAGGGAAAAGAAAGGGAGAAGGAGGTTACGGTTTATTATCTCGAGACCTGTCTAGCGCGAAAAGAGGGGAGGAGGGAGGGAGGGAGGGAGGGAGGGAGGGAGGGAGGACTGTCCGAGCTGTTGTTCTACCCTCTTCGCGTGGGAAATTGGGAGGGACATGGAGAGGAGAAGACGGAGGACTGGCAGCAGCAGCAGCAGCAGCTACTGCAGGAAGAAAAAGAGACGAGAAGAAGGAAGACATGGCTCTTGTCCTTGACTGGTGTGTGCCTGGGGAGGGACGGAAGAAGGAAGAGTGGGAGAAACGGCGTTTCGCTATTGGAAGACTCAAAGGAATCCCCTCCCTGCCTTCCTTTTTCTATCCCTCCATTCCTCCCTTCCTTTTTCTCTGCATCCCTCCCTTCCTCCCTCCCCAGGATTTTCCTCCAAGACGAATCCAAGCAGGAGAGAAGTGCGGGCGGCGATGGACGCGCTGGGCCTCTGCTCCACTCCAGCTTTCCTGCCGGTGAGAAAGGGAGGAAGGGGGGGAGGGAGGGAGGGAGGGAGGAAAGGAGGAACGGAAAGTCTTTGTGCTGCATCACCTCTTAGCAAGGGAGGGAGGGAAGTAGAGAATGAGAATGAGGGAGGGAGGGAGGGAGAGAGGGAGGGATCTTCTCGCTGCTCAGCCCCCGTAATATTATAATATTTACTCACACCAACTCATAGGGTCTGCACACACATCTCGTCGCCTGCTCCTCCCTCTCCCCCTCTCTGCCTTCCTCCTTGCCCTCCTCCTCCAAGCTAACCTCCTGCATGGTGGCAGGCAGGGAGGGACGAGCGGCCACGAGGGTGGAAACAGAAAAATTTCTTCTGCGCTTGCTGGCCGAGAGGTCAGGCGTGCCCTCCCTTCCATCCCCCTCTCATTCCTTGTCTTCCTCCTCCTACCCTTCTACCTCCCACTATCCTTCCTTCCCTCCGCCCCATCCCTCCTCTTTATATCCTCGTACTGAGCGTTCACCGCAAGAAGGGACGATAATGGATGAAGGAGGAGAAGGAGGAGAAGGGAGGGAGAGAGGGAGCGAGGGGGAGGCGGAGGAGGAGAAAACGGAGGTCCCACGGCTTTGGATTTCTTCTCCTGCTGCCCGGGAGAGCATGGAGGAAGGAGAAAAAAGAGGAGGAGGGAAGAGGAGGAGGGATGAGAAGGAAGAAAAAGGAAATGAGAGGATGGAGCATAAACGAAGGAAGGAAGAGGAAGGAGAGGAAGGAAGTGCAGGGGAGAAAGGGAGAAAGGAAGCTGGTCTGGTGGACTCGACCCGAGAGGATGGGAAGGGGGGTGAAAGGAAGAGGGAAAGAGGGGGAGAATGGAGAGATTTAGAAAAGGAGGAATACGGGACGCAGCACGAGACGCAGGAGCAGGCGGAGCAAAAGGAGGAAAGAGGGGAAGGAGCTGGAACTGCGGCTGCAGCAGGAGCAGGAGCAGGAGCAGCAGCAGCGGCAAGAACAAGGTGGATGCCCTCCGAGGATGAGAACAACCTCCCTGCTTCTTCCCCTCCTCCTTCCTCCCTTGCTATCCCTGCTCCCGACGAGACCAGTAAAGCGCAGGAGAAGGAGATGAAGAAGAGACTGTTCCTCTTGGGCAGCGTCGGTGGTGGGGGAGGAAGTGGGAAGGGAGGGGTGGAGGGGGAGGTGAGAAAGGCGAGGCTGGTGTCGATGATTGAGCGATTGGGCGGCGAGGTATTGGATATGGCAGGAAGAGGGTGAGTAAGAGGGAGAAAGGGAGGGAGGGAGGGAGGGAGGGAGGGAGGGAGGATCTCGAGATTTTCTTAATGCTGAGTGTAGAGTGTAGAAGTTTTGTTTTACGCATGTCACACCTCTCCTCCCTCCCTTTCTTTCTTCATATCTTCCCCTTTTGCAGCAACAAGGACAGCTTCTTCGATGGCCGCTGTACGCACATCATCCTCTTTCAGCTCAAGCGCACCCTCAAGCTTTTGTGTGGTCTCGCCTCAGCCAAGGTGAGTGCTCCCTTCCTCCTTGCCTCTTTAGGTGAGTGCTCCCTTCCTCCTTGCCTCTTTCCCTCCTCCATTTTGTGACTTTGTACACACTCCGCTCACCATTCCTCCCTTTTCTCCCTTTCTCCCTCCCTCCCTCCCCCCCACCTACCTCCCTCCCTCAGTGGATTTTGACTCCTTCCTACGTCGAGGCCTCGCACGCCACCGGGCACTTCCTCCCCGAAGGCCCCTACGAATGGGGTACCCCTCCCTCCCCCCCTCCCTCCCCCCCTCCTTCCCTCCCTCCCTCCTCTTCCGCCGGTGTTGTCTGGCCCGGGGCATGTGCGCGAGGGAGGGAGGGAGGGAGGGGGGGAGGGAGGGTGTTTGCGGGATTGCCGCCTATCTGGTTGGTGGGAGGAAAGAAACTTATTCCCCCGTTGCCCTTTGTAAAGACGTTGATCCTAGCAGGAGGGGGAAGACTCGCACCCTCCCTCCCTCCCTCCATCCCTCCCTCCTCCTCCTCCTCCACCTCCCAGGTGTTGAACGGGAGGGAAGGAGGGAGTGGAGGAGAGGGCGAGCAGGAGGTGCTGGTCTTGTCTTCTGTTGGATGCGAGAATATTATAGTGAATGACAAGGCGCTTCAAGCGTACTTCAGAGAGAGAGGGAGGGAGGGAAGGAAGGTCGTATGGGCCACCGAGATGTTGCTTGATTTCTTGACGAAGGAGGGGTGGGAGGAGGGCAGGGAGGGAGGGATAAAAGAAGGGAAGTACGTTTTGTGGGAAGAAGCAGGAGGGAAAGAAACGTCGAAGGAAAAACTGAAGTTGGCTTGGCCACGACGGGCGGTGGCGGCGCTGGAAGCGGAGGAAAAGGAAGAGGGCAGGAGATGTAGTGACGCCTGCACCCAGCAAGATTCAGGCACAACTGCGAAGAGTAAAACATAAAATATTCAACAAATTCTCGTTGGTTTTCCAGGTGTGTATAAATCAATCAATCAATCAATCAATCAGTCAATGAATTAATCAAAGAATGCGTCACTCACGCAGCAATAGCAACAACCCAATCGACACAAGTCGATTGTCCGGTGGTTGATTGTTTTTACTTTATATTTATCCCGATATTTGACCAATTACTGCTGTATAACTGTTGCTTGTGAACCAACTCACTCTGCTCCTGCCTGCCCTTGGCCGCCCGGCTGGTGCTACTGCGGGCGCCTCATTCCGACAAGAGACTCTCTCTGCCTCTTCCGACGGCGCGTGTGTGTCCGCTTTATACACCTATACCCACACCCACCCATGGCCACGTCCACCCTCACCCACACAAGAAATACTCGGGAAGCCAGTTCACTGCTTTTCCTCTCCCGCCCTCCATCCCTCCTTCCTCCCCCACCTCCTTTTAACTTTTCATCCGACAGGTGCTGTGGATGCCCTCCCCCCCTCCCTCCCCCCTTCCTTTCCGCGCCGGAACAATGACGTGATCCATCGCTCCTTTCCTTTCTCTACCACCGCCTCCCCCTCTCCCTCCCCATCTTCCTCCTCATTTCCCACTCCCTCGTGCAAATCTCCTCTTCCTTCCGCTTTTGCCCCATCCCCTTCGTCATCTTCTCCCTCACCTCCTTCCCTCCCTCCCTCCTCCAGCGACGCCAAGGCCCGCGCATGGTACAAATCCAACTCCCACAAACAAGTGCCCCTCCCACCCTGTCCTCCCTCCCGCCCTCCCTCCCTCCTCAGGGCCATGATCTGCAGAGGCTGAGAGGAGGAGACAAAGTGCGTCAGGTCAAGCGTCCTGACCCCGGCGACGTCCAGCTTCCACTCACTCACGCGCCACGTGGCACCGAAAAATCCAAAGCCTGCATGAAATGGAAAGAGGGAGGGAGGGAGGGAGGGAGGGAGGGAGGGAAATGAGACGTGAGAAAGGTGGTTGTTATCGTGCGTTGGTTGTTGAAGAGAGGGAGGAGGGGAGGAGGGGACGGAGGGAGGGGTGGCGGGTGGGGTTGGGCCACGTCCGTACCATAAACGAGGCCAGGTTCAAAAGCAAAGGAGGCGAGGTGGTCGGGGGAGGAGAAGAATTTCCGTCGAGCCGCGCGGTCATGGGCCAGCTTCGGGTTGGTGGAAAAAGGCCCTCCGAGAGCAGTGGTGTCCTCGCTAAGGGAGAAAGGGAGGGAAGGATAGGAGAGGGAGAAACCTTAGTCATGTAGAAGACGATGGAAGGGAGGGAGGGAGGGAGGTACGGAGGGAGGGCTTGCTTACCCGAGCTCTAGAATGTCCTTCTCCTCTCCCTCCTTGTAGGCAGCCATGACGGCAGACACGGTGGCCAATGGGCCGAGAATGAAAGGTGTGTTGCCCGTCACATCCAGCTGAAGGGAGGGAAGGAGGAAGGGGAGGGGGAAAAAGAGTGTGAGCTGCTGAAAGGTTTGGAGAGGGAGGGAGGGAGGGAGGGAGGGAGGGCGGGAGGGAGGGAGGGTGGGAGGGAGGGAGGGAGGGAGGGAGGGGGCCAGGGAGTACCTGGGTGGCAGGGGCAAGCTGTCTGACTACAGCTTGGACAGCCTTGACGAGGAAGGAGCGAGGAAGCTTGTGGAGGGGGGTTTGGAAGGCCTGCCCCGTGTATGCCTGAGGGAGGGAGGGAAGGAGGGGGGGGGGAGGAGGGGGAGGTGGATGTATGGGTTGCCATGGGAGGGAGGAAGGGGGGGAGGGAGGGAGAAAGAGGACGTACTTCATTGAAGGGCACACGGGCTTTGAAGCGTCCTTGCACGGCGCATTCCAAAGTGCGATTAAGACAGCCGGTGAAATAGCCATCGCGGCCCTCTTTGCCTGGTGGAAGGATGGAGGCAAGCAGAAAAGAAGGGTGAGAATAGAGGTGGATGCTTGCAGTGGGTAGTAAGAAGAGATGATATGGAGAGAGATGAGATGAATCCGCTTGAAGCAAAAAGGAGAAAGAAGGAATGATTCGCTGAAGAAAGAAGAGGAAGGAAGGAAAGAGCGAGGGCAGGAGGGAGGGCTTACCTGCAGCCATTTTTCTTGGTGGTGGTTCCAGGCCCGCCAAGTTAAGGACGATTTCACCCACGAACAAGGAGGACTCGAAGGGTACGCGTTGAAGGGTGTTGCACGGTATGTGCGCACGGATAGTGCGTCCTTTCTTCTTGGTGGGGGAGACGGAAGGGGAGGGCGAGGAGGAGGAGGAGGAGGAGGAGCAGGGGGAGGAGGAGGAATAAGAGGAGGAGGAGTCTTGGCTGTGCGTGGCGGGGAAGAGAGAGGAATAGGGGTGTAAACAGAGGGCTAATGAAGAGGTAATTGGATGTCCACGCACATGCCTAGGCGCATGCATCGCTATCCTCCCTCGTCCTCTTTCGGAGCTCTCCTCCCTCCTCTCTTCGGATCACGTCCTTGCTTGTGAACATGCTCACCTTAAGCAGACATAAACAGGGTATTGGGGCCACGCCTCTGGAGAGGGTCGAGGTACGCCCTTATCAAAAGGAGAAGGAGGAACGGACCGCGGTACAGGTACAGAGTCACTGCTAATCATTTTGAGCTTGGCGCGTGTCCAACCAGACCGATTGCAGGGCCCTTCTCGACGGTAGTATGCCCTGTTGTAGTATGTATGCGTGTCATATAGGATTATGAAAATGCGTGCGGTGGTGGAGGGGGCGCAGGACACAACAAGACGAATTCAGAAGGCGCTGACATTCATCAACATGGGCTTGCTTCTCGATCTCTCAAGCGAGGCGCCCCCTGTCAACATTCGAACAAATGAATCCTCAGAAACAACTCCAACAATCGTAATCAGGAACAGTGTATGACAGACATAACGAGTGCCGACATTGAAACTTGGATGCTGTTTCAGAAACTACCATCTTGCCCCAAATACTCGTCGCCTCCCGCCTCCGGCATCCAACTTCTCGTTAACACGATTTGAGCAGCCGTTGCCAGGAGGGGAAAGAACACGACGAGACTCCAGACCAGGACCCGGGGCATCATCACGCATTCAATTTTACCAAAAGAATTCCACCTAGTCAGAATAGTCCGATCTTTCTTCGACCAAGTTAATTCATTTATCCTGCTTGTCCTCTTGCTCTTAAGGGTCTTATCCCAGTTCCTCCCCTCGCTTGTCCAAGCCCGTGCACCCTGCAGCAGCGAGCTTTAGAGGCAGCCACATGCCCAATCAGCCTGTACGTGACTATGAAGATGATTGTAATGGCTACGAAAGCCGTAGTTGCACTCATACTCGGGATAGAAACGGTGAAATTGTCCTCTAAGTCGCTCAAGCAAGCTCCCTACATCCCACCCCACAGCACACATTGCACACTCTTGTCCAGACAAGCTTCGACCATGCCGCGCAACCTCTCCTCATCCTCCGTCGCCCTATTTTGTCTTTTCCTAGCCATGGGTTCATCTATGCTCCTGATACAAGCCCAAGACTACCGCAAATTCAACATGTCGGGTATGCACGCCTTTCGAGGCCCCGTGCCCAACAAGAACCTTAAGATCCTTTCATCCTTCGGCCGGGGCTTTCTGGCTACCTTTACCGATCCCAATTGTGCCCGTTATCCAACATGTCAGGTTGAGGCCTTGGCGCTTACCAGCAAGGTGGGGGACTGCACGGGTCACACCTTCTATGAGGGCTTGGGCATGATGGGCTTAGTATGCTTTGGGACCCCTTCCTTCTCAAGCGCCGAATCGGACGAGGAGATCCTGGCTGCGCTTCAATCAATTACTATCCTAAAGGATGTTATTACTGACAAACGTATTCGTCTCCATCTTCCCCCTGCGCCTTCCAATGCAACGATGGCCGCCACCAGCACTGAGGCCGAGGGCGAGCAGCGCCGTCGCCGGCGTGGCCCCCCCGCGGGAAGTCCCCGTCAGAATGGCAATCAGAAAGCAGAGGTGATGATTGAACCTTACAACTGGGGCCGGGACCGGATGAACCAAATTAATTCTCCCCTAGATGGCTACACGGACACCTGCGCAAGCCGTGGACAGGATGTGCGAATCTACGTGTTGGACACCGGCTGCCGCACTAGTCATGTGGAATTCCGTACTTGCTTGGCGTGTAGCAGCAGTAGGGCTACAACTGAGTCGGTCCATCTCTCGGATGGCTATCTTCCATATGGTAGGGGTTGGGATGACAATGGACATGGAACGCACGTGGCGGCATTTGCGGCTGGCTTGCAGGTGGGGATGGCGCCCGCAGCGACGGTAAAATGTATAAAGGTGTTGGGGAGTGATGGGAGTGGTTCCTTGTCTAGCATCGTGGGTGGAATGAACATGATCGCTCAAGCCAAGCGCGTTTCGCCCAGTGTGCCAATGGTTGTGAACCTGTCATTAGGAAGTAGGTACAGTAACACGGTCAACTCTGCGGTTGAACGTTTGGCCTCGTTGGGCGTGATGGTCGTGGTCGCGGCTGGAAACGAAGGGCAAGATGCCAGTCGGACCAGCCCCGCATCAGTCAGCAGTGTCATTACGGTAGGCGCTAGCACAACCGCTGATCAACGCGCCAGATGGTCAAACTATGGGTCAGTCGTGGATGTGTATGCTCCCGGGGCTGATATTTTGAGCGCGAGCTACTCGGGGGACTCGTCTTACGTCCGCATGTCGGGAACCAGCATGGCGAGCCCTGGCGTGGCTGGAGGGGTAGCATGTATGCTAGGAGCGTCCCATGGGTCCCCTTGTATGTCCAGCGACATTGTGGTGGAGAAGATCAGCAATCCACGCGTGGTAGTTTCCCAACCGGGAGGAGGAAAGCCTTTGGCGTATGTGGCTGATGGTAGTCAGGTCTCGTGTCCTTAAGCCACAAATTTAGGTGATGAATGTATTTTGGCGATGGAGGCCTTCAGTTGCGGCAAATGTTTCCTTCATTACACATGTGAAGCGGATGCAGTGGGAATAGGAATACAGGAAGGACACAGGAAAAGGAGAAAATTGTCTAGTGTGGTTGTCGTCAGCTGTTTGTGTGTGTGTGAATGTTAATCAGTGAGTGGTCTAATCCTGTTGTCGAGGGAAAAGGCACGATGCGCATCATGCGCACACTCACGATCCTCATAGAGCAAAAGTGAAAGCATCGAAGAAAGCTCAAAACCAACACCGAAAGATAAAGGGTCTAGAAGAAATGTGAAGAAATCTGTCCCCCGCATCGGCATCCAAAAGGGTGTGCCTCCTTTATACTTTTTCTTCCTTGATATGCAGTTCTATATTTGTTGTCTGTAGCTTCCGTTGGGGAAGCATCAGGGGATCTACACCAATGCGATGCTGTTGGTGCATCTTCGTGGCAATTCCCCCCCCCTGCTATTGCGAATATTTTCTTTTCATTCCTGCCTATTCCCATCCATCACACAAACCCTTATTCCATTCTTTCCTAAGATACACAGGTGTGGCTTATGGGACTTCTGGGATGGGACTTATCTCATTCATTCTTTACTTTTGTTGTTAGTGTAAATGTACCCTCTTCCTACTCCGCTATGCCTACAATGACTTCCTTTAGCACATGCAGCTCGTCTCTTGCTTCTGCGAGCATTTCGTAATGTCATCATCTCTTTACGAGGGGTTATTGGTATCAGCCAGAAAAGGAGTTGAGACATGCACTGAGGACGACGCGAGGCATTCAAGACGCCGAGAGTTATCCATTCCCTCTTCGTCACAATCATCCTCCCTCCTTCCCTCCCTTCCCTACCCTTTTCCTACACCACCTCAGCCCTTCCTCCGTACTCTTCCAGAGCCTGCGATGCGCTCAACAATCCACTCTCATTCCTACCGCCCTGGCCGGAGGACGAGGAAGGGAGGGAGGGAGAAGTGTCCCTGGCCATGGCTGTCCGTCGGTCCTGCTGCTGGTAGAGCGGGCCCGTGGTGCTTCCCGCTGCTGCCTCTTCCTCCATTCCTCCCTCCAAGCCCCCCCCCCCATTGATCTCAACGTCGCCTACAGGGAACCAGCCGCCGTTGAGCCTTTGTTGCTGTGCACACCACAGTCGGTAGGTTATTAAGAAGCCGAGTAAGGTCATGCCCAGGGCTGGAGGGAGGGAGGGAAGAAGGGAAGCAGGCAGAAAGGGTGAGTGATCGGACTGCGCGCACTACAAGCGGTAGATGAGGATGAGGAGGCGGGCGAATGTGATGCTTTGCTGGGAAGGAGAGAGGTAGGGAGGGAGGAAGAGAACATGGGCAGGAGAGAGAGGTACGTACCGATGGCAAGAGCGATGACACCGGCTTTCTTCTCATCCCATTCCAACCCGAACGCGAGGGCCTGTGAATTAGATTACGGTAAGAAACTACTACGACACCTTTCTGTGGTACTTTTTCCTCCTTCCCCCTCCCTCCCCCCCTCCCACGCTCTTTCTCTCTCCATCTCTCATACCCCCCAAAATTACGCTCCTTCCTTCCCTCCTTCCTTCCTCCTCCCTCCCTCCCTCCCTCCCTCCCTCCCTCCCTCCCTCCTCACTTACCCCGGCTGCCATCAAGGAAAAATCGAAGGTGCCATGCAAGAGGATGGCCGGAAAGAGGAGGCGGAAAGTCGACATGGGCGTGTCTTCAGCCACGGTCTGAGGGAAGGAGGGAGGGACGGCAGGAGGAAGAGAGATTAGGAATAATATAAGCATTGAGATCTAAATAGTGTTAGAGGCAGCACTAGAGAAGGAAAGAAGGAAGGAGGGAGGGAGGGAGGGAGGGAGGGACGGACGGAAGAAGGGGATGCTTACCTTGATCCACTGGATGGCCTGCAGTGCGGCACAGATGACGTGCACGGGCATGAGCGCCCGCAAGGCCAGGACAGCCAACTCGTTCACGAAGAGGTTCATTTTATTCATGGCCGCGCCGGAAGGGGAAGGACCGAGGGAGGAGCCGCCGGAGAAAGCGTAGATGATGTTCTCAGCACAGGCGAAGCCGAGGGCGCCGCTGAGGAGGGAGGGAGAGAGGGAGGAAGAGAGGGAGGAATGTGAAGGATTTGGTTGCTGCGATTGCTTTCTGCCAAAGGGGGGGGGCAAAGGTCGAGCCTTCAGAATTAAGTGACAGATAAATGAAAAAAAGAATGGAGGGAAAGAGGGAGGGAGGGAGGGAGGGAGGGAGGGAGGGAGGGAGGGAGGGAGGCTCCGATGAAGGCAACAAGGAATCATTAGAGCCTTACAAACATAACAATCCCTGTCCTCCGACATTCTCCCTCCCTCCCTCCCTCCCTCCCTCCCTCCCTCCCTATCTACCTACCTGATTAAGTAAATGAGAATCGTGTGCGGGCTGCGCATGGGCCCGCCTAGGGTGCAATACCGGAGAATGAGATATCTTGGGAGGGAGGGAGGGAGGGAAGGAGATAGAATGGTATGTGAGAGGGTTAGAGGATACTAGGAAGAAGAATTTGAGGGAGGGCAAGCAATAGCACAGGGCGCTGAGGCCCAGGTGAGAATGAATCTCTCTCACTTTCCCTCCTCCCTTCACTCCCTCCCACCTTCCCTCCTTACTTGAAAAGCTCCTCCACCATGGCCGCGACGAAGAAAGCCATACAGAAACACAGGAGGATGACCAGGCCCAGGTTGGCGCGGGCCCATTTTTGAATATCTTCCTCGGAGGTGTCGGCGTTGAAAGCGGGGAGGAGGCCTAGGGAAGGGTGAGAAGGAAGGAAGGAGGGGGTCAGGATGGCAGCAATCACAGAGTCTATCGGCCGAGCAGCCACCTTTCCTTTCGGCTTCCCGCCCTCCCGCCCTCCCTTCCTCCCTCTTTACCTGCCGCCCCGGCGATTGCCATCAGCAGCAGCTCGACGAAGGGCTCGGTCATGGCCGCCACTTGAGAGGTGAAGAAGAAGCCTGGGAAGAGGGAAGAGAAGGAGGGAGAGGGGGAAGGAGGGAGGGAGGGAGGGTCAGTAGGTGTAGTTGTTGCTGCGATTTGAGTGTTGAAGAAGGACCTGAGGGAAGGAGGGAGAGAGGGAGGGGGGAACGAGGGAGGGAGGGAAGAAAAGAGGGACCAGGAGACTTATGACGGGGTCACGGCGAATCATTCGAGGGAGGGAGGGACGGAGGGAGGGAGGGGGACAGACCTACCAACGGCAAAGAGCTTGATGATCGTGTCCAGGCTGGCTTCCTTCTTGTGTTTCCGCCAGTAGACGATGTAGAGAACGACGACGGGCTGGAGCACAGCCAGGGTGAGGATGAGGGCGCTCCCGGGGGAGGAGACGAGGACGGCCAGAAGGAAGAGGAGGAGGGAGGCGTTGAGGAGGAGGGAGGAGCAGCGGGAGAGCTTGCGGAGGGTTGCGAAGAAAGAGAGATTCCCTGCGGCGGTGGGGTCGGAAGAGAGGGGAGGCTGGGGGAGGAAGGGATGGAAGAAAGTACAAGGGGAATGAGGACGGGGAAAATGCGCGCACGCTCCCCTTCAGAAAAAAGAAGGAAGGGAGGGAGGGAGGGAGGGAGGGAGGGAGGGAGGGAGGGAGGGAGGGCGGGAGGGAGTATTCTTACGAGGTCTTCGCCAGTGCAGAATTCTTTGGGAGGCTTTTCCTCCGCGTTGGCTTGGCGTGCTTCTTGGGCCACAGCACAAGGAGAGCAGAATAAGTGGAGGCTGAAGTCCTCGCACCACCCGCCGGCGACGCCCAGAGCCTGACGAATTTTGCCTGGGGATAAGAGAAGATAAAGAGGGAGAAAGAGAGGGGAGAGAAAATGGAAGAGGAGAGGAGGGAAGGGAGCGGTCAATGAAGGAAAGAAGAGAGGATGTTGAGAAACGGGAAGTGAAGGAAAGAGGAGGAGGGAAAGAAGGAGGGTGGGAAAGAAGTACCTCGATAGTGAGCGCGCAAGGCGGCAAAGCCCACGAAGGAAAGGAGCGTAATGACCGGCCCTAGTAGAGCAGAAAGGATAGCACTCACTACCGCGGCGCCTGAGGGAAGGGACGAGTGGAGGGCGGAGAGAGGGGAGAGGGAAGGGTAAGACAAACGATGGATATGAGTACAGACTCTCTCCACTTTGCATAATGCCCCCTCGTTTCTCTCTTCCCCTTCCCCCCCTCCTTCCCTTCCTCCATACCAATCACCATGCTTGCAAACGTGCAAGGCTGCGGGTGCAACTCAAACCGAGACGTAGTCCGTGTGAATAACAGTAACGGGCACCACAGGCTCCACCAGCAGCTCTCTCCATCTCTAAGCCAATCCAACGACGGGCTCGCCCACTGACGCGTCGGCGGCGGGGGCTGCTGTAGAGGGGGCTGACTTTGGTGCAGGAATCCTTCTTCTCCATGTCCTCCTCGTCCTCCTCCACGTCCTGGGTAAGGGTTGGAGGAGGAAGAAGAAGGAGGAGCAGAACTGGCACCCCCCGACACGCCCAAAGTATGTGCTACTGGGATAGCGTGGGAGGCTGGAGGTGCAACTGTCGTGGGAATAGGGACGACAGAAGCAGTAGGAGCATCATCAGGTGGGTATTGGTAGGAAACGGAGTCGGCGAAAGGGTTGTCCCGGGTTTGCATCTCTTGAGCGCGGGGGGCAAGGGGGTTGTTGTTGGTGCTGCCACCCCCACCCGTCGAGGATGGTGTGGACGGCATGGCTGGCTTTTACTCTCCTTGGTGACAAGAGAGGGGAGAGCGTGGTGTTTGCCTGTCTGTTAGTTGTCTGTGTGGATGGGAGAAGTGGGATGTATGCAGCGTAGTGTGGGTGTGGGCCGAGACAGGAGAGGGAGGATAAGTGCAACGGGGTTACGAGTGAGCAGGGGGCTACCTTGAGAAAGTCCTCCCTTGTCTTCCAACACTCTTCGCACGTTACAAAATTCGAGCATGTGCTTATGCGCCAGGAGGACGCACGTCGTTTGGAGTTGGGGTGTGAGCTGGGGAGCTTGTTCCTTCTTTTGGGGTCGAAAGCAAAACCAACGGTTTCGTGAGTCACGCCTCACCAAGCGTGGCTTTCCCCCTCATACATTTATTTCGATCAAGGCAACTTGCGACCGACGCATGAGCACATCTCTCTATATTGACAAAGGCATCCTGCATCCGATGCATGGGTACATGTCTTTATATGTCACTGCGAACCACTTCAACGATGACATGCCACCTCTTTTATCCATAAAGAAATGTGACCTGCCGCTCGTGCTTTTAAAAATATTGGTGGTCCACGTCATGAACACTAAAAGCAATGGCGTAAAAGCCGACACTGTTGTAGTATCCATATGTTCTGTTCCACCAAGAGTTTCAATTATGATTCAACTGTTCCTGCGACGAGGGTCTCGTTATTATATATAGGGGATGTGCTTTCAAAACTCCTATAGAATTCATCGCATGCAACCTGACGTCCTCTAGGGCTTGCATACAAGGGGGACCCTTTCAACAATAAATTGTTGCATATTCACCCCTTAGTTTTGTCAGAATTTTACTAGCGACTTTGACAGGTCTCTTGATCAGGCAAAGTCCCCGGACAAAATTGAGTAGGACAAAATTGAGATGAGATTGTCTCTTGGGACAATATCACGGGCACCAGGGCAGAGGAGAGGTTGGTATTGCTGCTTCCCCTCTAAAACAAAATAAATCGCACGACACACTATGGGGGTGAAATTGCTACTGGCCTTGGTACTTAAATGTGTCGGTGCATCCAACAAGTGCCAACGCGACAGCAACAAAAAACGGAATGGTCCGAAAGCCACAACGGACAGACGTCGTCACCTCATCACCTCTTACTTCACTTGATGTCTCCTTCGACTTGCATCATATTCATCATTTACACATACACTTAACACACACAGAAAGGGGGGCACAATTATGTCATCCAAGACGGCGGCGACCCCCTCCTGGGAGTGGGCCAAGGCCTTGCCAGCCTTTGTACGGGAGAAAGGGTGGAGAGCCAAGGCGTACTCTAAGGGGAACAAGCTCCAGGCGACGTACTACCACTGCTCCCTCTTTGATGTGCCCCCGTCGTTCTGGGCTGAGTTATTGGGAGGTGGGGACAAGGAAAGAGGGGACGAGCAGAAGGTGGAGTCATTGACGGCAGGGATGGAGGTGTGTGGGCTAACAAGAGGAGAGGGAGGGAGGGAGGAAGAGGACCGGGTACTGGAGGGGGAAGAGGAGGAGGAAGGCCTGGGGGAGGGAGGGAATGATGGAGCCGGTACCAAGCGGATGGAGTGCCGAAAGTGCCTGTGTGTTTTCCCGATGGAGGAGCGGGTGGCGCATTACCAGTCGGCCTGGCATCTGTGCAACTTGCGTCGAGGGTTGGCAAGGAAGTGAGTCATGGACGGGGGGAGGGAGGGAGAGAGGAAGCATGTAAATACAGCGAGAAAGGGAAACTTAAGAGAGAGACGCAGAATGAATTTAAGTTTTACACCCACATTTTACGTCGCTCGACTTTGTTCTACTTGACAGGCCGCCGGTTTCCCTGGAGGAATTCGATCGCCAGCGTCAGGAAGGCGAAGGCAATACAGGAGGCAGCAGCAACAGCAGCAGCAGCAGCATCAGCGGCAATGGCAGCATCAAGGAGGCAGACGAAGGGGTTGAGGATGAGGATGAAGAGAGCGACGAGGAAGGAGCGGCTGGGAAGGTACGGCCTGACATCCAGACGGAAAGTGCGGAGCTGACGCTGCGACGAGCACAGGTACCCTCCCTCCCTCCCTCCCTCCCTCCCTCCATCACCTCCTCAACTCTTATCTACTCCCCTTCCTTCTTCAGACTCCTTGCACTTTTTTTTGTGAACCTTTCTCTTCTGCTTTGACGTCAACCGGGGCCAGCCACAAACCTGACACCCTCACTAACCTCCCTCACTCCCTCGCGCAGGCTCCTTACGCTGTCACGTTGTGGTCTGTCCTCCTCTCTTCTGACGCCAAGCGAGCCAGCAATACCGAGCTTCTAAACGCCATGCAGCACACCCTCGCTTGTGGGGCAGCAGCAGCAGCAACAGCAGGGAAGCGTCGATGGGCCGTGTTAATGCTACGCTCAGGTTTGGGTCCACAAATTTCTTTTCTCCCTCCCTCTAGCCCTCCCTCCCACCAGCCTCCCTTCCCCTTGACTGCATGGCCCCATCGCTTTCTTTTGGTCTGTCCATCCTTCGCCTTCTAGGTATCCATCCCTCCCTCCCTCCCTCCCTCTTTCAGGGAAATTCGCGGGTGCGGTTTTCGAGGGCCATCGGGTGCTAGCCCACAAGGCTTTCAGGCGGTACACCGTCCGAGCCAAGGCGGGAGGAAGCCAGAGCGCGTACGACAACCAAGGTGGGAGGGAGGGAGGGAGAGAGGGAGGGAGGGAGGGAGGGAGGGAGGGAGGGAGAGAGGGAGGGAGGGAGGGAGGGAGGGAGAGAGGGTAGGCGTGACACGGTCCGAACCAAAGCAGGAGGAAATTAGAGTGTTTAGAAATAGCAAGACATACCCCTCCCTCCCTCCCTCCCTCCCTCCCTCCTTTTCTTTTCGCGTAACCTACCTGAATACATGTAACCACACACATCCCTCCCTCCCTCCCTCCCTCCCTTCCTCCCTTCCACAAGGGCGACGGGCGCAGTCCGTGGGGTCCCAATTGAGACGATACGGCGAGCAAAAAACTACCGAAGACGTCAGGGCCGTGTTGGAGGAATGGAAAGCTTTGATAGAGGGCTGCGAGCTGCTCTTCCTCTCCCTCCCCAAGACCATGAGAGGGGTGATGCTGGGAGATGAGGTGAGTGGGAGGGAGGGTGGGAGGGAGGGTAGAGGGGCAAAATCTGATAGGAGAAAGTGAGCTGTTGGCGTCGATTTCCTCTCTCGTTCAAGACAACGAGGCCGTGCGGGATGACGACATAGGTTGATTTTCCCTCCCTCCCTCCCACCCTCCTTCCTTTCCTCCCTCCTTTTTTCCCGCCCTTTTGTGAACAATGCGAAGCACTGAATTTCCTTCCCTTCTCCCCTCCCTCCCCGCCATCCTTCCCTCCCTTCTTTCTAGCCCCCCCTCCTTCGGCGGGACGACGCTCGCCTTCGATCCGTTCCTTTTATGACCGAGGCCCCCTCGTTCGCCGAGACCCAGGCCGTCCACACCCGCCTCGCTACCATCCGTTTCTCCGCCCCTCCCTCCCTCCTTCCCTCCCTCCCTCCCACCACAAACACTGACAACAACAACAACAACAACAACAATAGCAGCAGCAGGAGCAGCAGCAGCAGCGACAACAGTGCCCTCTCTCCCTCCCTCCCTCCCTCCCCCCCTCCCCCTACCGCTGATCCTGACTGGGACGTCGCCCTCGCTACGCTCATCCTTGAGAAATCCTTTACCCCTTCCTTCCTCCCTCCCTCCCTCCCTCCCTCCCTACTCACCTCTCGAAACGAGGAGGGCAAGACCCTACTGCATCTGGCGGCGGAGGGCGGGAAGGAGGGATGGATAGAGGCGCTGCTCTTAAGGGGGGCGAACCCCTGCCTCCTTGACTTAAGAGACAGGCCTCCTTATTTTTTGTGTGCGAATAAAGGATCAAGAGATGCGTTTAGGAGGGCGAGGGGGAGGGAGGGAGGGAGGGAGGGAGGGGAAGGTGGAGGCGGAGGGTGGGACTGGGGTAGGGCGGGAGTCCCTGAGGGGCTGACGGAGGAAGGGGAGAGGAGGAGGAGGGAGAAGGCGAAGGAAAAGAAGAAACGCGCCAAGAGCAACAAGAGCAAGAGGAAGGAGGGGGGGGAAGGAGAGGATGGGAAGGAGGAGGTGGAAGAGAAGGAGCAGGAGAAGGAGGAGGAGATGGAGGATCTGAGGCAGCCGAAGTGCGACATGTGTGGGAAGCGAGTCAAGGTGCTCTATACTCGCCTGGAGTTCGTTTATTGCTCTACCGACTGCGTGCAGGGGCATAAGAGGCAGCTGTTGAGCGAGGCGGCTTTGAGGAGATTTGGAGGTGGACTATGAGGGTGAGAAGGAGGGAGAGGGAGGGAGAGAGGGAGGGAGGAAGGAGGAGGTAGAAGTGTGCCTTGGCGCCCAGAGAGTGGGTAAAAAAGGGTCAAAAATACAATCAAATGGAAACACTTTTCACAAATTCATAAAATCTAAAATAAGCAAAAACATTCCTGCGTTTTATAGATGCGTGCCTGGATATCCTTTTTTTGATATCTGAAACTGACTTTGGAGGAGGGGGGGTCCATGACGGAGGAGAGAGGGATGGAACGGAGGAGGGAATGAAGAGAGTATAATCAGAAGGGCAGGGAGAAATAAGGACACACACGGCTGTACACGGGCGTCCGAGCCTCCCATCGCGTGACATAGCTCAGCCGGATGTTGCTCTCCAGTATTTGCTTCTTCTACATCTTGTTCTTTCCTTCATTGTTTTTCTTCTTCTTCCTCTTCTTCTTGAACTCTTTTTTTCCCCTCCTTCTTCTTGCTTTTTTTCCCTCTGTGCTATTAGTCTAATTTTTCTTACAATTACTCTTCTTCTCTTTCGTCTCCTTCTCGTTTCTCCTATACTCTGACTCTCCGCCCGCCCTAGAAATACCGAACTGATTTTGATTTTCTCCTCAATCCTTGATCGTTCCCTCCATCCCCTCCCTCCTTCCCTCCTTTCTTCCATCTACCACTTAAACATTTCTTCGTGCATATCCATCCTTCCCTTCGATCCGTCCACGGCCTCTCTCACCTCCCGCAACATGCCCTCTGGCCCACACACTACCACTCCCCTCCTTTCCTCCCTCCATCCTTCCCCCCCTTCTCCTTTTTTTCCTACTTGGGAACTACCCCACGCCTCGAGCAACCTATGAAGATCGGGTCGGCCAGGGAGGAAGGGGGGGAGAGATGGCAAGCCCCCTCCTCCCGCTGCCTCCCTTCCCTTCTCATACACATCGACGGGAAGCGAAGGGGCATCCAGGTTAACTAGTGCTATCCCTCCCTTCCTTCCTTCCTCCTCCCCCCCCTCTCCATTTCTTCCTTTCGAAGAGCTGTCCGACATGTACAGACAAAGCGAGAGGGGAAAGCGGGGGCGGATGGAAGGAATGGCATCCGCGAACTCCTTCCCTTCCTCCACCACACCGGCACCGGCAGTGGCAGCAGCAGTGGCCGTAGCAGTCGCATAGGTAGAGGAAAGGGAGGAGGACGACGAAGAAGACGACGACGACGAGGAAGGGAGGGAGGAAGAGGGCTCACGGAGAAGGCTGGAGAGAAATGGCGCGAACCAGGAGATTTGGGTGGCATCTCTCACAACCCACACAAGGGTGACGGATTGAAGGAGGGGAAGGCCACGCTTGGAGTGGTACTGAGAAAAGGAGGGAGGGAGGGAAGATGGGAGGGAGGGAGGGAAGAGAGGAAGGCCGTGGGACGTGAGAAATAGACAGCGGTTCCGGACAGCCCAGGGTGGGAGAGAAGGAGGGCGTACCTGCTTGTACAGCGCCCGTAGCGTGGAGGTAAGAGGTGTGATGCCTATCCCTCCCCCTACCAGCAGCAAGTGCGAATAGTCGGACAGGATGATGGAGAGGCTGCCATAAGGGCCATCAAGGGCGATACTGACAGCTTCCTTGCTTCTAGAATAGGGGGGAGGGAGTGGGGGACGGGGGTAGGAATTGTGAGATGGAGAGACAATCATAGGGCCCGTCGAGGGCGAGAATAAGAAACTCGTGATCTCGAGGAAGGGAGGGCGGGAGGAAGGGAGGGGAGGAGGGAGGGAGGGAGGGGTACCTTTGAGGGGAATCAGCCGAGGACAAGCTCTCAGCCAAGAGCCGAACGCGATGCGACCATGAGCCTTCGCCTGTGTCGCAGATAAATACGTGCATGGTGTGTAAATCGTAGGTACATGTGTATCCTCTCAAATGATCATCATTACGCGTGGATGTGTGTGTGTGCGTATGCCAATAGTCACCACCACGCGTATCAGTGTCAGTCGGTCGTCCTTCCCACTCGCCCTCCCGTCCTCCCCTCTTCCGTCCTTCCTCTTTTCTTTCTCGCCTCACCCGCCGCTCCTGTAACCTCCGGCTCTCATACTTTTCCCCCTCTTCCTCCCTTCCCTCCCTCTGATCTCCCCAAAACCTACCGCAGTCCTTGACGAAGAAAGTCGCTACCTCCCCTCCTTCCCCCTCGTCATCCCCCCCTCCCTCTGCCTCCTCCTCCTCGCTGTAGGCGACACTGTAAGGGTGCCACTCCCACTGGCTCAGGCCTGGAAATTGAATAAAAAAATACTCGCCCGCTTTCCTGTGGGCGGGAGAAGGGAAAAAGGGAGAGAGGGAGGGCAGGAGGAGGGAGGGAGGGAAGGAGGGAGGGGGAAGAGATGAATCTGACTGGCCCGATATTTGCAGCGAGGGACAAATGAAACCCAGCCCTGGCCTCGCCTCCCTCTCTCCTTCCATCCCTCCCTCCCTCTTGTTCCTTTCTCGTACCTCAAACCCGTTGTCCGCCTGGCGAGTCGCACGGAGATTTTGGTCACCTCCCCCTTGCCTAGTAAGAGGAGGGAGGCCGAGGAAGGGAGGGAGGGAGAGGAGGTGCGGGCGTGCCGGTAGACCAGGTCACACGCATGGCAGACGAGAGGCACAGAAAAGTAGAGGAGGGGGAGGGAATAGGGGAGGGAGGGGGTGTAGGAGGAGGGGGCGGGGAGGTGGAGGAAGACGAGGAGGAAGAGGGCGAGGGCCGAGAGGATGTGGAGGACCTATGGAGGTAGTGAGGGAGGGAGTAAGGGAGGGAGGACGTGTGTTAAGACGAACGATCCATGTGGTACACTTCAGCGCTTCATTCACTCATTCATTCCTTCCTTCATTTAATTCTTCCTTTGTGCAGTCTCCGTCCCTCCGTCCCACCCACCCATCCTCCCTCCCTTGCTCCCTCCCTCCCCACCTGGAAGGTCTCGAAGACCCGCCTTCGCACGACCTCGATGGCGGCCAGGGCCTGGAAGCAGAGCACCGCGTAGGCAGTAACGCCGAATGCAGTGGCCACAGGCGTGAGGAGGGTGGGTGCCCACTAGGGAAGGAGGGAGGGAGGGTGGGAGGGAGGGCGGGAGAGGGCGTCAGGCTACATGAGGATAAGCCTACAGCGATAGCCCAAATTCTATGTCGTGCTTTTACTCTCTTTTCCCTCCCTCCCTCCCTCCCTCCTTCCCGGCCCACCTTCAGCGGCGCTACAGACAGGGAGAAGCCGAGATGGACGGAGGCCACGACCAAGAGGAGACGGCCCAAGCGCTTGTGAAAGGCGAGGGCGCGCTCAAAGGGAATGCCTGGAGGGAGGCAAGGGAGAGAAGGAGGGCGGGAGGAGGGAAGGAAGGAGGGCAGACAGATGGAAAGGGCGGGTGAGAAATTATTTTTTCCGTCCACAAAAAGCACGCTGGCGAGAAGGGAGGGAGGGAGGGAGGGAGGGCGGGCGGGAGGGTTCTTACCCGTCGCCCACAGCCACACACTCGTCCTAGCGACCGGTAGCGTCACGAGCATCATCACCGTCAGCGCCACTCTGCCGGTTGCCACTGCTGCCGCCCGTTGCACGTCCTGCCCTGCCTCCCTCCCGCCTTCGAACCAGCCGCGCCCAAGCGCAGCCAGCAGGGCCAGCGTCGTCAGCTCCAGGCATATGGGCCCCAGGCGTGTGGACCCCCAGGAGGAGGGCGCGAGGGAGGCAGGCATGGTGCTGGTGGAGGCGGCGAGGGAGGGAGGGAGGGGGGGAAGGACGGAGGCGAGCCGGCGCTGGAGTAGGAAATGTCCAAGTTTGGAGCGACGGATGATGGGCCGGTGCCAGAAGCAGGCAATGGCGAGGAAGGGGAGGAGGAGGAGGAGGAGGCCGGGGAGGAGGGAGGGGGTGTCGAGTATGTGCGACGAGGAGAAGCCCTTGTGGTTAGTAGCGCCGGAGGGGAGGAAGGAGGGAAGGCGAAAAGGAGGGGAAGAGAGGGAGGGAGAGAGGGAAGAAGCGATGATGGTGAGTATCGTAAGAATTGGTCGGGTTTATGTCTGCTTTTCGCCCTCCCTCCTTCCCTCCTTCCTTCCCTCTTTCTATCCCACCTTCGTTTCCTGGCCCCTCCGCCCCCCTCCGTCTCTAGCCATCGCTTATCCATTCCTCCCACCCTCCCTCCCTCCCTCCCTCCCTCCCTCCCTCCCTCCCTCCCTCCCTCCCTTCCTACCTGCTGCTCTGACGCCTGCCGAGCCCAGTCCACCGTCACGGCGGCCGCAACGTCGTGCATAGTGGGGTAAGCCCCCGCCCCTCGGGCGTATAAAAGGTCGTTTTTCCCGTCTAGATTGAGGATGGATGCTGGGGGTGGAGGGAGGGATGGAGTGAGGGAGGGAGGGAGGAAGGATTCAGATGGTTAGAAGGAGGAGGAGGTGCAGGTAGGCAGGCATCTGCTGACTTGCCTAGGTGTCTTCTTATCCTTCCCTCCTTCCCACCCTCCGCCAGCCCCCTCCTCGGCTGTTCGACTGAGAGATGGTGTCGGTATCGGAGGAGGGTGTAGTCGGGAGTGGCCTGTGTGAGCAGCACCTCCAGGACCTGGGAAGGAGGGAGGGAGGGAGGGAGGGAGGGAGGGAGGGATGAGTGAGAGGATAGAGTAGGACGGGTGAAAGGATGCATGTCGGCTTGACGTGGATAATACGAGGGAGGGAGAGAGGAATGGAGGGAGGGAGGGAAGAGGGGAGGGAAGAGGGAAAGCCACCCAGATGAGTAAGCACACGCTACCTTCTTTCGACCTCCCCCTCATTCTCCATCTCTGAGCCCTCCCTCCCTCCCTCCCTCCCTCCCTCCCTCCCTGGGACGTACCTTGTCGTCCATGGGTAGGGGGATGACGCCCGTGGCGCGTTGGGCCTGCAGCTCTACTAAAGAAACCTCACCTGTTGACAGCAGTGCGGGAACGAGGGAGCGAAGGAGGCGAAATTGGCGGTAGCGAGGAGGAAGGGGGGGGAGGGAGGGAGGGAAAGAGAGAGGGAGGGAGGGAAAGAGAGAGGGGAAAAAAAGCGTGTTCGCCTCTTACCATGCCAGAAAGACGGTAGGAGAGAGGGAAGGGGGGGGAGGGAGGGAGGAAGGACGAGCAGGCGTACCTGTGGCGTCCGGAAAGAGCATGACTTGATGGTAGGGCGTGTCCACCATCCGGGGCTTGCCCGAGATGACGCCGATGGAGACCCACGTCTGGCCCATTCCGGCCACCTGTTGAGGGAGCGAGGGAGGGAGGGGGGGAGGGGGAGAGGGAAGGCAAGAGGGTGAGACATGGTGGTCGGGAAGCAGGATGTCTCCCACTCTTTCTCCTTCGCCCTCGCTCGGCATGACTGCGAGGAAGGGAGGGAGGGAGGGAGGGAAGGGTGGAAAGCTACCTGGATATCCACGTAATCTCCCTGAGGGCTCACGGACCAGCTCATCTCCATGCCTGGGTCGCGATCGAGGACGATAGTCTGTGATAGCCGAGGCACATCCGAGCCTAAGACGAAGCCTGTGGAGACCTGGGGAGGGAGGGAGGGAGGGAGGGAGGGAGGGAGGGAGGGAGGGAGGGAGGGAGGGAGGGAGGGTGAGGTGCGTAGGCGATGGAGGGAGGGAGGGGGAAAAGGGAGGAAGAGTATAGAGACTCACCTCTTCTTCCTCTTCATCGGCGTCAGCTTTGGGCGGTCCCCCCTTGGGCATGGTGCCTGGTGCTATCGGGACAGGCACAAGAGCCAAAATAACAACAGGGGAGGAAAGGGTAGGAGAGGAGGGGAAAGGAAGATAGAAAGAAGCGTGAGCGATAGAGTCCGAGGCACGTCCCAAATAACAACCAGCTCCTCCTTGTCCCTTCCTCCCTCCTTCCCTCTTCCCTCCCTACCTACCTCGGAGCAGGAAAGGCTTGGTAATGACCACGGGCGCAAATTCATTCGACGCAATGCCAGCCACCAGGCGGACTGGCTTCAGGTAGGACGCCTCCCCCATAGGCAGAGCCATGACTTGCTCTTGGGTGGTGCGTTTACCATCACATGCCCCGTCGTTGAAGACGGCATCCCCCCGGGTCTCTAGGCAGTATTGGCCTATGAAAGGGGAGGGATGAAGAAGGAGGGAGGGAGAGAGGGAGGGGCGGAGGGAGGTGAAGATGTGCGTATGGAATGTCAGCCATTTCCTGCCTAAATCAAAGTCGTCGTGATGACATCCACCGACACTGCTGGCTGTCTCCTGTGTGTGACCATCGGCACAGCAGCCTACTCCCTCCCCTCTGTTCCCTCCCACCCTTCTATCCCTTACCTGCCCTCCCCTCCACCCGCACGGTCAGCGTCTCCCCGCTCTTGTACTCTGACCCATTTGCCAGCAGCTGGCCCCGTCGATACACCTATATATATATATATATATATATGTGTGTGTGTGTGTGTGTGTGTACATATCCATTTGTGTTTGTGCGTTTGTATCTATGTGCCCGTGGGTGATCTTTGGTTTTTGCGTGCTTAATTGGTCCTCCCTCCCTTCCTCCTTCATACCTTCATAACAGATAAGACTTGCCCCCTCCTTCCCTCCATCCTTACCTTGATGGGCGTGCCTTTCACTTTGTCTAAGATGGCGGGGTAGGCCATCATTTTGAACCCCACCTGGTGGCAGTTGATGGGTGGATATGCTTGTGGGTGAGTGTCCGATACCCTACCCTCCCTCGCCCTTACTTCCACTCCTTCTCCCTCATTTGGTTCGTTTTTCAACCGCCATGGCTCTATCCAATGAATCAGTCAAAATCCACCGACGCTCACACTGTCCTACATTTTCTTCCCTTGCCTTCCCTCCCGTTCTCCCTCCCTCCCCTACCTCGAGCTTTTTGTCGACGCAGCCTTCAGGGTTCAAGAGATAATGTGGATATGCCTGCACCACCGCCACCGGCGACAGCATCAGCACATAGACAATGGGGAGGAGCAGGAGAATAGGAATGGGGTTGGGGCGCGCCATGACAGCTGGCCAGTGCACTAGTGTCCTTATTACACAGGGGAAGGTGGCCTGCGTCCCCCAGCAGAGATCGATCCTCCCTCGCGCGCTTTTGATGACGTGACCCTCTTATGTCTACCTTTGTTGGGGGAGGGGGAAAGATCACAGGCACGTGAGTTTGAGAGCTGTAAGACTTTATGTGTGGATAATTGCCAGCGAGGCATGAGCTGTCCCGCGTGTGCACTCAGTCTTAGTGACTGGTGTAGTCGTGTGCTGGCGAGCAGATCACAGGGAGAACAACGACGCACACGGTAGCATGGCTCGCTTCCTCGAAGCCAGGCATCGGCGCCACCATGGGCAGTAGCACAAGCCCTGTTAACGTTGATGTATGGAATACATATGTACGCGTGAGTGTGTCTGTTGTGACCAGTAGTAGTGAGAGCGTGCTTGGCCACCGTCCTAGCCCGAGTCCCCAAGAGAAGGTGATGGCGCATGTAAGCGACAAAAAAAGAGGGAATTTTCCACTAAAAGGAAAAGGCCCAACATCTTTTTTACCCAACAAAACGGAAGTTCCTCCCACTTTACCGCATCTGCATTAAATGTGCGGATTAAGTACCCTTTCGAGGCTATGTGTCATTTCTTCCCCTTTTACCTTCTGTACTTGCTTGTACAAGCTTGGAAGGTACGTGCCGATTTCCGCCCATGCACCACCTCTCACGCACTCTCGACGTACGTGCACTCACACACGAATACACGTAGGCGCATAACAGTCATGGTCTTAAACGAGCAGCTCAGGGTGACCGATGCGGCTACTTCTGGCAAGAAGGAAAAAGGAAAAGCTGCGGCAGGCGGCAAGACAGGTCAGAGCAAGAAGGGCAAATGGGAGGTCTCGGGCGGCATTAGTGGACGCGCCAAGGAATGGGCACCGTCGCAGGCAATAATGATACCCAGTTTTTTCGTCCAAATTTTTGTGGAAGAATGTTGGCTGCTCAAGGTAGGTAGGTGGGTGTAACTTCCGCTCCACATATTATCCGCCGCCGCTTCTCCCCGCTTCTCTCACTTTCAAACTGTGTCTCCATGGGTATTAGTGATGTCGACCTGTCCCATAATGGCCTTCGCAGTGTAGATGTGGTGGAGATGATCAATGCAGGTGCCTGGTCTCTATAACATCTCATTCCTTCCCATGGTTTTTGACGTCCATCACGTCTGTCCCCACCATGACCAGCTTGAAAATCTCTTCTGCATGGTATTGGGACACGCATAGACGCGACAAGGTGCGGACTATGCGTGTCCCAATACCATGCAGAAGAGTCCCCTGTCTTTTCAAATCTTTATTCCTTCACTTATGCACAGTTTTTTAATGAGGATTCCATCATCGCCCACTATCTCCGCGATCTGTCTTCTGAAACTTTAAGGTTGGTTAGAAAGCTTCATTTTTGTAAACGGCTTTACCTATACCGTCTTTTTTGTCTCCTTTGACCAGTGCACCATTCCCTATCATCGCTCCTCCTGCTCTTTTGCTTGCCTTCCTCCCCTTCCCTGACGCACTGAGGCTGCCTGCAGGTCCCATGTGTTCCCCTGGGTCCACGTGTTCCCCTGCCTGAGACCTGCCCCCGCTTGTACTGTGCAATGCCCTCCTTTGGCCAGGCGAGTGCTGGACCTGCATGCAGGATGGCGTGGGTGATGGGGTCCGTGATATCCCCCCAGTCGGATCCGGGAAGAGGGATCTTGGCGGCTGCCGTGATGGATGCCCGGCGTGTATATATCCACGTGGCTCTCATTTCCCAATGACGATTTTGATTGTCCCGAAGTCCAATAAAATCTCGTCAAGAGGGATTGGAAGTACACCCCGTTTGACAGATCGGATCTGATTCAATCTCGGAGAAGGTCCCACGTCGATGTCTGCTGCCGTCGTCACAATAATTCCCTTCGTGCAAGAGTCTCCAACAAAGGCATCCGACACAAGCTGTTTGATGTCCTGCTGCCCTCCCTCCACCAGACCAAGTGCATCGACGCCATCGCCCTCGCCGCCAAGAAGAAGCACACGCTGGCGGTGATGAAGAGGCTCGTGGGGCTGTGTACCCGGCTGTGTTGCCTGCTTTGCGCCTGTACCTAGAGAAGCACAAGATGGGGTGGGGTCTGGGGCGAGGGTCGCATGGAGGTACTATTTCGTTTTCATCCACGGGCCACGCTGACCACCCGACTGTCGTGGGGGAAGGCGAGGAATCCGAGCCTGTGGCGTTGGATGACCAAAGGGGCAATGTCGACGAACCCTAAGACTATACAGAAAGTTATGTACGGTTTTTGCTCTTTTTTCTTTTTTGGGGTTTTTATCACCATTACGAGCCTTGCCACCGATATGATGGCATCTACTTCTATCGTAATGTGAGCACCAAAATAAGCCCACCCCGTATGACGGGGTAGCTGCCAGCACCAGGCCACTGGCGTTTTCGCGGGACGATGACGCCATCCCGCTCTGCTAATCTTATCTTATTGAAGGTGTCGGTTGGGGGCTCAAGGCGGAGGCTGTCCGCTGCCCGGGAGAAAGGCCAAAATCCGTCTCGATCTAATCTTTTTTTGGTTTGATGGGGCTGATTCGAATAAAGAAAATTGACGACATTCAGCTTTGGGTTTACTTTGGCTTGATTGACCTTTGTGCGACGAAAATAAAGTACGCCAGCAACGGTCGCGTAAGGCGACGCGCCTCACGATTATCCATTGGTCGCCCCGAGTCCTTTTCCTATGCGGTTTTGGGCTTTTCAGACTTGAGTTAAGTGGCCTGCACAATTACCACGTGCAATTTATTCTCTATCAGCAGGAATAATCGATTTACTGGTTTGTCCCCCCTCCGACGGTGGCCGCATTTGGTAGTGGCCACTGGTAGGGTACTCTTAGGTTTAATTTTTCACGCCCTGTCAAAGCAGGCGCACAATCAGTGCGGCTAAGAACAAAAGGGTGTGGACCCCCGAAAATAGGCACGACAAAGCGAGTCAAGGAGGAAGAGAACAAGATGTCATGTAACGGATGTGAAGCCCCATTTTTATGAATGTTTAATGTTGGGAGGAGTAGGGCGTGAACGAGTTTTGGGAGCAGTACGATAATAATGAGTTGGTGGAAGGCGTGGCCTGTCCAGGTTGTGTAAGCAAGTATAGTAAACACCGGTGAGAGAAGACCAGCAGCAGTTGTTGAGGTGAGTTGAGTTGAGAGAAGACCAGCAGCAGGCGTTAGAGTGATAAGCAGGCGTTAGAGTGATAACTGCCCTTGGCGGTCGTTTGTGTGTGGCTCGGCTTACGCCTTCCTCATGCACTTTTTCATGGAAATTAGTTGTGAATTGACCCTTTAAAAGTATACAGCTGAAATTATGAGACAGTTAGCAATACTTAGATGTATTTAACGGGGGGGGGTTAATGCGTTGTGGTTAGACGTTATGCTTTTTTAAGATTTGCCATTCCAAGCTTCTTTTTATTTCGAAAGTTCGCCCGAGCTTTAACTCGGGCGAACTTTCGAACTCACGAACTGGTTCGAGCATTCCCTAACACTCACATAAGCAACACCAGAGCATATATGTGCCACTCTCCTGCATTCCTTCGTCCACTTTTTAATTTCACACGATCATGGTCGTCCCTTTCCCCCCCTCCCCCTCCCACCCAACACAGAAACCAATACCAAGTCATGTTTATCTCCAAGGCCTCTGCCGTCCTCGCCGCCGCCCTCTTCTTCCTCGACTTCCCGGCCATGGCCGCCAACGGCGTCGCCCAGAAGGCCGACAAGGCCACCCTCCTCAAGATCAAGCAGCCTCTTCGAAACCAGATCAGAGGCCTGGTGTTCTCCTTTTACGTCAACTACGCTGCGTTGGACGGGCCCCTAGAACTCTACGCCAATACCACGGATTTCAAGGCTGCATTTTACGATAAACCCATCTATGCCGAGGCAAGCAATTCCAGCGAAGTTCTTGGGAACGCATTGTAAGTCAGCCGCTGCAGTCGCGGGAGGTAAGCGTGCCAATCTAGCTTGAGCGTCTCACAACATCACTACTCGTATAAACTTCACACAGCTACAACATCCAAATTTTTGACGAGGTCATTGGGTCTCCCGGATCTGCTGAAGGGAACTATCAGTCGGTGCAGAACGTGCCCCTTCTCGACAAGAAGGGCGAGCTCAAAGTATGTGTGTCGATGGCAAGCACTGCCTCCCTCCTTTATCCCCTCTTAGAAGCTACTCCTACACCATAATCTTGCTATCTCAGCTCTTCCATGGCTTTTGAGCCTTTTCCATTTTACCATCATTTGCCCCCCTATAATTCTCCCTCCTTCCCTCCCTCCCTCGCCCTCAACTAGGACGTGTACATCAACATTAATGGCCGCGTTCAGTATGTGCTGGCCCCCGGTCAGGCCTACCCTTTCGCGACCGCGGCCAAGATTCTGTCGATTTCCGTCTCGTCATTGGAAACCGAGGGCATCGCTTGCGTGAACGTCGGCGTCAACGCTTTGAATGTCGAAGGCAGCAAGCTGACCCAATACGTGATTGACTTGCGCAAGGCCGTGTGCGTGAAGCAGATTATCGACTAGTCTACTGGCTTTGGGTACCCTGATTGGAATTAAACATGCAAGGTGATTCTTGAAATTGCAGTGGGAATTGAGTACGATGGAATCTATTTTATTTTGTTCAATTTGTAACATTGCAAGACAAACTCGCCCATGAAGATTAAGAAGCTTCAAGATGATTTTCCTGGGTGAAGCAAAGACGAGAACGAGGAGAAGGGCGGCGTTCAAGGCTGGATGTATGCGTACATAAAAGTGCACACCCTCCCATTCTTTTTTCTCTGTATGTTCGTCTAGTTATTATTTGTGTTGTATTGTGATGTCTGTGTTGTGTCCATGTCTGAATTTGTGTCTCTGTGTGTATGGGGTGTAGGAGTGGATGAGCATCTGTGAACAAGCGGCAACAGCAGTATCGCAGCAGTAGGAATGCAAATGGCGCGATAAAAAGAAATCTATATAAAACCAGGAAAAGAAAGAAAAGGAAAGCCGTACGCATGACTGTCTTACATTAAAAAAAGTCCTTTTCGTTGAGTATTCTTTAGTTCGTACCCCATCTCTGCTCTCAGTCTTTCATTCCGCCTCTGAATGCTCGCTAAACCAATTCATGAACGGTAGTGATTTCTACATTCTACAACCCGATTCGATAGGAGCCAGGCATCCATACACTGTCTCCCCGTTGCTTCCTTCCTCCCTCCCCCACTCTTTTCCTATCCTCTACTTCCCCCCCTTCTCTGCCTCATCCATCCTTGACGCGTACATGGCACGAAGCACATTTGGTGACAGGCCCGCCATTTCCATAAGTCTCTTCACAAATTTATCGTACTGAATATTGCGGTTCTTATGGACTTCTCGAGCCTGGGCTAGCACCAGCTGCAGCTCTTCGGAGATGGCAAGACGAGTGAAAAAAGCGTCGACCGTTGCAAAAGGGAGGCCTTTAGGAAACAAATCCTGAAAGACACTTGCGATGAACAAGGGGGTGTTTCGTGTCTTATAGACTTGATAGACGCGCCTGTTTTTGATTTTGATGTGGTTGATGTGGATATATTTATATAGGAGAGTGTTGGGCGGTCGGAGGAGTGGTTAGTGAATAATGATGACACGAAAGCAAAACTGAGAGAAAAACTTCTCGGCGCAGAGTAATGATGCGACACAAAGTGTGGAAGGTGATATGCATGAGGATTACTAACTCAGGATCAATAGCAATGACAGTACACTTAGGACGGACAAATAGCGTGTTATACGGTAATATACACGAAAGACCAAGGATGAAGCAATGAAGAATGTTAAACTAGCATTTAAACTATAATTAAGACAAACACTTACATATACACTTACTCGTTCATGGCTTCATAAAACCTGTTTGACAAAGAATCCGCCCCGGTTGACGACATTATTAGCACATGTCTCTTCGGAGAAGGAGAAGACGACGACGCCATGGATGTCGCTTTAGATGTATTAGAGGGACGTCCCCGTTTCCTCACCACCGCCGGGGGTGCCCCAGTTGCGGTCGCTGCACTCGGCTTTTTGAAAGTTGAAAGCGGGCCACCATTACCGCCACCATCACTGCTACCGCTGTTTCTCCAGCTATTGCTCTTACAGGTGCTGGTAGTGGATATAGCAGTGGTATGCGTGACCAGCTTGGGGCTGATGGGGCTGTCAGTGCTTCCGTTGCTGGCGCTGTTGTTTCTTTTGCTGCTGGTACCGCTTTTATTACTGGTACTGGCGCTGTTTCCATTGATACTGCCCCCGCCACAATTACTGTTGTTGCTGCTGCTGCTTGGGGCGGTCGTTGTGGTCGTTATAGTGACATCCACCCCACTGCTTCTACGGCTGCCTGCATTTCTTGCAGCGTCGCTCCCTCCGTAACTTCTTCCAGCCTTGACGCTACGCCGAGTGCGTCGGCTAGCACTCTCCGCTTCGACATAGACGATACTGACCCAAGAATCGAATGCCCCGTGCTTGAGGAGGAGTAAACATCCCTCCACAAAAGCCTTGATATGATCGAAGCCCAGCTTAACCCGACGCTGGGGGAAGACCGGGCCCAAGGCCGCAGCCATGGCATTCTGCAAGCGGAGGCGTTCGCTCTTATCCGTGGTAAAGTTTGCGATCTCGTCTCGCACTTGCTGTTCTACAATATATTCTACATCGTTGCTTGTTCGCCATTCCTCAGGTCCCAGGTCCGTGGCAAGTGTCGAAGTCAACATGCTGGTGGGAAGGACAGCAGGAGCAGGAATTTTGGCAGCACCATCCACCAAGGACAAGGACGCAATTGCTGGAGCAGAAGATAGAGAAGCAGCACGGGCGAGCGCCCTCTGAGCCGCTTGTAGCTCGCTCTCCAGGCGTCTTATCTCCTTGCTTTGTCGCTCAATGACGGCCTTGTCCGTATTGTTGCTGGTATTACTGCAAGTAACGGGAGTAGAGGTGGACGCGTTTGAAGCTGCAGCGGCCTCTGCCTCGAGTTCACGCACCCGATCCTCCAAGGCCTCACACCGTCCTCGATAGTCACAACACTGCAGAGTCAGCATTTCTACAGTGCTGATGATCGACTGCCGCTTGAGAGTGGCCGTGAAGGTCTCCTCGACCTGTGGCCTGGCCTCATTGGTTTTGCTGCCGTCATGGCCATGGCTGCTGGTGCTGGTGCTGGTCCTGGCAGTGCTGGCATTGTTGCTGCTACTTGCAGGGCGGGTTAACGCCGTGGTGCTGACACCAGGGCCAATGTTCATCGGTTTGCAAAACGTAACACTCGACGCGGGGAAGCTTGGGGTACTGTGTTGATGTGGGATGACAGGGACGGCTGAGACGCAAATTTGGAGAGGTCATACAGTGAGGCAAAGGAGAACGAAAAAATTACCAGGTAGTCGTGGCTGCGGTATCAAGTCAGTGATTACAATGTTGAAACATCAAGTGTTGACTCGGAGGGGCGATGAGATGGGGGCGCAACGGCACGCGGCCACGACGCGGAAGCGTGGAAGTATGCTTCCAAGCATGACGTTGGGTCGTCTGTGTCCGTGGCACGGGATTTGAGGGGCCGTGTAAGGCCAGGCCAAGGACAACATTCAGCAATGCCTTACGTATTGGGACAGCTCTTTCAAATAAATTGTGTCATTGTTTTGGGCGGACGTGTTCGCATGGGTTGGGGAGCGTGAGTGAACGCCATGTGATGCTTGCTTGAAATTTGTATGCGCCCGCAAAGCGCAAAGCCAAAGGCACTCGTGACCAGCACGGTCATCAACGCCCGTGCTCCCATTCCTTCTGCACTGGTACAGATATGAGAAAGGACGCCGCAGCGCAAGGCCAGAAAAATGCATTCACCTTACTAACACAACCCTAAACCCTCCTTCCTTCGGCCCCTTCCTCCCTGCCCCTTACAGAGACGCACAAGAGAAGAAGGACATGACACACCACGACCACAGCACGGTGGCCTTACGATGGGTGCGATGGATGAAACGGCTGCGATGGCTAGTGCTAGCCTTTTGGTAAGCACGGGGAGGAAGGGGAGGGAGGGGAAGGAAGGGGGAGAGCGGTCAGATGCGAGGCGGGAGCCAGGCGGACGAGAGAAGGAGCGAAGGTAACACTGGCTGCACGTCTACATCATTTGACACATTTTACCAGCATCAACTTCCTGCCTTCACCTCTCATCTTCCCCCCTCCTTCCTGCATAGGCTGCTGGTTGTCGTGCTTGGAGCGACATTCGGCCTCAAATTCCTGGATATCACAGTCTCCGATTTCCCAGCACCCAAGGGCAGGTATGTATCCGCGCACAATCGCCGCTCTCTGGTCCTTTTTCCGTGTTCGTTGGTCGATGGATTGATTTGTTGTTCATCCCTCCCTCTCTCCCAATCCTTCTTTTCAGTCCTTCGGACGATTCGGCCACGGCGCTGTTTGACCATTTTCCAGAGCAGGAGGGGGTGTTGATGGAGACGTTGTTGTTGCAGGTACAGGCAGAGAGAGCGGAGAAGGGAGGGAGAGAGCGAGGGAGGATGGCTGCAAGAGGTCTGGAAACCCTCCCACTCGAAACGGACTACGGCTGCTGCAGGAGGCTGATCCAATTCCCCTCCCTTCCTCCCTCCCTCCCCTCCTCCCTCCCTCCCTCCCTCCCCTCCTCCCTCCCTCCCTCCCTCCCTCCCTCCCTCAGGCCCCGAGCGACGTGACTGTCCCCCCCCTAAGCCAATCCCTGGCCATATTCTATGGCGCTTATAGTCAGAGTCTCACCCGCGCCTATGGTCCCTGGCTCCGAGGTCCTGTGCTGTCGTATTACGTGCTGCATGCCGTCACGCCTGAGCTGGCCGCGCCCTTTATCTCGGGAGACAACGTAAGGAGCGAGGAAGGGAAGGAAAGAAGGAGGGAAGGAGGTTGGGGGAGAAGGGAAGGGCCACTAGATTGTAACAGAAAAGACCGTTCTCATCTCACCTCCCTCCCTCCCTCTCTCCCTCACTCCCTCCCTCCCTCTCTCCCTCCCTCTCTCCCTCACTCCCTCCCTCCCTCTCTCCCTCCCTCTCTCCAGACCTCAACCCTCTTTGTTGTCACCTACAGCCACCTTCCCTCGGACAAGGAGAACGTGGCCTTCGTCAAGTTTTTGCGAGACGAGGCCGTGCGCCTTTTGTCTGAATATGTAAGTCCTCCCTCCCTCCCTCCCTCCCTCCCTCTCTCCCTCCCTTTGCTCGACCGATCCTTGCTTGCTTCTCCCTCCATGGATGCACCCCTCCTCCATCATCCATCATCTTGTCTCCATCGTTTCCCCCCCTTCCTCACCTGTTTCCTTGCCCTTCCTCCCTCCCTCCCTTCCCCAGGACCTCGCGGACACCGTCACCTCTGGCTTGACGGGCCTGGGCGCCTTCAGTGTGGATATCACAGACGGCGTTAAGCAAGACTCAGCCAGGTACCGCCCTTCCCTCCCTCCCTCCCTCCCTCCCTCCCTCCCTCCCTCCCTCCCTCCCTCCCTCCCTCCTCCCCTCCTTCTCCCTTCCCTCCTTTGTGGTCCCCTCTTCCCGTCTCGCAGGGAAGGGTGAGATTCCACAACCCTCTCCTCCAGCCCGCCCTCCCTCACCCTCCCCCTCCCTCCCTCCCTCCCTCTCTCAGAATCGACATTTTCGTCCTCCCCCTCGCCCTCTTAATCCTGGCTTGCGTCCTCCACTCCTTGCCCCTGATGCTCATCCCTCTCCTCACCATCACCGTCACGCTCCTGGGGCAGGTAAGCCCTCCCTCCCTCATTCCCTCCCTCCCTCCCTCCACTATCTGCCCCGTATGCTCATTCCTCGACTCGTCACCAGCACCATCCCGCTCCTGGGGCAGATAGAGAGTGGGAGGAAGAGATAAAGAAAGGAAGTGAGAGTGCTCTAGACCTCTGCTGGCTTTTGGCGAGGGAGGGAGGGAGGAAGGGAGAGAGGGAGGAAGGGCAGGAGGAGGGATTCATTCATTTGTTGATTGGTATTATGTCTTATTCCACACCCCTTCCCATTTATATTCCAGTTCTTGGTCATGTTCCCCATCGCCCAGCGTGTGGATGTGGTTTCCTTCGCCCCCACCGTCATGGTCTCCCTCTCCATAGCCATGGGCATCGACTACAGCCTCTTTCAACTCACGCGGTACCTCCCTCCCTCCCTCCCTCCCTCCCTCTCGCATCCCCCTTCAACGAGCCGGTCAACACGACGTCTACATCTCCCGACTGCTCAGCACACCCCAACCCTCCCTCCCCCCCTCCCTCCCTCCCTCCCTCCTTCAGCTTCATGGACGGCATCCACGCCGGCAAGAACCTCTATTCCTCAGTCTGCCTCATGATCGAGAGTGCAGGGTACATCATCCTCGTCAGCGGCTCCACCCTCTGTGTCTCTTTTCTCGGTACGTCCTCCCTCCCTCCCTTCTTCCCTCCTCACACCCACGCCTCTCTCTTTCCCTCTCCCTTCCCATCTCTCTCCCTCTCTCCTCCCCACACCCATCCACCTCCCCCTCCCTCCCTCCCTTCCCCCCCCCCCTTCCTCCTCCTAGGCCTGATTTTCCTTCCCATGGAGATTCTTCGCTCTTTGGGACTCGCCGCGTCCGTGACCATCCTGACGGCGCTGCTCGTCAACCTCTCCCTCACTCCCTCCCTCCTCCTCGTCCTCGGTCCCGCCCTCCTCAGAGCAGACGAATGGGTGAACGCCTGGGTCAGCAGAGGGAGGTGCTGGAAGAGGGGGGGGGAGGGAGGGAGGGAGGGAGGGAGGGAGGGAGCGATGGGCGTCCCGTTGCTGGAGGAGAAGGAGAAGAAGGTGGAGGGGGGGAAGGAGGGAGGGAAGAAGAAGGAGGCAGTGGAGAAGGATGAGGTGGACGAGGGGTACGAGTGCGATGAATCGGAGCCGCTGAGGAAAGGATGTTGGTTGCGGCTGGCAAGGTGAGGGAAGAAGGGACGGAGGGAGAAGAGGAGAGAAGGAGAGAGGAAGGGAGAGAGCCTTTCGGACTTCGTTTTGCGAAGGAAGAAAATGATCACTTTCTTCGTCCCTCCCTCCCTCCCTCCCTCCCTCCCTCCCTAGGTTCATCTCACACAGATCTTACGGGCTCAGCGCCTTCGTCCTTCTCCTGGCCCTCGCGCTCCCTGCGATGGTGCAGCTTAAGGACCTCGAGACGAGCGGTAAGAAGGAGGAAGAGGGGAGGGAATGGAGGGAGGGAAAACCAGAATTCATGAATCATTTGCCTCTCCCTCCCTCCCTTCCTCCCTCCCTCCTTCCCAGTGGAGTTCGACTTGATGCTGCCCTACGGCTCCTCATCTTACACTACCCTCGAGAATATCGCCGGGGGCTTCGGAGGGCCCGGCATGGTCTTCCCCTTCAAGCTCCTCTTCATCGACAGGTGGGTATGCAGGCCATCCCTCCTTCCCTCCCTCCCTCCCCATCACCCCCTCCCCCCTTCCCCATATTCTTTGGTTGGTTTCTCTCTTTATTTTAATGGCTCGATGTCTCTCTCGTCTGGCGGAAACGCAGAACAAAATATCTGACCCTCCCACCCCTCTGACCGCCCGTCGTCTCCCCCCCCTCCCTCCCTCCCTCTCTTCCTCCCTCCCTTCAGTGAGAAAAACGGTATTTTTACCGAGACGGGGTTTGAACGCATGTCAGCTGTCCTCTCTTCTTTGATTGAAAACGCACCTCCACTGCAGCTCAAGGACGTCACCGGCGTGATGGCTTTGGGAGGAGAGGTACGAAAGGAGGGAGAGGGGAGGGAGGGAGGGAAGGAGGGAGGGCGGAATAGCTCACGAACGGTTGAAGAAGCTAAGCTCAAGGGCGACACTATCCGGGCTGCACTGAGAGAGAAGGAAAGGAGGGAAGGCGAGAAGGAGAGGGGAAGGGAAGGCGAGGCAATGCATCACGCTCACCCTCGTTTTGCTGAGTAAGGTGAACCGAAGGAGTGATACGGGGAAGGAGGGAGGGAGGGAGGGAGGGAGGGAGGGAAGGAGGAACCAGTCCAAAACCCCCTCACCTCCCTCGCTTCATAATCCCCCTGGTGACAGGAGGTGTCTTTTAGGGAGATGGCGCGAGCCTTAAACGCCACCGTGCCCACGTCCAAGCAGTTCACCTTGAGGGTAAGAGGGAGGAAGGATCCTCGCACCTGAATAGCACCGTGGCTCACCTTGAAGATGGGGGGGAGGGAGGGAGGGAGGAGGGGAACAGAGATGAAAGCAAGGATGGAGGGAAGAGGGAACAGTATTTCGAAAGCAACCCAGGCTGAATGAAACACAATTTTAAAACTGCTGTCGATCCCAAAGCCAGCTTCCCTCCCTCCCTCCCTCCTTCCCTCCTTCCCTCCCTCCCTCCAACCAACCCTCCCTCCCTCCCTCCCTCCCTCCTTCCCTCCTTCCCTCCCTCCCTCCAACCAACCCTCCCTCCCTCCCTCCCTCCCTCCCTCCCTCCCTCCCTCCCTCCCTCCCTCCTTCCCTCCCTCCAACCATCCATCCATCCATCCATCCATCCCTCAGACGCTTTACGACACCTTGATCTCGACAGACGGGAAAGCCTCTTTCGCCACCCTGACCCTCCCCATCGATCCATACTCTCCTGAAGGGCAGGTATGTTGCACCCCTCTATCCCTGCCTCCCTCCCTCCCTCCCTTCCTTCCTTCCTTCCTGCCCGCCCGTCCTCATCTCCTCCCTCCCTCCCTCCCTTTCCCTCGGTTCCTTTTTATCGTCTTTCCGTCTGCCTGACCATACCTCTCTTCCCTCCCTTCCTCCTCCCTCCCTCCTCCAGACCTGGATCGACACCGCCCGTGACGTGCTAGACGTGCTGGAGCCCTCTCTCGCCCTCACGCTCCACCTCGACGGGCCCGCGGCAGTGATCCATGATGCGGTAGGCAGGAAGGAAGGAAGGGAGGGAGGGAGGGAGGGAGGGAGGGAGGGTGGGTTGTCGCACCCTCGCACCATTTGCATTTTCCCCTCTTCATTACGTTGTTGGAATTTATTCTTCTTCCCTCCCTCCCTCCCTCCCTCCCTCCCTCCCTCCCTCCCTCCCTCCCTCCCTCCCTCCCTCCCTCCCTCCCTCCCTCCCTCCCTCCTTCCCTCCCTCCCTCCCCCCCTTTCAAGGTGGGCTCCGTCCTGGCTGCCTTCCCCACCATGATCAGCATCACACTCGCGGTGGTCTTCCTCCTCATCGGACTCGCCTACCGGAGCCTCGTCGCCCCCCTTCGCTCCGTCCTCACCATTGGCTTAACCCTCGGTGTTGTCTACGGCCTCGCCGTGTGTGTCTATCAGTGGGGTGCCTTGGACGGGCTGCATATCCGGGCCCTTGGCCAGGTGCGTGCGAGGAGGGAGTCGGCGGATGGATGGTTTCCTTTCCCTCCCTCCCTCCCTCCCTCCCTCCCTCCCTCCTTCTCTCCGTTCTTCTTTCTTCCTTACCTTTCTTCTTTTCTTTCCCTGCTCCTGAGCCTCCTTTTCTCTTGCTAACGAACCCAGGCAAAGCCTAACCTCTCCCTCCCTCCCTCCCTCCCTCCCTCCCTCCCTCCCTCCCTCCCTCCCTCCTTCAGTCGGGATCCCTGGCATGGCTTCCGTTAGTGATGTGTTTCTCGATCATCGTCGGCCTCGGCCTGGACTACGACGTCTTCCTCGTCACTCGGGTTCTGGAGTATAGGATGGAGGGACACACCGATCAAGGCACGTACTGAGCACCCCCTCCCTTCCTCCCTCCCTCCCTCCCTCCCTCCCTTTCGTTCTTGCTTGAGGCAACTGGGTGCTGACTGGCACAGAGAATGGAAGGACAGACCAATACTTATAGAAAGAGGGAGGGAGGGAGGGAGGGAAGTGGGAGGGAAGGAGGGAGAGAGGGCTGGTGTCAGACTTTTTGCCAATGTAGAGTTTGATATGCATACCTGTATCCACACGTCTGTCCCTCCCTGCCTTTCCCTGTCCTCCCTCTCTCCCCTCCTCCCTTCCTCCCTCCTTTCTTCGCAGGTGCCTTGGTTCGAGGCATGGTCAACACGGGACATATCATCACGGCCGCCGGTGAGGGAGGGAGGGAGGGAGGGAGAGAGGAATTGACAGGGGGGAGAGAGCGAGGGATGAGGATGGCTCCTGTTCTTGTTGTCACCCTGAAGTAGAGGGGGTGGAAGAAGGGAGGGATGGAGGGAGAGGAGGACGGTTCATACTCACTCCACTTACTCGTGCAATTCCCAGGTGTGATTATGGCTGTGGCTTTTTCAGGATTGCTCTTCTCCTCGGAGGTAGGTTTAAAATGGGAAAGAGGACGGGAGGGAAGGAGGGAGAGAGGGAGGGACGATAAGACAATGCTCATCTTTCCAGATCATCACATGTCTCATCTGTTCCCTGCCTCCCTCATCCCCATCCACCTCCCTTTAGCTCATCCTCAATCAAACCGCCTTCCTCCTTGTTCTCTCCGTCCTGCTCGACACCTTCGTCGTGCGTACATTCCTCGTTCCCATCCTAATGACATGGAGTGGTGCTAAGACATGGTGGCCGAGAGGAAACCTTCCCGCCCCCACCAAGGACCTAGGAGAGGACGGGTGGATGTGAGCATGCCGTCCCTTGCGTTCGAAGTGGGTATCTGAATAAAAGTACGTGGATGAAATTGTAGAAAATGATGCATAGATAACGCTCTGCCTCCCCCTTCCTTTTCCTCCCTAATCACGGGGAAAGGGGGAAGTGGGGGAGTGGGGAGTAGAGTGGGGGGAGTGGGGAAGGGGGAAGGGGGGGGATAGCACGAGAGAGGAAGAAGAGGAAGAGATGCTTCGAATTAAAGAATAAAAACTTTTTGATAGTATTTATCTGTATCTGGATGAAGGTGAGAGCTTGCTTGTTCTTTGCTTGGTTGGTTTAAGTGCACGTGTCGCCTCTTGTGTTGAGAGAGGGAGGAAGGATTGATTGACTGAACAAGAATTAAAAAAGGGAAAGAGAGAAAAATACACATAATAAAATAATAAAATGGTGTCATTACTATCGTTTTGTCTTCGTTCTCCTCGACGGCGGTGCCGATGCTCGTAAACTACATATGCCGCTGCCCTTGCTGCTCACTCTGCTGGTGGTCATGCTGTCATATCCTCATCCTCCTTATCCCCTGACCCACGGCGACTGCAAACCCCTTTGCCGCCCACATTTTGATTCCTGACCTATATCCTCATCTTGTCTTCCGCGACAGCGGCCGAACCCTCCCGATCGCTATCCTCGCTGCGGGCCTCCTCTTCCTCGCTGCATGGAGGGACACACCGATCAAGGCACGTACTGAGCACCCACTCCCTTCCTCCCTCCCTCCCTCCCTCCCTCCCTTTCGTTCTTGCTTGAGGCAACTGGGTGCTGGCTGGCACAGAGAATGGAAGGACAGACTAATACTTATAGAAAGAGGGAGGGAGGGAGGGAGGGAAGTGGGAGGGAAGGAGGGAGAGAGGGCTGGTGTCAGACTTTTTGCCAATGTAGAGTTTGATATGCATACCTGTATCCACACGTCTGTCCCTCCCTGCCTTTCCCTGTCCTCCCTCTCTCCCCTCCTCCCTCCCTCCCTCCCTTCTTCGCAGGTGCCTTGGTTCGAGGCATGGTCAACACGGGACATATCATCACGGCCGCCGGTGAGGGAGGGAGGGAGGGAGGGAGAGAGGAATTGACAGGGGGGAGAGAGCGAGGGATGAGGATGGCTCCTGTTCTTGTTGTCACCCTGAAGTAGAGGGGGTGGAAGAAGGGAGGGATGGAGGGAGAGGAGGACGGTTCATACTCACTCCACTTACTCATGCAATTCCCAGGTGTGATTATGGCTGTGGCTTTTTCAGGATTGCTCTTCTCCTCGGAGGTAGGTTTAAAATGGGAAAGAGGACGGGAGGGAAGGAGGGAGAGAGGGAGGGACGATAAGACAATGCTCATCTTTCCAGATCATCACATGTCTCATCTGTTCCCTGCCTCCCTCATCCCCATCCACCTCCCTTTAGCTCATCCTCAATCAAACCGCCTTCCTCCTTGTTCTCTCCGTCCTGCTCGACACCTTCGTCGTGCGTACATTCCTCGTTCCCATCCTAATGACATGGAGTGGTGCTAAGACATGGTGGCCAAGAGGAAACCTTCCTGCCCCTACGAAGGACCATGCCGTCCCTTGCGTTAGAAGTGGAAACGAGAATCAAAGCTAGATAACGTCCTGTCTTTCCCTTCCTTTTCCATCCTAATCCCACACAACATGCATGCAAGCAGGGGGTAGCACGAGAGAGGAAGAAGAGGAAGAGATTCTTTGAATTAAAGAATTATAACAATTTTGATAGTATTTATCTGTATCTGGAAGAAGGTAAGAGCTTGCATGATTGATATTTGCATGGCTAGAAGTGCACGTGTCGCCTCCAGTTTTGAGAGAGGGAGGAAGGATTGATTGACAGAGCAACAAGAATTAAGGAAGGGAAAAAAAGAAGGATACACAATATTCAATTTAAGTGGTGTCATCGCTATAATTTTGGCTTTCTATCACCTTTCTCCTCGATGGTGATGCCACTGCCCTTGAACTCCACATGTCGCTGCCCTTGTTGCTGCCCACGCTGCTCGTGGTCATGCTGTCGTCCTTCTCCTCCTTATCCTGTACCTCATCTTCCACGGCAAGCGTCAAACCCCATTGCCGCCCTCATTTTAATTCCGGACCTACATCCCCGTCCTCCGTGGCAGCCACCGAACCCTCCCCATTGCCATCCTGATTGCGGTCCTCCTTTTCCTCGCAGCAGGTAATGAAGCTGAAGCGGTGCTTTTCGATATGCTGGCAGTTTCTCTTTCTGTTGTTCAACTTGTCGCTTTCGAAGAGTGGAGCAGCTCGTTCATTGTATTTGGGAGGGCCGGTAAATAAGGATCTGTTTATGAGCGACAGAAAACAGCATCATTGGGATGGATTGAAGGATTGAGGACCACTGGAATACACGTACACGCTACACGCTCAACGCAATAAATGTTTCTTTTTTTCTGCCGTTCCTACATCCCTCTAGAACTATCGCATGCAAACTGACGTCCTCTAGGACTTGCATACGAGGGGGGGCTTTCCAACAATAAATTGTTGCATATTCATCCCTTAATTTTGTCCGAGTTTTACAAGCGACGATCCCATGCAATGGTGAGAGGGTGTATCTTGCTTGATAAGGTGGGTGCTGCGGGTTTACGAGTAGTGCTGGAGGTGTGGTCGAAGCCCGGGCGGCTTTTCTGCCACTTGCTTGCCTGCTACTTCGTCCGTCAGCTGAAAGACGTGAATAATGTGATAGGATGAGGCAAGGGCGCGTAACTGTGTGATTTCTTTTGCAAAGTCATGGTTAGTGCGTCGCAATCCGAGGCTCGGAGCAACATTGAAGCACTTGCACCCATTCGACAGCTTTTCCCCCTTTTTCAGGACGTACAATGGGCCGAATTCTTATCATACACATTAGAATACACACATGTCCGTCCAAATATCCATCCATTTTGTCGGCATCGAACCATGCCGTCCGGTTAATGTCCGACATGAGTCATTTACAACTGTCAGCTGTCAACTTCGACATAACTTTCTTCATGCAGTGTAAGGACGTATGCAGTGTATTGGCTATGTATTACCGACCATTGCTGGTCGAAACACTAGACTTCTCCTAAGGCACATCATCTCTTATTGACCCAACCCTAAATAGCATCTACTATCAATCAGTAAAGCCCTGTACTTTAATTATTCTGCTGATACAAAGTCTCCTTTGTGATGGGCAGGGGGGGGGGGGGGGGGGGGGGGGGGGCGGAACAAAGTCGGGGCAATTTATCGGGTGGCCGAGCCCCAATATTTTCACTATACATCCTGCATTTCATGGCGTAACATTGCTCAATCATTCACATGCTTTTCTGTTCTCTACACAGTAGCGTGGACACAACCCTGACGGGGACTTTTTCTATATACGAGATAGAACATCTCCACAAGTGATAGTCGTGGAGGCGTGTCTCTGGTAAATGGGAGTAGGTAGCCTTACAAACGATAAGTGACGCCTGGCTGAACGCCCTGGCATGGGCTGATGATTGGGACATGTGTTTTTTTTTATTAGCTCGGTACTACAGTGTTGTAATTCATGATATGTCCCATCCCCCATCTCACGGTGTGATCCTCCCACAGACATGTCTCACAAAGAACAGTCTCAGTCCACTCGAGCTTCCAATGACGTTCGCTCCGTATAATACACATTACTTCTTATGTAGGAGTATCAGAGGCTTTGGTCAGAATCAGTGTGACTGTCCCAATGAAGCAGCAATACAGCTTATTGGCTGCAGCTGCTAACCCCTGTCCCGTCTCCACGCCACCGAATTCCTCGCCTTGGGCCTCTTTGAACGCCCTGGCATGGGCTGATGATTGGGACATGTGCTTTTTTTTATTAGCTCGGTACTACAGTGTTGTAATTCATAATATGTCCCATCCCCCATCTCACGGTGTGATCCTCCCACAGACATGTCTCACAAAGAACAGTCTCAGTCCACTCGAGCTTCCAATGACGTTCGCTCCGTATAATACACATTACTTCTTATGTAGGAGTATCAGAGGCTTTGGTCAGAATCAGTGTGACTGTCCCAATGAAGCAGCAATACAGCTTATTGGCTGCAGCTGCTAACCCCTGTCCCGTCTCCACGCCACCGAATTCCTCGCCTTGGGCCTCTTTGATATTAACGGCGAATCATGGTACGTTTCCAAGGCAATAAGTGTCCGCAGCCCCCAGCCCTGCCACCTATATGTACACAGTCCCCCCACTCGCTTCCAAAAACACAATCTCATCTAATCCGCACGCACGGGAACGCACGTTGATGGAAAGTACACAAAAATATCTTATCATTTCACCTCATTTATAATTTCCTCATTGTTTTATAGCCATTATGTTTTTTGTCACCAATAAGGTGACATACTTCTGCGACACTAACCCAAAAAAATAGGCCCTCTCCAGGTCGTTCACATGCGTCTATATACGCACTGTCTGTATGCAACGCATCTATTCGTAAACAAATTCAATTGCACACATACATAATTCCCAACACACACAATTTTAAGAACTCCAAAAGCAGGCATTGAACAACTCCTTCCTTATCCAGGACCAACAACACTTCCGCCCGTCACCCCTTCATCAGCACCCGACTCTCAAGTCTAAGACTCCCAGTATACCCTCCCAGGTCTCTCCATCTTTTCAAACACAGCAGCAGCAGCACCACCACCACCACCACCGGCAGCAGCATCTTGACCAAAATCACGCGCTATTGCAGCTTCACCACTCCCAACAATGCCAAATGCAGCTGCTCAAAATGCAGCATGTGATGGCGTCAACTGGGTGCTTTGCGATGAACGAATTCCTCCCTACTGAGTGCGTGAAGGCCAAGCTCTACCCATTGATTGCACCGCTAGGCGAGACCCTCCTGCCGCTGCAAGATATCCAAGCAGGTGTGATGAGCGTGTCAGCGGGGCTGCTGTCTGGCAAATATTTCAAGATCATGGGAAAGTACCTTCCGGTAAGGGACATTAGAGATACGTGCTTGTTGGTGCTTGCATGTTCGGTATTATCTATTTGGAGAACTCTCTCTTTCTCTCCATTTACTCAGGAACCCTAACCCTGTACAACAGAGCATAGAAAAGCAGCGACGAGCGACGAAAGAAGATTTGTCGGGCTTAACGGCGGAGGAGAAGCTAGGGCGACGCAAGACGCGCGCACGCATGTACAACCGCTTGTCTTGCAACCGCCGCAAACGGTTACATGACGAATTGCGCACCGACATGAACCGCATGGGCATCTACAAGAATATTATAGACGATGCGCCGGACATGATGTGTGTTATATCATCCGATATCCAGAGCCAGGTGCTCTACGTCAATAAGGCTGCTCGATGCGTCCTCCCCACTGAGCCCACGCAGCTGGTGGGGTCCAGCTTCTGGAACATCGTCCACAAAGATGACAAGATGGCGGTACTCACGGCCCTCTCCGCCGTCACCACCCTCAAGTCGGCCGGGAAAGTAGAGAAAGTACGCTGCGGTGTCGTCACCAAGTATCCCGGTGTCTATATGTCTGTGCGGATGACGCTAGCGAATGGAGTGCAGGGTATTGTCTGCATAATGTGCCATAAAGATCCGCTGGTTTCGCCTGATGGACGGCCGTGTGTCATGTAGGGCTCTCTTTTTTTGGGCAGCATAATTCTTTACAATGGTTATTCGACTGATCATTTACAATGGTTAGTTGTTTAGACAAGGAACTTTGGCAGCGATTACGACCGAAGTGGAACTAATACGAAGCCTGTATAATAATAAAAATTGGTCTTTCCCTCGTTGACTGTCTAATGCGTTTCCCGTGACGTTACCTATTAAGCAAATCAGGAAAGGGAAATCAAAAAGTTCTTCTCATATGCCCAGTGTCAAAATATTTGATAAAAACAGACCCTATTAGGACTGCAGTCCTACGAGTAGCTGTCCAAAACAGATGAGGAGAAAGTTCACACGTGCAAACATGGTGATGGGGAAGAAAGGGAGATGGCTATGTCTGATATGAGATGAATTTTAATTTTATTGAATTACGGCGATCTGTAGCGAGGGAGAGAAATAGAGGAGGACACGACTAACCAGGTGGACATTTGAATGCATGTATGACAGAGAAAGGAAATAGAGAAGTATGATATACATATTAAACCCGTAAAAGTCTTGGTATGATACGTAATCAGACGACAGTGATAAGCCCGTCCTTAACAGGGAGAGTCATAGAGACACGATATCTGATCGGCAATCTTTTTAAAGAACATATGGGACGGACTTTACAGAAAGTAATGTAAGATTTTTGCTCTTTTTACTTTTTTGGGGTTTTAATCACCATAACGAGCCTTATCACCGGCATAGTAACATCTCCTTTTATAATATTTTGAGCACCAAAATAAGTCCGCCCCGCATGACGGGGAAGCTGCCGGCATCAGACCACTGGCGTTTTCGCGGGACGATGACGCCATCCCGCTCTAAACAAGCCGCTCCTTTGGCTGCCGGTCATCCCGCACCAACAAGTGGAGGGAACACAACAACAAGTGAGTACGAAAAAGCAAGCCGGGCGAACCCTCGATACGAATAGGACAAAAAAAGTGAATGAAAAATAGCACACACATTGACCCCATCGTAACTTAATTATCGCAATAAAAGGCGAGCCTGACCCTTCGCCCCTCTCTCGTCGAAAGGAGGGAACTTGGAGACAACGCCTGGCCCTCGCCACGCCAAATTCATGGAAATATTTTAACGGATTTTCGAACGCTCTATCCTGGACTCTCGGCAGACTATCCTGACCCCGTTGAGCGCGTTCCCTCGACACGATGGGAGAGTTCCTCATCGACAATACTAATCATGTACTTATTGTTCTGTTGCCTGACTTGATACGACAGATAAAGTGACGAAGGGTACTATAGTCTACCCTCGTATATCGTCTACGTAAACCTCCCCACACACCACACACCATTCTTCCGCCAGTCAGACGGATCACAGAGGCGCGCGTCGTATCGCGGCTGCCGCGAGACGCTAATGCCACCGAAAAGTATACAAAAACAGTATTTTAAGTCAAACTCAGCTACTTGTATCAGCCTTAGAGCCCTGACAGCAGAGAAAGCATCATTTCCAAAAAAATATCAAACCATCATTCATTTTTCTGAGAAACGACGTGGATAAATCCACGTCATCTTTGCCACGCAACATCGTTTATCTACCCTGACCTACTTTTGTAGACCATAGTACAGCATCGATTATTTCAAGCCTCGTAAAGCAATCACATCCAATGAGCAAAACAAAGCAGCAGGCCCACACTACCTCTCAGGAGCTGCAGAGCGTGGGACTGATTCCTTCCGTCTTGCCCGAGGGCTTTCGAAGCACTTACTCTATCAATGCCACCTTCGGGATGCTTAATATAGACTGTGGGGCTGAAGTACCTTTGCATGCCCTGGATGACCATTCCCCAGTCTACTCTGTGTTGGAAGCCCGAGATGAAGCCTACTACACATTTATCTTGGTGGACCCAGATTCTCCCACTCCGGAAGCGCCCCACGACCGCGAGCTCCTTTTGCACCTGGTCACAAACGTACCAGGAAAGCAAGCAGACAGTCGAATTGGTGAGATCGTTGTGCCTTACCGCATGCCAAGCCAGAACCAGGGTCAGAGCCGCGGCGTGCATCGCTATCTCTTGGCCATCCTGGAGCAACCCCAGGGAGGGCAGCAAATTGTGCACATTGCCCGCCCAAAATACCGCACCAATTTTTCAATAGCCGAATATGCGAAACTTTACAGGTTTAAACTTGTTGGAGCGACCTTCTTCTACTCGTCGTGGGACGAGGCTCACGCGCAAGGGACCAACGCTACAACCGCCATGGTACGGCTGCACGATTCCCTTGAGTACGCCAAATCCATGCTGGAGAAGGCAAATCTTCTCAAAGAGCTCGTGTTGGAAGGGAGCGTACATTTTATCGTGCCCCTCTTACTGAGATTCAATGGAGAGACTGTGTGTGCAGGGGATGAAGTGCCTTCCGCTGTAGCTGATACCACGCCCGTCATAACCTTTGACAGTGAAAAGGATCAGTCATTCTATACGGTGGTGATTGTAGATGCGGATTTCCCCTCCATCCATCAGGCCACGGATCGCGCCCTGCTATTGATGCTCACAGCGAATATTCCAAGCTCTGAGGGTGACAGTAGCGTGGGGGACGTGATTATGCATTACATGTCTCCTTCATCCTTTCCAGGGGGCACGGGGTTGCATCGTTATTTCGTCTTGCTTCTGGAGCAGCACGGTGGTATTTTGGAGGAAGGTGCTGTCGATATACCGGATCGCCGCCGAGGATTTCAGCTTCACGAATTTATGAAGGCACATGCCAGCCTTGAAGCGGTGGGTGCCACATTCTTTTTGGGGCGACGCAAGGAGTAAATGAAGAGGATGAGAGGAGCTTCTCCAAGTGGTAGTGCAATGCTAAAGAGGTGAGTGTTCTCGACAACAGGATAAGACAAAATTCAAGAAGCAATCCAAAGGGAAAAGACCAGCGCCAGGATACGGGATTGACCATATGGACATAGTTATTCGAGAGATACTTTGGCAGGAAATACCGCGACTCTTAGAAGTAGGGTGGACTTTGTTCTACGCCGTGACTGCATCGGCATTGGATGTAGGTACGGATTAAACCAAAAGATATAAAAGAATTAAGTTAAGTATTTAAAGCCATAAACATGCGCAAAAAGCAAGCAAGCAAGGGCGTGCATGTGTACACATAGCTACTATTGACAAGAACTACCAGGACCACCCTCCCTCCTTTCCCCCCTCCCCTTTTCTATCCAATGCTCCTTCTCCGTCATTTGAATACAAGCCTAAGTTTTCCTCCCTCGCAATTCCTCTAGACACAGAATCATCGCACGCCCGTTGTGATATGGACCCTTCCACTCGTTCGCCTTCCCCCCCTCCTTTCTTCCCTCCTTCACCTCCGCGAACCACTCTCCCCTCTCCCAATCAATCATCGTCCCGTTCAAGTACTTCAGCAGGGCCCCAAACGCCTCCCCTGCCTCGATCCCGCCCTCTCCCCCTCCCTCCCCTCTGTCGATTCTGCTGTACTTGGCGGCGGCGATGAGACTTTCGGCCTGGACCCACCACACCTTGTCATCGTCTTGTGCGAAAGGGAGGGAGGGCTGGAGGAGGGGCTGGAGGAGGGGCTGGAGGGATGGAAGAAAAGAGAGCCAGGGTGTGATGGAGGCGCATTAAATAAGATGTCAATAAAACTTGGAGATTGATGGAATCGTTCACTTCCTGTCAGCCCATTCTCCCTCCCTCCCTCCCTCGCTCCCTCCCTCCCTCGCTCCCTCCCTCCCTCCCTCCCTCCCTCCCTCCTCACCTTTTCGGTTTCTAGCACTCGTTGATTTTGAAAGGCGCCCTGAGTCTGATCGAAGCCATAAGTGGTGGAATAAATCCAAAGGGAGGAGAGGAAAGAGGGAGGGAGGGAGGATAGGCGGATGTCCAAAGACTGAGGGAGGGAAAGATGGAAGAAGGAAAAAGAGAGGGAGGGAGGAAGAGGTTCAACGGTGGTGCGTAAGCCATAAAAGCCGAGGGAGGGAGGGAGCCAGGGAGAGGGTGAACGTTAGAAGGAGTGACATACCTCGCAGGCATCCACCACCAACCAGAGCAGCTCGTTCACGTGGCCAAAGAGGAGGAGGTTGGGAGTGTCGTCCGGAGTCCAGTCGCTGGCATAAAACTCGACAACAGTGCCTGAAGGAAGGAGGGATTGAAGAAGGGAAGAGGGGGAAAGGGAAGGAGGCATGCATAAGCAGGGTGGAGATTATTACTTACCCCTTGGTCTGGCTCCTCTGTCCGCCCTCTTTCCCTCCCTCCCTCCCTCCCTTCCTACCTGGAGGATCTATCAGCATTTTCCCCGTCACCAAGGCGATCAGCTCACGGATGACCGTCTCTACCCTCCCCTCCCTCCCATCTTCACCCCTCCCTTCCTTCTCTTCCTCCTCGAATGATCCGCCTTTCATCCCTTCCTCCCTCCCTCCCTCTTTTAGCGCCCTGTGGAAAGCCACCAACGACTCCAGGAGGTGGAGGTGGGTGTTAATGGTCTTGGGAGAGCGTCTCTGGATGGCGCCTTGGAAATGGGCAGGATCGAGAGACCTGAGAAGGGAGGGAAGGCATGCGAGGGAGGGAGGGAGGAAGGGAGAACCTGGGGTTGGGAAGGGAGGGACGGAGGGAGGGAGGGAGGGAGGGAGGGAGAGAGGAAGGAAGGGAGGCGACAAGTGTATGTCCGCCGCGTACCAGTCATTGAAGGGTGCTTCAAAGAAACCTCCATGCGTGGTGTCGTGGCACCTTTGGGATGGAGGGTGTCATGGCATTGCGTCAGACATAATCCTCCCTCCCTCCCTCCCTCCCTCCCCCCCTCCCTTCTTTCCCTCTCATAAGCCAACTAATCTCTTCTTCCTTCTTCCCCTCTCTACCTTCCTCCATCCCTCCCTCACCTCGTATACAGCAGGTCAAACAGCTGGGAGGCCATTGCCAAGGCCTCCCTATCCCCCGTGGCCATATAATAGTACGAAAGAGCGTACAAACCAAACGCTTGCCCGTACAGATCCTTGAAGGTACCCTACATAAGAAGGAAGAACGAATAGTCAGACACGCTGGGCAAATTATGCCCCTCCTCCCCCCCTCCCTCCCTCCCTCCCTACCTACCTACCTCCACCACCGTCTTCCCGTCCGCCGCCACCCGCCAGACGAAGCCCCCGTTCGCACGGTCCCACATCCTGTCCTTCAAGAATGTAAAGCCATGCATGGCCATTGCCAGGTTTTCGCTCCTGTTACTCTTCAGCCCTCCCTCCCTCTTTCCCTTATTCTCTCCCTCAGTCATGCCCTCACGGTTTTGTCCGCCGTCCTTCCCGCTCTCCTTTCCTCCCTCCTTCTCGTCGGCTTCGAAGAGGAGAAGGCGGGAAAAAAACCAGGTGATGCGTGCCTGCGGGAAAAAGAATGGAAATGGAAAGGATATGGAGAAGGGCAAAATGGAAGGTGGGAGGGAGGGAGGGGGTAAGGAGGGAGGGAGGAAGGGAAGGAGGGAGAAGAGGAACGCACCTGGGTAACGATCATTTTGGGAGCAGGGCCAAGGTAGTTCCCATTGATGTCATGGTTGAGGTTGAAACCTCCTGGTCATATATGTATGTGTGTACATGTGTCCATATGAGATAGAGTGCTGGGATGCCCCGCCATTCCTCCGCTTTCGTGTTCGGATGGTGTTGAGTTGCTCCCTCCCTCCTTCCCTCCGCCCGCCCTCCCTCCCTCCCTCCCTTTTCCCGCATACCATTCTCCAAGTCCACCACGCTGTTGCCAAGCCACCACGGACGAATATTAGTGTAGAGAATACGTTCCAATCGGTCTATGTATTCCTGTCGCTGGTTCGTTGAGAGGCTCGGGAAGGCAAGGCTGGAGAGAGGGGAGGGAGGGAGGAAAGGAGATGGTGATTGATCAGCCGTAAAGACCATTAAGAAGGTTCCAAAAAATGTACCGTTGCTCTTGCTCTTCTTCTTGTCCTCTCATCATTTCCGAATCAAGAGGTGTGGTGGTGGTGGCGCTGGTAGGTGTAGTAGCAGAAACATGGGCAGGGACACCAAGGAGTAGGGAGGACACCAGGAGGAGGAGGAGAGTGCTACTGGGAACGGCAGGACAGGTGGAGGCTCGGAGTTTTTTTCTCTTTATTCTTTGCATGCTTTCTGTGCTATCAACCCTGTGGGATTTGGACGAAAAGGGGTTGATGTTGGAAATGGAGGCAGTCTAGAGATAGGAACAAGGAAACCCGTCGCCCGGAAGGAAGAGCATGCGGCGAAGCACCGTGACTGCAACGTCTGCATGTTCGTTCCTCTCGGTATCAGCTCCTCACGCCGTCCCACCTTCACCACTTCACAACGCCTCACAGGAAGACGCTGCAGACACCGCCCTTACTGCCCCGGGACAAGTTCAGGCACGCACGTTCACCGCTTTGAACACAGAGTGCTAGACTTGTCATTTGTGCAGCGTGCCCTCCCATGTCCCTCTCCTTGTAAAATTCTCCCTCGTGTCCTTCCTCTCGCCAGCACACGAAAAATGTCGACCACACCAACCGAATCTGACCCCCACGCTCGGATCGCCCTCCTCGAAAAGGAGAAAGGGGATGCCTTAGAGCTGATCGCGTCATTGCGAAAAAAAATTTACGCATTGGAAGAGGAGAACGACCTCCTCGCACTCGACAACGAGCGCCTCAAGGGTAAGTTCAAAGAAGGAGGAGAAGGAGGGAGAAAGAAATGCGAGAGGGCCAGGCAAGAGGGGAAAAAGGAGAAGAGGGGAGGAAGGAATTGCGAGAGATGGAAAAAGTTGAGGAGATCGTATCGCGAAGATTTATTATCCTGACCTCTCTCCCTCCCTCCCTCCTATCTCCATACCTCCCCTCTTCTCATTCGAACCAACCACAGCCATTCCTTCCACCACCCCTGACCCCAACGATGACGACCTCCCTCCTCCTCCACCTACCATTGGCATCTTTAATCTACCCGTGAACAACTCGTACTTAGAAGAAGGCGACGGAGAGAGTTTAGCTACCAAGCAGGTAGGATGACGAGGGAGAGGGGGAGGGAAGAAGAGAGGGAAGGAGGGACAGATGAAGGGAGGGAGGGAGAAAGGGGGGAAGGAAAAAAGGGGGGAGATTACCAATACCAAGGCGCTTCAATAGATGAACGGCCTTAGTTTGAATCAAGGAGGGTGGGAGGCAAGAAAGACAATGCTCAACTCTCTGCCCCGCCTTCCACCCTCATCATCACAAGCACGTGTGTCAGAAGACAGTGTAGTTAAGGTCTGTCTCCCTGCCAACCTTTCTTCCCTCCCTCCCTCCCTCCCTCCCTCTCTCCCTGCCCAGGCTTACCTCCTCGAGGGCGTCGGCGGAGGGCTCAACCCCCTCTGTGTCCACGTCTGCTCTTTCCCTCCCTCCCTCCCTCCCTCCCTCTCTGCGTCAGTCCTGATCGCTGTTGGTGGCGTGGATAAATTTCTGACGCTCTACCGGGTGCAGGAGGGGTAGGTAGGGAGGGAGCGAGGGAGGGAGCGAGGGAGGGAGGGAGGGAGCGAGGGACGGCAGGTCTGAAGAACCAAAACGCGGAGAGACGTCAACTTCAAGGAGGGGGAAGAGATGAAGAAGAAGGAAGGGAAGGAGGAGGGAAAGGATGGAAGGAGGGAAGGATTTGCAATTTGTTTAAGAAGAAATTTGTAGCACGCTTGAACTAGCAGAACCCTCCCTTTCTCCCTCCCTCCCTCCCTCCCTCCCTCCCTTCAGCTCTCCCTCGGAAAAGGTGCTAGTGCTCTCGGGCTTCGGCGGCCCCCTGCTTAGCGTCGACTTCAAGGTGGTGGATGAGAAGGAGGTGAGGGAGGGAGGGCGGGAGAATGAGAGAGGGAGGGAGTTAGGGAGGGAATACATGGATAGCCCACGGATGATAGTCGGGTCTCACACGTATACCCTCCCTCCCTCCCTCCCTCCCTCCCTCCCTCCCTCCCTCCCTCCATCCCTCCCTCCCTCCCTCCCTCCCTCCCTCCCTCCCTCCCTCCCTCCATCCCTCCCTCCATCCCTCCCTCCCTCCCTCCCTCCATCCCTCCATCCCTCCCTCCCTCCTTCAGGGGAAGCTCCTCGTCACCTGTATGGATGGGAGCCACGCCATCGTATCCTTCAACCCCGACCATCCTGCCGACGCGGTCATCGAGAAAACTCGCAAGGTCCGCCCTTCCTCCCTTCCTCCCTTCCTCCCTCCCTCCCTCCCTCCCCACACACTTACCGACCTCCCTCCCTCCCTCCCTCAGGATCACGAGAAGCACGCGGTGATCGGCCGGTGGTCTCGTTGCGGGCGATGGTATGCCACGGGAGGGCACGACAAGTAAGGAGGGAGGGGGGGGGGGAGAGAGGGAGGGAGGAGGGAGGGGGGGGAGAAGACGAGGGGTGCACATATCCCTACTTATGATTTCACGTCCCCCTCCCTCCCTCCCTCCCTCCCTCCCTCCCTCCCTCCCTCCCTCCCTCCCTCTCCAGAGCCGTCCATCTGTACTCCACTAAGGGAAAGGAAGAGCCGTTGAAGTCCTTCTACTTTCTAGGGAACGTAGAGGCGCTTGCTTTCCTGGACCGTCCAGCAGCAGCAGCAGCAGCAGCAGCAGCAGGAGAAGAAGAGGCAGGAGAAGCAGTAGCATCAGCTGCAGAAGCAGCAGCTGCAGTAGCAGCAACAGGAGCAGCAGCGGAAGGGGAAGATGGTAAGTAGGCGGTGATGGAAGAAGAGGGGAGGAAGGGAGGGAGGGAGGGAGGGAGGGAGGGAGGGAGGGAGGGAGGGAGGGAGGGAGGGAGGGAGGGAGGGAGGGAGGGAGGGAGGGAGGGAGGGAGGGAGGGAGGGAGGGAGGGAGGGAGGGAGGGAGGGCATATATGGACAGAAATTGGGATTTAAGGCATTCGTGAACTCTCTTTCCCCTCCCCTCCTTTCAGCCCCTCCTCCCTTCTTGATCGTCGCCTCTCGGAACGTGGCTTTCCTCAGCTACATCGATTGCTTCTCCTTCGAGAAGGTGAATGTGTCCCTCAACAATGCCCTGTGGGATGAGCACGTTTCGTTTACCGTCCTCTCTCTCGCCGTCTCGCCTTGCCAGCAATTCCTCTTGGCGGCCACCGGTAAACCCTTCCTCGATCCCGCCCTCCCTCCCTCCCTCCTTCCCGCCCTCCTCTCCTCCCCCTCCTCTATCTCCCATCCTTCTCCCTCCTTTCTTCCCTCTCTCCTTCCCTCTCACATCTTTCCTCGTTTATTTCTCTCCTCTCTCGTCAACCTTATTATTTCTTAGACCCCTCCCTCCCTCCCTCCCTCCCTCCCTCCCTCCCTCTCTCCCTCCCTCCCTTCCTCCCTTCCTTCCTCCCTCCCTCCCTCCCTCCCTCCCCCCCCACCCTGTCCCCCTTTAGACAAGTCTCGCGTCATTCTCTACCGTATCGGCCACCACGAACAACTCCGTTCCCTCTACGGGCACCGGTCAGACGAATACAGGTATAACAAGCCTTTAATCCTCCCCTCATTCTCTCCCTCCCTCCCTCCCTCCCTCCCTCCGAGCCGGGTACGCACCCTGTGTCGTCACCAGAGTCTTCCTCCCTCCCTCCCTCTCTTCCTCCCTTCTTCCCTCTCAAGCAACCCGCGTGTCGCGTGGGACCGCACAGGGCACTACGTCTACTGCTCTTCTCAAGAAAAAAACGAGATCGTTGGCTGGTCCCTGGCCTCGGAGAGGGTGGAGGTGAAGCTCAAGGTAGAGAGGAGAGGAGGATAGGAGGGAGGGAAGAAAAAGCAGTGAATTTCTTTGGAAAGAATAGAGAAGGACGCGAGGGCCTTCCATATCCATATGTAGGACGCAGATTGAGATACACCCATCTCATCATACTCAAGACTTCACTTCCTTTCTTTTCCTCCTTCCCTTCCTCCCTCCTTCCCTCCCTCTGCTTTCTCCAGGGACACGAAGGGCTGGTACGTGACGTCACATACGATCCTGCGTCCGGCTTGCTCGCCTCTGTCTCATACGACAAGACCTTAAGGCTGTGGCGGAAATAAGCTACCTATATATTTTAATATATCACAATCTTGTCCCTGCCGCTCGGGACTCCCTGGGTTCATGAGAGAGGAAATTATGGAAAGAAAAAGGAGCTGTGGTACAGAAGAATCAAACAAAATGGGACGTGAGTCATGCGTTACCGTGCCTAGCAAGTGCTTTCGATGTCTATGCGTCAGGCTGTTTCTATTTTCTTCATGCTTCTCTCTGGCGGGAAAGGGGAGCCGGCACCGATGTTAGAGACTCGGGAGCTCTTCTTCGCATTATTTTAAGGAAGGAACGATTGGGCGGATGGAAAGGGACTAGGGCTTTAGCCCGAGGCGTATTTCGCCACCTTGATATTCTTAAAGGTGGATACAACATACAAACGGAGAAGTTAGCAGGATGGTCTTTTGTTTCGAAATCAAAGCTCGTGTTTGATTTGCTCCTGGTCCACACTGACTAAGCTAGGAACATGCTTTTAATCGAAGTTGAATCATAACAGGTTAGCAATTCAGTTAAAAACTTGTAGTTTATATGAGTTCATCGAATCAGATTTTGGTCTGCTCGTCAGCAGGATGGGAAGGACTGCCTTGGGGAGGAGGGCAAGGGCGGAGGAAGAGATTGAGGAAGGAGAGGAAGGAAGTGGACGGTAGAGCAGGAATGGGTAGAGAGCAAAATGTATAGATATGCATGCCTGGTTTTGATGTCGGACCAACCTACGACAGCAACGAAAAAAAAAACACACCCGGATTTTTGGCGGTGGAACCCTTGCAGGGAGGGCCTTCCTCCTTCCATACCATGCATTTTCGCGAGCGCTTGAAATTCTAAGCCTTTTTCTTAATGACTAGAAGGCTTCAGGACATACGCAAAAGTTCACAAGTCTGTCAGCAAGCACGCAGCTTTTATGCATCCAGAAAGAATCAGCAGTTGAGGTGGTGGGAACGAGAAGGAACGACTCGGCGTCCGAGACACGTGCGTTGCCTTTTTGCGATGCGCTGTCCAACCCCCAAAACCCTGCATTCAACATCACTGCCACTCATGAGATCACAACAGGGATGGATGCACAATCTCTCACTTTCCCCTTCCTTTGTCAAATTGCACCCCTTTGTGTTTAGCACCGTAATAGGTATCGTAGGTTTGTGGTGGGATGGGTCACCCACCAGAGAATGAGAACAACAGCCTCCAATCGTTGCTGGGCTGACGGTGGACTGCTGACCCCACGACACACCCGCTCGCCTCCGCTTCACCTTGAAAGAGTCATCCAGTGCCTTTTTCCTCTGACCGCATCGCCTCTTCCGATGCCTTTATTTCTCACCCTATTCATTCACGTAGTGTTGTCAAATCAGGTCTGCTCATGTACCTCGTCAGCCGGCGCAGGGCAGCTGCTGGAACACCACATCACCCCGCGCCTCGTCTCGCCTTCCTGATCCAGAACAATTTCAACCGCGAGGAGCTGAAGATCGACGTTCGATGCGGCCACGCCTTTGCTGCCACCGTCGATGCCTCACATATTCTGCTCAGGCCTGGACTCACAAAAATGCCACTTCCTTCCAACCTCCCTTCATCCTTCCACAGCATGGATCCCTTCATCGCCCACCGCGTGTGGACCTCCACATCAGCCTCAGAGCCCTCGACCAGCTCGGCCCCTCCCCTCTTCTCGTCCACGCCACCTCTTGCCCCCGTGACACCCCTCCTGGCTTCCCTTGCACCCACGCTCCTTTCTGACGGCCTTCCTGGGCATCGACCATTCGGCATGGACTTTGAGGCGTATATGACTTTGGTGACGTGTGTTTTGATCCTCGTCGTTTGGGTGGGAGGCGTGGCCCTATGGTATCTCTACTGCATCCGTCGCCCTCCTCGTCTATACTTAGGTAAGTGATCATGCCCTCCTCCCCCTCATTCCTGTTTTGCTGGTAGAGTGGTAGATCGTCTTCCCTCCCCACCCATTGAGCGGTGTGCGTCTTCATTACCCCCCATGACCCATGTCTGTCTCGAAGTTGCTTCCTATTGCTTCCTACTCTACTGGCCTGGATGACCCTTTTTTCGACACTGACCTTCCCTTGCCTCCCTCCTTCCCTCGCTTCCCCCCTTCACGCCAGGACGAGGGGCCCTTATCCGCGCTGTCACGGACGACTGTCCGAGCCTGAAGAAGCCTTATTGTCCTCCCATTTGGTGCATCTCGCCTTGGGCACAGGTAAGCGAAGCAGAAGGAGGGAGAGAGGGGAGGAGGGAGGGATGGAGACATGAGACAAGTATAAGGGTAGGAGACATGAGAGTGAGTGTATGTTTGTTTGCGGTGTATAGACACTCGGCTGACTTATCTTCCCTTTCCTCACTTTTCCTTTCTCCGTCCTACCTCCCTTTCCTCCCTCCCCCCCTCCCTTACTTCCGCAGGCTGGGGTCTCGATGCAGCGCAACACGTCCATCCGTGCCCAGCTCTGTCGCCTGGTAGGGAGTGATGACGAGGAGAAGCAGCAGCGGCAGCAGCAGCAGCAGCCTCAGCAGAAGGAGGAGGAGGAAGATGACTGTGAGGAGGAACGGACAGTCGTCCACTCTTGGCAGAGGAAGGAGGAGAGAGAATTGGAAGACGAGGAGGAGGAAGAAGTGACAGAGATAGCAGCAGCAGCAGCAGCAACGACAACAACAACAACAACAACAACAACAACAGCAACAACAACAACAGCAACAACAACAACAACAGCGACAGCAACAGCAACAGCAGCAGCAACAAGAAGAAAGGTCTCTCGTCCCCACTACCCGAAAGCAGGGCGCCCTCCCCTCGCACCCTCGCCTTCCTTCCCTTCCTCCCCTCCCGGCAACAGCAACCCCCCCTCCTCCTCGCCCTCCTCCCCGTCCCAACAAAAGCGAGGATGTACTACCACCACTACCTCCAGCAGCAGCAGGAGCAGGAGCAGCCGCAGCAAGACCAGACGGTATCCTCTTAGGAGAGAGCTCATCACACTGAGCGATGAGCAACAAATCTACCTCCACTGGTTCGTCACTAGCCCTCCCTCCCTTCCTCCCTCCCTCCGAACCTCCCTCCCTCCCGCCCTCCGTCCCTCCCTCAACAGGGCTTCTCCAGGCTTCTCCATCCACTCACCTTCCTATCCCTCCCTCCCTCCCCCTCCTCTTCTCTTCCTCAGGTACCACCACCCCCGTGCCTCCTCCCCCCCCCCGATCCGAGCCGTAGCCCTCCTCCTGCATGGTGTGACGGGGAACACATACGACCACTACGAGCTCGCGGAACGTCTCTCACATGCCGGCATCCTCGCCGTGGGCTTTGACAGGTACGTTCTTTCCTCCCTCCCTCCCTCCCTCCCTCCCTCCCTCCCTCCCTCCCTCCCTCCCTCCCTCCCTTTCTTCCTCCCTCTCTCCTTACTTGTCTGTATCCGCCCAGCAAGTCGGAGGTTTCTCACCTCCCTTCCCTCCCTCCCTCCCTCCCTCCCTCCCTCCCTCCCTCCCTCCCTCCCTCCCTCCCTCCCTCCCTCCCTCCCTCCCTCCTTCATCGCAGACGAGGCCATGGCGGCCTTCCGTTACGTCGGGCCCGTTTCAACACCACGGGCGACCAGGAGGATTTGAAAGAAGTGATTGATGTGGTGCGAGGACGATACACGGGCCTGCCTCTCTTTGCCGTCGGGTACTCCGCGGGCTCCTCCCTGCTTGGACGGTGAGGAGGGAGGGAGGGAGGGAAGGAGGGAAGGAAAGAAGAGAGAGGGAGGGATGAAAAGGGAGGGAGGGAGGGAGGGAGAGAGGGAGGGAGGGAGAGAGGGAGGAAGTGGAGGATGTCTAGGCCTAGCAATAAGTCGTCTTGCTTGTCATGTCTTACTCACCCCATTTCCCTCCCTCCCTCCCTCCCTCCCTCCCTCCCTCCCTCCCTCCCTCCCTCCCTCCCTCCTGCAGGTACCTGGGCGAGCAAGGAGAAGATTCGCACATCGACGGTGCCGTCCTCGTCTCTCCCGGCTTCGACATGGAGGTACGTCTATCCTCCTTTCCTCCCTTCTTCCCTTCCTCCCTCCTTCCCTCCCTCCTTCTCTCTCCACCCTTCCTTTCTTCCCTCCCTCGTTCCCTCATAGCACAACCCTCCTTCCCTTTCTGTTTCTCCCTCCCTTCCTCCCTCCCTCCCTCCCTCCCTCCTTCCTTCTCTTTCCACCCTTCATCCCTTGTTGCTTCTCTCTTTCTCCCTCTCTCCCTCAATACAATGATTCGATTCGGTTTGGCTCACCCTCCCTCCCTCCCTCCCTCCCTCCCTCCCTCCCTGCAGGAGGCCATCCTCATGGGTCATTTGCACCCACTGGCCGATTATTACCTGACACAGACGGCCAAACAATTGTTCCTCGAAGGCCTGGGAAAGGTAAGGAGGGAGGGAGGGAGGGAAGATCGTACAGGATACACGTCCTCGTTTGTTTGTTTCTTTTTCGTCGATCGCGGCGGCCTCGCCCGAGCCACTCCAATCATCCATCATCCCCAACTCACCCCCACCCCTCCCTCCCTCCCTCCCTCCCTCCCTCCCTCCCTCCCTCCCTCCCTCCCTCCCTCCCTCCCTCCCTCCCTCCCTCCCTCCCTCCCTCCCAGGACGTACCCCTCTCCAAGCAGCAAGACCAGGCCGTGCGTCGCCTCAAGACGAGTCGGTCCATGCGCGAATTCCACGCGGAGCTTCATCATTTCTCCGGCCACGAGAACGTTGATGAGTATTTCAAGGTCCGCCTTCCCTCCTTCCCTCTTTTCCTTCTTTCTTTTTTACATGGCTCCCGTTGTCCCTCTTCATTTCCCTCTCTTTTTCTTCCTCTCTCCCTCCCCCATTCGGTGTCCAACATGTCACGTGTCCTCACCCTCCCTCCCTCCCTCCCTCCCTCCCTCCCTCCCTCCCTCCAGGCCAACAACCCAGCCCCCCTCCTCAAGGACATCGCCCGGCCCACCCTCTTCATCAACAGCAACGATGTAAGCCTACCCTCCCTCCCTCCCTCCCTCTCTCCGTCCCTCACTCCCTCCCTTGTTCTTTTCCTCCCTCTCCCACGCCCCCTCCCTCGCCCCCTCCCTCCTTTCCCTGTGTCCAGCTCGGCCGGACCCATGAATCCGCTCCTCCCCTTCACTCTCTCACTTCCCTCCTTCCCTCCCTCCCTCGCAGGACATGATGTTTCCCAAGAAACTAATCCAGCAGTGGCTGTGGTTGGCCTCTGCCAACGAGAATATTGCCCTGGTTCAGGTGAGGGAGAAGGAGGGAGGGAAGGAGGGAGGGAGCCGTTTCAGTCAGGGTTTGAACGAAGCGTTCAGTCACAGGCACTCACTCACACCCCTCCCTCCCTCCCTCCCTCCCTCCTTCCCCTGCAGACGCGGTGGGGCGGGCACTGCTGCTTCTACGAGGGCGCACTCTCCCTTCAACCCATCTCATGGGCTGAGCGGGTGGTGGAAGAATTCCTCACCGCCCTCGCCCTCCGCCCTTCCCTCCTCTTTGCCCGTCGGCCCTCCCTCCCGCCCTCCCTCCCTTCCTCCCCGATGGCCACGCACAGCAGGGGGGAGGAGGGGGAGGAAGAGGAGGAGGAAGAGAACGAGGTTTGGATACAGCGCTCCCTCTCCTCTACCTCCTCTACAGCCTCGAATTCCTCCTGGTCCTCCTCCACCTCCTTCTCCCGCTCTCGTCTCGCCTCTTCCCCCCCCCTCCTTCCCTCCCTCCCTCCCTCCCTGCCCCGGGATGAGAACGAGGTGGCTGGCCGACCAGGGGAGGGAGAGGGGGAGGACGAGGGGAAGGAAGATCGAAAAGAGGCGGTGAAGGGTGTATTAAGTCGCGCGGGGCTGGTGGGTTGGGCATTAACGCTTGTTGTCGTTCTTGGCCTGTTCGCCTCGCAGCCCCTGCGGCTCCCAGGCGCCATCCGATGAGAGAGCGAGAAACACCAATAGAGAAAGGGAGGGAAGAGTGGCGGGAAAAAAGGAAGGAAAGAGAGTGAAGAGGTAGGGGGAGGAGGGAATATTTGGTGGAGAGAGAGGGAGAGAGAGACAGGGAGGGAGAGGAAGAGAGAGAGGAGACAAGTGGGAGTCTGTGTGTATGAAGATAGGAAGGGAGAGAGAAGACACACACACAGAGCGAAATGAGTGAAGATAGTGAGAAGAGGGAGAGACCAATGTACATGCATACACACATAGAGGCAAAAGTAATGACAGTGTGCATGTCGATTTTATTTATTTCTCCATTTGTCGGTGTACAATTATAGATAGATGTGTTCAATCAACGAACCGCTAAATTCTTTCGAAGTCCCCCCTTGCACTGCAGGCTGCGACATGAAGAAGTCGAGCAAATCACACAACTAGAACAACCATAACATTAACAAGAAAAGGAGGAAAAGAGGTCCGGCAATGATGGAGAAAAACAAGACAAGGAGAAGCCCCGTGAGACTCGACGAGTCCTCAAGAAAGAAAAACAAACAATCAATTGGGAAGACAACGAGAGAAAGAAGGAAAAGCTAACGCGAGTAATGGCGAGAAGATACACAGGATCTGAGAGAGAGAGAGAGAACAAAAATGACACAAAGAAAGAAAAGTACGTTAAGGGAAAGCCTTTTAAGAGTGTTTATCGAAGAAAGGTCATGCATCTATAAGGATTAAAATTAGGCATGAACGAGGTGCGGAAAGAAGGAAGAAAAGCCATGCATTTCCCTTTATCATTTCTTTGGATGTTGGATGGAAAATCTCTCTTTGCCGACCCCGATTATGATTATATTAACACTCACCACAAGTTTTCTCTCCTGCCCTATCGAGAAACCTACACCTGAGAAGCACTTCGTTGCCCATGTGTTTGTGGCGAGAAAGATTTTCCTCCTCCTCCCCCTCCTCCTCCTCCCCCCCCTCCTCCTCCTCCTCCTTATTCTTCTCCTCCTTATTCTCCTCCTCCTTCTTTTCCTTCTCCTCCTCCTCCTCCTTATTATTCTCCTCCTTATGCTCCTCCTCCTCCATAATATTCTTCGCTTGGTCACATTGTGCCCTACTCGTACCATGCATTTGCTCCGTTTGCCATGCTCGTTTTTGACCTCCTACCTCATAATCCCTTTGTCCCATAGCCGTGATCCAACCTGCTTTTCCCCTCATTTTCTTAAAGTAGATGGCCTCTAAAATACACGAAATTTTGGCGACTTCTTTCCCTTGTCCCCTTACCCCATGTCGGGGGCGGGCAAGATGTCTCGCCCCTGACCACGTATCATACTCAGACTTGTACGAGTTCAATAAGTGCATAGACTTTTCTACTTATGTCCTACACGCATTAAATTATTCGCCCAGCTAGTCGTGCCCCCCCCCCCCTCCCTCTCTCTCCCTCCCTCTCTCTCTCTCTCTCCCTCCCTCCCCCCCCCTTGCCATTCCTTCTTTCTCCTATCGCCTGATACAGTAAAAATAATCTCGGATTACACAGACCCATTTTCTATACTTTCCCATCACTTTCTCTGCAATCTCATCACCGTCTTTGCACTTGTGACCTTCTACCTCATCTAGTGTATAGTCACTTGTAAAACTGCGGCCACTTAACAGTCAGTGCTCCTGAAACGTTTCGTCTCTGGTGATGCAGGCAGAAAAGACCTCCTGACTCACCTTCCCTGCATCACCCAACCGTCAACGTCATGGGAAGGAAGCAGCAATCAGTCAAGAAGGGACGGACCAGTACAATATGGGCTTATTCGAGCCTTCTCTTATACATATTGCGGAAATGCATCATCTTCATGGTCGATACACTGACTCCGGTCGGACAGTCTTGTCCCTGATAGCAATAGATCGGGCCACATTATGTCCTCGTGGAAGTCAAAGCACGCCCTCAGCCGTGTCCGCCGCGAGTGCCTTACCTACACGACCACTCATTGTTAGATCATAATTTAGAGAAATATATAGAAAGAGAGCACCCTATGTCATAGACGGCCGTCCATCAGGCGACACGCACAAAATGGCTGCCAGGGGATCTTCGTGGCACATTACACAGACAATACCCTGCATTCCATTCGCTAGCGTCATCCGCACAGACATATAGACAGCGGGATGCTTGGTGACGACACGGCAGCGTACTTTCTCTACTTTCCTGGCCGACTTGAGGGTGGTGACGGCGGAGAGAGCCGTGAGTACCGCCATCTTGTCATCTTTGTGGACGATGTTCCAGAAGCTGGACCCCACCAGCTGCGTGGGCTCAGTGGGGAGGACACATCGAGCAGCTTTATTGACGTAGAGCACCTGGCTCTGAATATCTGATGATATAACACACATCATGTCCGGCGCATCGTCGACAATATTCTTGTAGATGCCCATGCGGTTCACGTCATCACACAGGTCACTACGCAGCTGGTCGCAGCGTTGACGAGACAGGCGGTTGTACATGCGTGCGCGCATCTTGCGTCGCTCTAGCTTCTCCTCTGCCGTTAAGCCCGATAAGTTCTCTTTCGTCGCTCGTCGCTGCTTCTCTATGCTCTGTAGGAAGAACGAGTAAATGGAGAGAAAGAGTGAGTGCCCAAAATAGATCACACCAAACACTCAAGCACCCAGCACATATCCATCATATCCCTTACCGGAAGGTACTTTCCCATGATCTTGGAGCATCTGCCAGGCAGTAATCCCACCGACACACCCATCACACCTGCTTGGATCTCTTGCAGCGGCAGGAAGGTCTGGGATAGCGGTGCAATCGGTGGGTAGAGCTCGGCCTCCACGTGCTCGGGGAGCGGGAATTCATTCATCGGAAAAGTGTCGATCGACGCCATCACGCACTGCTTCTTGACCGACTGCGCTAGGCATTCTGGGGTGGAATGGAGCTGTAGCGGCGGATATTTGAAATGCTGCCGCTGCTTCTGCTGCTGCTGCTGCTGCTGCTGCTGCTGCTGCTGTGGTTGAGAAGACGGCGAGACCTGGGAGAGTACATTGGTCGTCTCACGCTGAAGGGTTGGGTGTTGATGAACGGGCGATAGGCTGAAGTGTTGCTGGTGCCGGGTCAGGAAGAATTGCGATGACTTGTCGGCCGTGTGCTTTTGAAGTTCTAAAACTGTGTGTATGGAGGATTATATGTGTATGTGAGAGAGCGGACTTGTCTAAATGAATAGATACGCTACATGTAGCCGGTGTACACGTAGAGGGTTGCCTGACCTGGGACGCGCCTATTTCCCGCTCACAATGCTGATAGCGAAACAAATAATGGCAATGGAGGGAGCAGTCTCTTTAACCATATCACATATTGTCCCCGCCATAAATTCAAACAAAAAGTGAGCACTAGCACAATGAACCTCAATGATCATAAAGCCTGTGATTGTAAACCTACAAATCCTGTCAATGGATACGCTGATTGGGAAATACCAGTTCAAGTTGAAAAGTTTGCGCAAAGGAAATACGCGGGGGGGAGGGAGGAAGGAGAACGAAGAGGAGTAAGAAAAGGAGGGAGGCGGGGAGGGGAGGAGGTGGGAGAAGGAGAAGGAGGGCGAAAAAGGATGGGGTAGGAAGAGAAGGAATAAGGAGGAGTGGAGGAGGAGGAAAGGAGAGGGAGGATGGGGGGAAGAGAAGGGGGGAGGAGGAAGCGAGGAGGAGGATGGGGAGAAGGAGAAGGGAGGAGAAGGGCGGGAAGGACGAGGGGGTGGAACAAGGAGGTGGGGAGGAGGAAGGGATACGTACGAGGCCAGGGATGAGGTATAAAGCGGATCGAGTGAATCGCGTTTGAAAAACGTACCGTGATTTGCTGCTGAGAGATAAGAGGCCCAAGGCGAAGAGTAAGGCGGCGTAGAGACGAGGAGGGAGTCAGCAGCGGCGGAGCGTGTTGCCAAGCTGCAGCCTAGGCTGCACAGGGCTGCAGCACCGTCATATGTCATTCTATCGTCAGAGGAAATAGGCAACAAACCATAAAGCTTCTGCTTCATTCCACGGGGCCAGTGGCACTGGTTCTGATGGCGCCGCTGCTCAGCGGTGGGACCGCAGCCCCCGATAGGAGCATAAGAAGATGTGTAAGCGAACGTCATTGGGCCGGCAGAGGCCCGAGTGGACTGTGATCTGTGTCTGCCAGTAGGTGGGCGATTACACCGTGAGATTGGGATCGGGAGATAGTTGTTCTATACAAACAGCCATATCACATAATGCTGAGGTCAAAAGCACAGGGTCATGACTCGATGAGCCCATGCAAGGGCATTTGGCCAGACGCCACTGGTCGTTTGCAAGGCTACCTAGTCCTCCTCTTCCTTCCTTTCTGGGTGGCATCAATGCGGAATGTCCTGAGCTATGCAGTGCTAAGCCCCAGAGCGGGCCGTAAATATTAGCGAGTGGATGCCGCACCCCGCGTCCAATATGACTTCAAATACCAGGATATTCTTTGTCAGGCTGTTGGGGGAGGAAGTACACAAAGAGCAGCCCCAATCACAAGTCCTTGAAGACCATAGTGTCCTCTGCCACTGCGCACTTGTGGTTGACCTCGGTGTTTTTGGCTTCTAGCCCGCCGGTGTACATCGGTGAAAGCCCGAGCGTTTGGACCCCCCCATATGTATCTGCATACCTTGTTAAAATATGACGACAGGTTGAAGCGCTCGAAATGAGAGTTTCCATGTTTTTTTTCTGGGGGCAATATTTGCTACGACATAGTCACACATACATCATGTATAATGTATAATGTATAATGTAGTGGTTGACAACACACTCTGAATCTCACAATTCAATGTGGTTAGAATGAAATAAATCAGATTCTTGTCGGCAAAAGCCGGCCCTTACGTCGGGGAGGTCGACTGTGCCCGACAGGTTCGGCCCCTCGATAACATATGATGATTTCCCCCTTTCTAACCATCCAATATACTCTCCGCCAAACCAATGGATGACCACACGCGCACCCATTACGAAATAAAGATACACTTGAGGCTTAATCACGGGCACAGTCGCCTTCTTATATATATATGTGAAATGGTAACCCACGGACCCACACACAAATACTTTTGACGCAACTCACCTTCTCAAGCAACATGAACAAACAACTTAAAGATGAATGACCATATTGCGCGTAGGGTGCCTCGTGAGCCTCACTTTTAGCAGCGACGAAGAGGAGGACGGAATTAGGGACGGAAATGAGGACGGCGATGGGGAGGGTTCGGCGGTTGCCGTGGACGACAAAGTGGGGTATCAAGAGCTGCTTGGTCAGAAGTACGCAAATTAAGGGCCACCCATACACTCGAAATTGTACTTACTTGGTTTCCCCATCGAGTCGTAAAAGAAACGCAACGAAAGAAAGGAAAGCAATACTTGCAGAAATTCAGTCTTGAGATGTCGATGTATTGAGGAAGTTGTCAAATAGAGCGCGAAGCGCGTGATCACCCGTACGATATCACACGATCCGTGCGGATTTTTACACAGCTCATTTCTTAAATAATTTTTTGTTTTTCCATCGGAATGAGGCTTGCCCCGGCATGATGAAATACAATTCTACCATATTATGAGCAACGAAATAAGCTCACCCCGTTTGACGGGATACATGCTGGCATCAGGCCACTGACGTTTCCGCGGAAGAGTGACTTCATCAAACAATTGTCGTGCATCCGTACGGATTATGCCGATAAATGAATAAAAAAAAGCATTGTCCGTAAGGAGGAAGACGGCCATGAGCCATGACCAGCAGCGTGAGTAGAGGGCAGCAACCTGGAGGTGAAGGACAGCGGCAGCGGCGTCGGGTAGAATTATGAGGAGACGATGCTGACGGAGCAGGCTGTGGCGGTCGAGTGTACGCTGCCCGGCGGGGCATGGAGCAATAAATCGCAGCAATACGGCACGTGAGGGGGGAGACGAGGACGGAGAGGACGCGCTCAAGAATAATAATGGATGCAGGGAGTCGTATTATATTTCATGCATTGAAGAAATGACGGGAAAAGCACGCAACTCCTCACCCGCCCCCCAACCTTCCCTTTATTCCTTGCTTCCTGCCCCGGAATGAGGTGTTTGGCCGACAAGGGGAGGAAGAGGGGGAAGACAAGGGGGGGGAAAAGGCGGAAGAAGGTGGTGAAGGGTGTGCTAAGTCGCGCGGAGTTGGTGGGCTGGGCATCAACGCTTCTTGTGTTTCTTGGCCTCTTCCCCACGCGGTTCCTGCTGCTCCCAAGCGCCATCCGATGAGAGAGAGGGAATAAAGAGTGGAGGGAAAACAGGGAGAAAAGAGAGAGAAGACGTAACTTTAGCGGGAAACGTGATGGAAGGTATGGAGAGAGGAAGGGTAGTGAGACAAAATAGAGAAGGAAAAACGATGGAAAGAGAATGCGTGGAGTGTGTATCTGTAAAGAGAGAAAGAAAGAGAAGATACGCACACCTGGAAGAAAAAGAGTGAAGGTAGTGATTGGAAGGAGAGAGGGATATACGTACATACATACAAAGAGGAATAAGAGTGATGGCAGTGTATATACTAGTACTGATTTATTAATTTATTTTTCGGTTGTATACTATGAATGAATAAATTCAATCAACGAATTACAGAATTCTTTTGAAGGATGATGCCCCGCCTTGCACTCGTGGTGGATGAAAGATGGATTGGCACTGCGGGCAACAAGAGCCTGAATGTCGCATCAATAATAATATAGAAAGAAAGGAAGACAGCATCAATGAAAAATAACAGAGAAAGGAGAAGCCCCTTGAGACTCAACGAGTCCTCAAAGAAGAAAACGAACAGTCGAAAGGGAAGTCAACGAGAAAAGCGAAGGTGAGACAAAGGAGACACAGACACCGGCATAGATTGAGAAAAATGGTTAGAAAACGGCACAGGATAAAGAGGAAAGCACTGGGAAAGGTCACCAAATTGTGATTTCATCGAAGGAAGGAGATGCAGCCACCTAGGAAAAGACAAGACAAAAAGGGGGAAGGAAAGAAGAAAAGGAGTGCATTTGTCTCTCTCTCACCCCCTCGTCAATCATCACCCACCACATTACCTTCAAACCAGGTCTTCACAAGAAAAGCAAATATATAAATAAAATACCTAGACCTCATAGGGAAAAAAAGGCCTTTACTTTCCCCAAAAGAGACTTGAGGAAAATAACTGCGGAGCGTGACGTCCCACATGAACCATGTCCACTTTCCAAAAAATATACTTTTTCTCGACCCTGCTCGTACAAAGCACATACAGCCCACCATTTTGTTTTGGAGAAACGAACGCATCGAAAATGCCTGGAAAGTAGCACAAGCATCCTGGCCATACAGCGGGGTCCACTCCTTGGAGGTCATCGTCGTGGTTAATAACTAACTTTATCCAGCAAGCTTGCTTGAGCTTGCTCCCTCTCCCGTTCTCTTCCCTCCTGGGGATTCCATCTGCTTCCCTCAAATAGCTTCGGTCGACGATTACTGTGTTTGGTTTTATTGCCAGGCTTTCTTTTAGTTTTGTTAAAGCAGCATAGCGCATTTGTCGGACGGCGGGTGGTCGGCAGCATCATTAACCACGGCACACATGAAGCTGGCTTCAGTTTGGACTTGAGGTCCTGCGGCCGAGCGAGCCAGACGTGCGTAGGCCCCGCAACAAGCAGACAAGAACAAACACAGGCTTTTATTCCCTCATTAGGTCTCTATGCATACACCCATAAGCAATAAGGGGGCTTCCCTGCCTACTGACGGTAGTTGTTCCTGGGTGCCGACACGCGTACACATGCTGCAGTGCTGTCCACCCATCTTGCATAGGATAATGGACGACGACGACAAACCCCCTGTTCTTCCTTCACCTCAACCCGTGTATGTCTCACGCACACACACGATAACACACGCATATGCACATAGACACGTATGCGCATACGCTCACATACTCATACGCATACCCTACCGCACATAACAGACTTCATCCCCTTTCAAAATATGCGCACCGCTTGCATCCTGGTGGGCGGCCTTGGCCTGGCCTCTGCCTTCCTGGCTCCCGTCCCCTCCACCCCCATCGTCCGCGCCCGCAAGACCCAGACCAAAATGATGCTTTCCCCTGGTACGTATTTGGCTATAAAGCGGGAGGGAGGGACGGAGTGACGGGGAGAGGGAGGGACGTGAGCATGCCAAACCTTGGCTTGGGATAGGCTTTCATACTGGCTGAAGGCTGGCAGCACCATCATCACCTCGAGCATCACCACCCGCGTTCCTTACCTTGATTCCCTCCCCAACTTCCTTATACCTCATAGAGGACATCATCACCGGGACCCAGAACATGGTGGCGATCGTCAAGGAGAACGATGTCTTCGTCAAGAACGCCGGGGACTACCCGTGAGTGAGGGAGGGAGGGAGGGAGGGAGGGAGGGCGGATAGTGGGTCCCTATGTAAATTTAGACACCCAAAGAGGAAGCCTCTAGTAGCTCTATAGGTATATATATATTTATATTTACTTTTGCTACTTTTTCCCTCCCTCCCTCTCTAGCTGGGGCTCCGTTCAAGCCCCCGACTGGGCCCTCCCTGTGGCCGCCATCGCCACCCTCTCGTTTGGCGTTTTCATCCCCTTGATCCTGAAGCCCGGTGTTGACGCCTTTAACACTGGTTGGTACTCTTCCCCCTTTTCTTCTCTATCCTTGATGTGCCCCTTCCCGGACAGTGGGTATAAGTAGACTCATCTCCCCCCCTCCCTCCCTCCCTCCCTCTCCTTCCCTCCCTTCCTCCCTTGCTCTTCAGGCGGCGCAAAGGGTGCCGAGAAGATCGCTCAAGGGAAGGCCTCCCCCGCTCGTCCAGGAGCCAAGTCCGCGGCTGGCAAGGCCGCTCCTGCCAAGGCAGGGAAAGTGATGGCGAAGGGAGGACCCGTGAAGGCTGCAGGAGGAAAGAAGGGGTCAGCACCTCCTGCGGCTGCCCCGAAGAAGAAGGGCTGGTTTTAAAGCGTTTTTGTGAATGTGAGTGCATGGGTGTTTGTTGGTTGAAAGAGACGGAGGAGAATGAGAGATATTTTTGGGGGGAAGGGGGAAGGAAGAGAGATGTGTGAGAGAGGCTGAGACTATGCAAGATGATGATACACTCGCTCGTTCTCTCCTTTCCCTCCCAGAAAAACAGTGTTTGAATTTTGTATTTAAATTTTTGTTGATGCGAGTGGGGAGAAGATAATGGAGGAAGGGAGGGAGGAAGGGTTAGGATGACGGGTGGGTGATCCATCGTCTTAATGCTCGTACCGGATGACAAGAAAAATAAAAATGATATGGAACTGACGATGGAAGTGCGTTCTTGACCCTTCTCTTTCCTACCCTGCTGCCTCTTCTTGTGCGTTCTTCAACATTTCATTTTCTACCCTTCTGCCTCTTTTTCATCTCTCGATCCCTCCCGCCTTTGGTGTCTACTCTGTTTCATGCGCACGGTTTGGGCCAAATTGGCGAGGGTTTGAGGGAGTTGTGGAGGAATAAGGCGCGGCAGAGGCTTACAATTGGAGCGGCTCCCTTGAGACAGGAATGGCACTATATCTCCGTATGTATAGAGGAAGGGAAGTGGGGCATTGCACAGTGAAACGGTTGCCACAGGCGCACAATAATGTGAAAAAGGAGTGGGAAAAGGCAACTTGGCGGGATGGTACAAAAAAGGAGTGGAAAAGGGGCGGGAGCGTTTTTTTGGACACGCTGGGCAGTTGGCAAGGGCACTTGATTCATCTTTACAAGAACTTTCAAATTAATATGAAAGGAAACAATACTTGAGTCATGTAAATAGAGGAGGGAAGGGTGCGACAATAGTAGCTTTGGTTGGGCTGCGGTCGGCTGGGGCAGGAGCCCTACTTCTTCACAGTACTCTTTCCCCAATGCATGACCAGACGCGAGCACTATCCCGCACAATCACACACTTGACATGCACACACACCAAAGTCAGATGGGAAGATACGCGGGGCAAGCACAGTAACTTGTCAGACATGAGAAGAATGTGTTGTTGGCTGCTTGCGGCAGAGTCAACGACGGGATAATTTTAGCCCCCTCTCCCTGCCTTCCTCGTGGGCCTAGCGGCTTCTGACGACGTTGACCTACTGCGGTGCCCAAAAAGCGTGGAAGGAGGCCGAAGAAATGGATCATAACAGGGCGAGCAGGAAGGGGGGAAGAAGGAGGGCTAGAATACCAGGCCGCAGGTACGACTCGTCTGTTTCCTCTTGCGACTGCGACTTCCTCGTGTCATTGATTCCTACGGCTTCAAATTTACACTCCACGCCCACCATTGGAACCAACAAACACTGCACACGATAGGCGTCATCTCTTCCCAACGTCCTCCTTCCTCTCCCCGCTGTCCCGTTTCCACATACTGCAGCTACTGCTGCTGTTACTGCTGCCAAGCACACACGCCTTCCGCATCTTTCCTCCCACTCCCACCTCGTCAACCACTCGACCTCACCGCAACGTCATTGCGAACGCTGGAGGTGATGGCGAACGAAGGGAAGGAGAAGAAAAAATTGTCGGTAATCAAAAAGCCCAGGAATGGCTGCGGAAAGCACGTCTGGAAGGAGGAAGTATCAACCGTCGTTCCTCCTTCTCCTCCTCCTCCTCCTCCTCCTCCTCCTCTTTCCCTCGGCCCGTCTCTCGCTCCTCTCCCTCCTTTCCTCCCTTACCCATGTGGGATGCGACCGGTGTTTCCACTACCAGTGCTGGAGTAGGGGATGGGAAAGGCAAGAAGTACGTAGGAAGAGGGAGGGAGGGAGGGAGGGCTGGTGGTGACATCACACGCAGAGGCGAAGCAGCAAAGCAGCCTTACAGTCTCCCCTGTCGTTTACCTCATTACCTCCGTATCAACATGACACCAACGTTAAAGCGCACATACCTCACATAACACACACTCGTATGTATGTCTATAAACATATACACATGCCTACCTACCTGCCCCCCTATCCCCAGCCCCAGAGGGACAACGCCTGTCGGGAACCATGACAAGGAAATGCTCGAACGCCTGCGGCAAAGAAGGTGCGTGCTCACTCTCCCTCCCTCCCTCTCTTCCCCTCCCCTTTCTTCCTTCCCTCCATCCCTTCATCCCTCCCTCCTTCCCTTCTCCTTTTCTTTCCCCGTCCTCCTTTCCTCCCCCCCCTCTCCTTCTCTCCCTTCCTCCCTCCCTGCCTGTCTCCCTCCCGCTGATCGACCATCCTCCTCATCTCATCCACACACAGAGAGCTTCCTCCTCCTCCTCCTCCTCCTTCTTCCTCCTCCTCCTCCTCCTCCTCCTCCTCCTCCTCCTTCTCGAGAGGATCAATGCCCAAGCGCCGCTTGCGCCGCCGAAAAGAACCTCCAACAACCGCTGCAGCAGCAGCTAAGGACAGTGAGAAGAAGAAGAAGGAGGAGGAGGAGGAGGAGGAGGAGGAAGGGAGGGAGGGGGGAGGAGGGGTGCGTCCACCAGTGGCAAAGAAGGGCATGTGGGTGGACGAAGCGGGCGCTGCGAGGGTAGGGACCCGAGCTCTGCAAGAGGGAGATTTTCTGATCCATGATGACTACGGGTAGGGAGGGAGGGAGGGACGGAGGGCGAGACGGAAGAAAAGACAGAAGCAATGACCAAGCTAACGATCGATCGTGTATTCTCCCCCTTCCCCACCCTCCCCCTCCCCCTCTCCCTCCCTCCCTCCTCAGCTTCACCCGCTTCGAGCGCTTGGTCTGGGGCCGAGGGGTGGGAGGTAGAGGAGAAGCGAAGCGTCTGGTGCGACTTGTCTTCGGGGGCACCCGGGGGGAGGTGAGCCGTCCTCCCTCCCTCTCTCCCTCCCTCCTTGCCCTTCTCCTCCCTTGCCTTTCCCTCTCCCTCCCTCCCTTCCTAGACTCAGGACATGCGGATCCCTATCTCTCTCCTGTCTTCCTCAATCCTTTTCACACCCTTCCCTCCCTCCCTCCCTCCCTCCCTCCCTCCCTCCCTCGACGCAGGGCAAGCGCGTGGATCTTTCCTCCCTCTCCTGGCCCCTCCTGGCCTTCCACGCCCCCCGGGGCACCCACGGCGTCGTCCTCGGACGGTACACCGACGCCGGCAAGCAGAAATGGAGTCAGAAGAAGGTGGGCACCTCGTAGCCCTTCCTCCCTCCCTCTCTCCCTCCTTCGATGAAGGCTCAAGTCCAAGCATCAAAGAGGGACAATAGCAACACTCCCAACCCTCCCTCCCTCCCTCCCTCCCTCCCTCCTTAGGAAAAGGCCCTCGTCCGGGCCGAGGAAGCAGCAGCCGAGCTCGTCGCTCTCTATGCAGAGCGAGAAGCATGCACCCGCCCTCCCTGCGTCCCGGACGACACCCTCCCCCCCTCCTCTTCCTCCCCCCCTCCCTCCTCCTCTCCCCCTGCCTCGTCACCCCCACCACCCCATTCGCTGGCGGAGATGGAGGCGTCCTTTGGCTTCACGTTGACAGAGGGCCAAGCACGGACACTCAAGGAGGTGGAGAGGGACATGGTTTGGAGGGCACGACCTATGGATCGACTTGTTCTCGGTGCGTTCCCTCCCTCCCTCCCTCCCTCCCTCTCCCTTTCTCCTTTCTTTTCCATCCTCGACTTGCGCCTCCTTCCCTTCCTTCCTATCTCCTTACGACGATCTGTCCACTCATCATAATGACTCCCTCCCTCCCCCCCTCCCCCCCTCCCTCCCTCCCCCCCCTCCCCCCTCCCCCCCTCCCTCCCTCCCCCCCCTCCCCCCCCTCCCTCCCTCCCTTCCTCCCTCCCTCCCCCCCCCCCCTCCCTCCCTCCCTGCCTTCCTCCCTCCCTCCCCCCCTCCCTCCCCAGGCGACGTGGGCTTCGGAAAGACCGAAGTGGCCGTCCGCGCCATCCATCGCGCTGTCTGCAACCACCGCCAATGCGTCCTTTTGGCGCCCACCACTATCCTCGCCGCCCAGCACTACGCCCGACTATGGTACGCCCTCCCTCCCCGCCCTCCCTCCCTCCCTTCCCATCATCGTCTCCCGCGCAACAAGCCTGTTGCATCGACAACCGAACATCCACACTCCCACGAATTAACTCTTCCCTTCCCTTCCCTTCCCTTCCCTTCCCTTCCCTTCCCTTCCCTCCCGCCCTCCCTTCCTCCCTCCTTCCTTCCCTCCCTCCCTTCCTCCTCCCTCAGTGCGAGGTTTCCGTGGATGAACATTGAGATGATGCGTGGGAGTGACACAGCCTCCAAGGCCAAAGACGTAAGGGCGCGATTGAAGGAGGGGGTGATACAGGTAGGGTGGAAGGGAGGGAGGGAAGGAGGGAGGGAAGGAGGGAGGAATGGAAGGAGAGGGAGAAAAGTGGCGCGAAATAAATTCTGACCGCCCCCAAAATAAATACACGGCCCTCCCTCCCTCCCTCCCTCCCTCCCTCCTTCAGGTGGTGGTGGGCACCACGTCTGTCACCGGCAAAAATGTACGGTTTAAAAACCTTGGCCTAGTGGTGGTGGATGAAGAGCAGCGCCTCGGCGTCTCGCAAAAAGAGAAACTCAAGGTACGTCTCGCCCGCCCTCCCTCCCTCGCTCCCTCCTTGACCCCTGTCACCTTTTCCTCCCTCCTCCCTTCCTTTCCCTCCCTCCCTCACTCCCTCCCTCCCTCCTTATTGTAGGCGCTGGCCAAGGGCGTGGACGTCCTCACCCTCTCAGCCACGCCCATCCCCCGCACCCTCCAAATGGCTCTGTCAGGTACAGAATCCTAGGCCCTCCCTCCCTCCCTCCCTCCCTCCCTCCCTCCCTCGTGACCACCAACATTCTGTCTTCCCCTCCCCCTTCCCCCTCCCTCAGGCATGCGTGAAGTCTCCCACATCGACACTGCACCCTCCAGCCGGAAGCCTGTCTTTACCCACATCGAGGCCTGGGATCCGGCCAAAGTCGAACGCGCGCTCAGGGCAGAGCTCGCCCGCGGTGGTCAGGTACAGGTGGATTGCCCCTCCTTCCCTCCCACCCTCCCTCCCTCCCTCCCTCCCTCCCTCCCTCCCTCCCTTCCTCCCTTCCTCCCTCTCTCCTGTCGCCCTTCCTGGTCATCGTCTGATCAGTTTCGATGTAATGCACCCTTACTTCCCTCCCTCCCTCCCTCCCTCCCTCCCTCCCTCCCTTCCCAGGCCTTCTACGTCGTGCCTCGCATTCGTGATATCCCCCACCACGTTGACATGCTCCACGACCTCCTCAAGGGAGCACGCAAAGGTCCCCTTCTCCCTCCCTCCCTCCCTCCCTCCCTCCCTCCCTCCCTCCCTCCCACCCTCTTTATGCTTCCTCTGATGCTCCTCTCTCCGCGCATGCCCATCTCATTACATTTACGTCTCCCTCGTTTTGTAATGATGATTACGACGATGAGTATGAGAATCGTGATTAGGATGATGACTACGATGTTGATGATAATTATCACCATCATTCACCGGATAGATTCCTCTATAAGATTATAGATATTTAGAATCATGGACCATCGTCTCGCGCGTTTATCTCCTCCCTTCCACTCTCTCGGTCCCTCCCTTCCTCCCTGCTTCCTAGACGGCAAAGACGCCACCATCTGTGTCGCCCACGGTGCTCTTCCCGCCGGCGAGGCTGAAGAGGTCCTCGTCCGCTTTGCCATGCGAGAGGTACGTCCTCCCTCCCTCCCTCCCTCCCTCCCTCCCTCCCTCCCTCCCTCCCTCCCTCCCTCCCTCCCTCCCTCCCTCTCTCCCCACGTAATGTGAGGCCCCTCCCCCCCTCCCTCCCTCCCTCCCTCCCTCCCTCCCTCCAGGGCGACGTCCTGGTCGCTACCACCCTCATTGAGAATGGCCTCGATGTGCCCACTGTCAACACCGTCGTTGTCGCGCAGGTAGCCCCCTTTCCCTCCCTCCCTCCCTCCCTCCCTCCGTCCTTCGCTCCCATCCTCCCTCCTTCCCTCCTTCCCTGACACCGTAGACAACCCGAAAGGGAGGGAGGGAGGGGAGGAGGGAGGGAGGGAAAGACGGATGAAATTTACGTCAGTCTCACATACTTGCCTTCCCTCCCTCCCTCCCTCCCTCCCTCCTTCAGGCACACAAGCTCGGCCTCGCCTCTCTCTACCAGCTGAGAGGGAGGGTGGGAAGGAGCGACAAGCAGGCATTTGCCTACTTCTTTCACCCCCGCGCGGTGAAGGGAGAGGAGGGGGAGAAGGGAGGGAGGGAGATAGCGGCGGAGGAGAAGGGGAGGGAGAGGAAAACGAGGTGAGTGTCTGTGGGAGGGAAGGTAAAGAGGAAAGAGGAGAGAGCTTGAAAGATAAACTCACACGCAGACACACACACTCCTCAAGTACGACAAAACATTCACTCTCTCTCACGCACAGAATCACACACAAGTACGACAAACACTCACACACTCACACACTCTCTATCTCCCCCCCACTAGTACGACACTCACTTTCTCACTCTCATCCACACACATGTACGACAAACACTCACACACTCTCTCTCTAACGCACCCACATAGCGCCACACACACACAGTGGGACGACGAAGATGAGGAGGAGGCCGAAACTGATAACGCCGAGATTCTCTCCACCAGGTCCGTATGTGCCCCCCCCTCCCTCCCACCCTCCCACCCTCCCTCCCTTCCCCTCTCCTCCTTAACCACATTCCTCTCCACCTCCTTCTCGCCTCTCTCCCTTCCTCCCTCAGCCTCTCCAGTGACCCATTCCTCCGCAAGCGTCAGATCGCCCTTCTCGGGGGTAGGGTCATGACGTCCGAAGCCGTGCAGCGGTACGTCCCTCCCTCCCTCCCTTTCTCCCACCCTCCCTCCCTCCCTCCCTCCCTCCCTCCCTCCCTCCTTCCCTCCTTCCTTCCCTCCGCCTCGCTGCCCTCCAGGAATACAGCCATCTTCTCGATATGCCTCACCTTTCCTCCCACTCCCCCTCCCCCCTTCCTTCCCTCCCTCCCTCCCCCAGCCTCGCCGCCCTCAAGGAATACAGCCACCTTCTCGGCATGGGTCCACAGCTGGCCAAAGCCGATCTTGCCATTCGCGGGGCAGGTACGATCTCCTTCTCTCCCTCCCTCCCTCCCTCCCTCCCCCCCCTCCCTTCTTTCCCTCCTCCTTTCCACCTTTCCCTCCCTCCCTCCCTCCCTCCCTTTCCCCCTCCTTTTCCCCCAGGCGAAGTTCTTGGATATGAACAAAGCGGTGACAAAGGCAGTGGTGTGGGCTATGACGTTTATATGGACATGCTGGCCGAGGCCCTGCTGAAAGGTATGGATGTGTCTCCCTCCCTCCCTCCGTCCCTCCCTCCCTTCCTCCCTCCCTTCCTTCCTCATTTCAATTCCACTCACTCATCTCCACACATGCTTTTCCTCCCTCCCTTCCTCCCTCCCTTCCTCCCTCCCTAGTCCGGGGAACGGCCATCGAGCCCACGCCATTCACCGACATAAACCTCATGGACGGCCAGCCCACCAATCAAGGTGTGGGAGGGAGGGAGGGAGGAGGGAGGAAGGGAAGGATGCCTCTTTGGTGAAATGACTGTACTAACACACCCCTCCCTCCCTCCCCCCCCTCCCTCCCTTCAGTCCTCTCCGCCTCCTTTCTCCCTTCCTCCTTTTTCCCCAACGAGGAGACGCGGATGGCGGAGGTAGAAGAAGCGCGCTTGGCGCCCACCTTCAAACATCTGAGGGTATGTTTCCTGCCCTCCCTCCCTCCCATCCTCCCATCCGCCCTCCCTCTCTCCTTCCACCAGCCGTGGAGGGTGACGTGTCACTCCTCCTCTCCCTCATTCTCTCATTTATTCCTTCCTCCCTCTCCTTCCCTCCCTCTCCCCCCTCTTCCCTCAGGACCTGCACAAGCGGTGGAGGGTGACATATCACTCCTCCTCCCCCCATACGCCCCTCCCCCGTGCCGTTCGCATGTTTTTCATTCGTTTAAATCTGTTGCTAGCCTGTCGTATCCTGAGCGGTGAAACGCTCGCGCTGATCAAGCCGACAGGTCAGGAGGGGAGAGAGGGAGGGAGGGAGCTTTCGCTTTCCCTCATCATTGTCAGCACACTCCCTGCACATGCCTCTCCGTTCGTCTTTCCCGCCTCTCTGATTTTGCCCTCAGCGTTCACTTGCGTCCTGTCTCCCAACTCTGTTACTCACCTCCCTCCCTTCCTCCCTCCCTCCTTCCCTTCCTCCCTCGCCCCCACAGAGGACTCTCGTCCTCGCCTCATCCTCGTCACGCGCAATCTCCTCTCCTTTCACTGGGATGCCCTCTCCTCCGCCCTCCCTTCCTCCCTCTCCCCCTCCCGCCATCCCTCCCAGCGGCGACACGCCAACCTTCGACGGGATGTTTATTTTCGGGAGGGAGTGATGGAACGGGAAGAGGAGGAGGAAGGGAAAGAAGGGGTGGACAAGGTCAAGAAGCGAGGGTGCATCATTATGGAGCTCCGGGACGAGACGCTGGCGGCTGAAACGGCATTGAGCGTTTTCGTGCCCTTAGCAGAGGTACGAGGGTCCTTCCTTCCCCCCCTCCCTCGCTCCCTCCCTCCTTCCAAATTCTCGACCTTTACCGCCTCCACCTATTTCTGATTTTTCACCTATTTCTTTCGTTTCTTCCCGCTAGGTCATTCTTGATCAACGACGAGGTCTTGCAGAGCGAATAGGACAAGGGAGGAAAGGCCAGGCAGCAAAAGCAGGGGGAGGAGGAGAGGGAGGGAGGGGAGGGCGGTGACCACTTTGATGAGGGGAAGGCTCAAGGGCAGGGCGGATTGACAAAAATTCTTGGGGAAAGAAAAACAATCAAAATACGGCGATTACAACAAAAGCAACCACAACGACAACAAAAACCGCACATCACACAAAGTAAGATAAGAAAATTGAGGATGAAAAAGAGCAAGGGCGCGGATTGTGATATTGATGTTGATACACTCTTGATTTCGTTTTTCTCAAGCTCATACCTTTTCCTGACGCTCCTTCTCTTTCTGACCATAAACGTTGTTACCTTCCAGCCCACTCACCCGTCAACCTCCGCGTGGCTGAATTTGAAATTTGACTTTTGACCGTGGAAAAACGTTGCACGAGAGAGGAGGTTTTCGTCTTGTTGCCGTGCAGCAGGCAGCTCGATTAGTATTTTTACGGTCCGTTGCATGATGGACACACGCTAATCTGTTTGTAGTTGGTCTAGCTCGTGAATTGATTATTTTACATTGTTTTTGGTCGCGAATTGTGTGTGCGTCGCACGCCTTTCCTTCCCGACCCAAATCTCACGTCACTCCACTGCACACAGAGACACACCATCTTCCACCGTCCAGCACTTTGTTTGCAGCAGCAATACCATGCCTAACACCTCTAATGAAAGTGGCTCGAATGCCTTAAACAAGAAGCAGCTCCTTCTCATCGTCCTGGGCGGAGCCGTGGGTCTCTTCGCCCTCACCACCACCACAACGCCTCTCTTATCCACGCCTTCATCGCCCTGGGTCAACCGTTCCCTGCGCCGCCGCCAGCTTAGCCATGCTGGGGTAGGTCTCAATTTTATTATGTGAAATAATGGTACTATCTCCCTCTGCTTAATTGCAGCGCAGTCCTCCTCACCAATTCTCCACGCCTTCCCTCCCCTACCCCATCCCAACATTCATGAAACAGCCCCTGGAGCGCGTAGGCAAGGCCCTCGATCACGCACTGAAACCACGATTTGGCAAACATAAGGGTAAGGACATCGGCGGCAACTGGGTGCACAAGGCCGTGGGCGACAGCGAAGGTCTTAGCCGGCCGGACCTGGGCATGATGCTGGCTGGCGAGAATCCTGCTGAGCCGAATCAGGCAAACGACTCGGTACTGCATTTGGGTGGAGGACTTCGCAATGACCCGATTGTCAAGGCCGTTCAGGTACAGTTGGAAGAAGATCATGTACCGGTGGGCCTGTCGTGTATCCTGTCGTGCACTGGGTTGACCGTTTGCCCTGTTAAAGGTCACCTTTCCTTCTCTACACGATACTAAACGGACTCACAACTCAAAATTCGTGAAATACACTCTTCATAGGATCGTCATAATCCGCACTCTTCCCGTCAGCTAGAGTATATTAAGGCCCTCCCTCCCACATTTAGTGCCACGCCTGCTACGCCCAATCAGATGGTTCCCGTCGACCAAGTAAACGGCAACGGCGGTGCCAAGGACAACAACAAGGCCAAGAGCGTCAAGGTGCCTGGGCATGACAAGAGTCACAAGAAAGTCCATGGGCACGAAGAAGAATTGGATCACCTCCACAAGCACGGACATGGCCAAAAGAAGAAGAAACACGTCAATCCCCTGGTGGTGGCTCACCTGTACTCAAAGAAAAAGGCCCTGCAGGCGGCTCACAAGATGGAGAAGGCTGTCCTCAAAGCCAAGGGTAAGAAGCTCCACTACGAGCTCGAAAAGAAGAGCAAGGAGATGCACCGCGACATTGCCAAGGCAGCCCACGGTCACGCTGCCCATATCAAGAAGACGAAGAAGCAGGCAGAGGCCAAAGCCGCCCACGTTGCCCATGCTGCTCATGCTGTAGCCCATGCCGTCCATGAGACCCACAATGTCGACCACCTCCACCGTGCTCTCCAACCGGGGCAGAATCTATCCGAGGAGGATAAAGAGAAGCTTCGTATGATTGCTCGGTAAGTTGCAAGGGCAGAAGGGTAGAGAGTACCGAGTGGGATGAGAATCTATATGCATGCCTGTCTTTGTTATCACACGTGAGTACACTTAAGCTATTTTCTACGAATTAGTGAAGCTGCGCTCAAGGTCCTGAAGGATGCTGCCCAGGATGCGGGATTCGACGCGGCACTGCTGGCCGAAGCCGAAGAGGAGGCTGAAGCTGCGGCTGGTGCCAAGGCAGAGAACTATGAGGAAGAGGAGATCGAGGAGGCCTTGGCGGACTTGCTGAATCTGGATGGCCTGCTTCTTTTGAGTAAGCCCGCCATCTCTTTCCTTGACCGTGTTCAGGTGACAAATGATACAATTGCCAACACATCGAAAGTTACCGACGCTACTACCTCTGACACGCCCTTGATCCAAGACATGCTTTTGGCCCTGCGCGACACGAATATGACGGCGACGGAGGCGGAGCGCTTGCGGTCCGAGGCGCGAACGGCCGCCATACAAGCCATTCGGGATGTGGCTCGGGAAGCCGGGATTGAGGATCGAATCCAAGACGATATGAGCCTCGAGAATTTGTTCAAAAACATTGCTGCGGCTGCAAACTCGGGCGGGCCTGCCGTGACTACTGGAGATGCCTCGGCGGCCACGCCGACGGGTAATCGTATGCTGCACCATGAGTTGGATCACAAGGATAAAAATGATGGATATATGGGTGACCGCCAGCTCGCAGGGCGATGGTCCTACGATGATGAGAAGACACAAGCTCCTGAACACGGGTGGGACGAGGCGTACTTTCATGAGGGAAGGGCTGGCGGTCGCCGCAGTTATGAAGACTACAACAAGCACGGCACGCACGGGAGCTTGGGTAAGCACGGGTACTTGAGCGACAATGAAAGTAGTGATGAGCATGACCGACAATTGTGGAACTACTACAGCAGCGGGCGAAAGATGGGGGGCCGAGGGGAATCGGACGAGGAGGATGAGGCATTCGGGGAGGATGATTTCTTTGCTGAAGCCCAGCGGCGACACCATGGGAAGCAAGGACATCACTTTCATTAAGCAAAATAGGTTAGCAACTGTATGACATCATATCCCTCCTTTGTCTCATGTATATCGTAAGTGAATAAGCCGAGCAAGATAATTTCGAAGTAGCTCTGCTGCCGTTTGCAAATGGCCCTCTATATCCCGCCATCATCGCCATATCATCGTCATCTTGTCAGTGTCATACACCATTATTATTTGTCCTTGAGACGATGTATGAAAATTCGATCTGCTCTGATCGTTCATGCACCGGAGTGTGTGTGGATAAGGGAAGATTAGATGCAAATCTACCAGAGAAGGAAGGTGAGGGGACATGGAAAATCACAAGGGAAAATTCAGTACGAAAGTGGAGACAAAGGTAAAAGAGAAACAAAAAATAAGAAGTTTGATTTAGAATTTTCCTATTACAGTTGAGAGAATCAGTTCCCTTGCACCACCTCTTGTCCCAATTTTCGCTTATCCACATTCACGGCCCCATTTTTTTTCATCTAAGTTGCTCAACTTGTCATAGCCCCATCCACATCCCTCTTCACCTTCTCTTCGTCATTTACATTACTCTCCTTTGCCATCGTCGGTTTAAGCCTTTCCCCCTCCTCTCTTCCCTCCTTTCTTCCTCCATGTTCGAATCGATCTACGGCCTCCTCTAACGCCACGGCCAGACGAGTGAGGGCGTCCATCCACGTGCTCGGCCTGTCCTCCAAGCGACGAAAAAATCCACGAAGACCACGTCGATGAAGAGGATCAGATAAATCGTTGGTGTTGCTGGTTTTGTTGACGGTATTATCAGAGGAAACGGCAGGAGCGGTGGCATTGACAGCGATTTGAGCTGGTGAGGCCGCTACCATACTTGCCGTCGCATCTCCAACTGCTGCTGCCGCTGCGATGATTCCTGTGAAAATGTCACCTGTGGTAGCAGTCGTTCCTGCTGTCATCGCTGCGTTGCTTGATGATGCTGATGGCAACCCTGTTGCCACCCCGTCCTCAGCAGAGAAAAAGGGGAGGATGGATTCGGTCTCGTAGCTCACAGGGTTTTTCTGGACTGGCACAGCAGTGGGTGTAGCGGCTGAAGTGGCAGAAATCTGCAAGGGATCGGTATTTTGGCTATGGAGAGGAACATAGTTGCTGCTGCTGCTGCTGCTGCTGCTGCTGCTGCTGCTGCTGCTGCTGCGGCTCCTGTTGATAGAATCATTAAAAACCATAACCACTACCGCCAAAACACCCAGCAAGAGAGCCATGGAAAGGATCAGGAGAAGAGCGGCACTTCGCTTGCTGTAGCCATCTGATTCAGAATTGTTAGTAATGCCAGATGCAGGGACAAAGGTTGTGATCGAGGTCTGGGAAGCTTGATGATGGCAGGCAGGCGTCGACTTCTTCGTGCTGTGGTGTTGCTGACGATTCATCAAATTTCCCTCCACGATAAACACTATTTCTTCGTCCTCCCCCTCGGTCTCTTCGCAGTATGTAGAGTTGGTATCCCCCTCGAAATTTTCATCCTCGCCACTGCAGGCCGGTTGGTGGTGCGGGGGGAGCTGATACACGACTTCCTCCTGCGAGTGGGAGGCGTGCTGCAACGAGGCCGCCTCGTCTGCCTCGTCTCGTGGCATTGCGCCAGGAGTCACTGTGTGGTGTATTCGTGGGATATATTCGCAGCGAGGCTGAGTTGGTGGGATAGAGGCGCTAGGCAAGATACATCCGCAATAAATAAAACGATATGTGGAGGGGTAAGTGATGGAGGCCTTGTGTGTAACGTTTTTCGTTTGAAATCCTCCGCCGTTGAAGAGCGCGCGAGGCTTAACCGCCGGCCCATTGTGGGGCGGTCGTCTCCCGTCATATGGCTGCAGGTTAGCCAGCAAGCGTATTCCTTATCCCTGATGCAATTTCACACGTGATTTGTTAAGGACATATTTCCATCCCTACGTATACATCTATATGACCTCACTGACTGATCTGTTTTCTCCTCTCACACATCGCACGACATGCAAATTTCTCTTTGCCAAGCCGCGAGAATTCATAAGATACCCATGTCATCGTCTCGTCAGAAAAGGCTGCGGCCGCGGGCCTGGGCATGCTCCTGCTTTCTTATCCTAGATCACCTCGTGGTTTGTTCGTCATCCCCAGTGTCTTTGTCGGGGTGAGTGTGGAAAAGAAGGAGAACGAAAAAGAACGGGATATGCACCTCTCTCCTTCTTCGCCTTGATTCATACCTCGACTTAACCCTACATAAACAGCACCCCCGCTTTCATGAAGGAAGAGATGGACATATCTTTCATTCCTTCATCATCTCTCCTCGACCTAACCCACGAATCGAAAGCTGCTTACCTCTCCTTTCCCCCCAAGCTCTCTCCTTGGGAAGATGATCCTGTCGTACTCGTCACTGGGCCTAGCGATGACAACAGCCGAGAAGAAGATAGAAACACTATCGCTATCGACCAAGACCTTCAATTTAATAAGCACGACGACGACAGCAGCCCTTCCATTCCGCCTGATGACCCTAACTCCTCCCGCTCCTGGCGCTCACGCTGGCGAATGGAATCGCGCTACGCGGATTTGGCCGTGGCGAAGAGTGACTACCCTTTTTGCGCCTGGGATGCCACAACGGACGAAAGTATTTACACGCCCTTGCTGCTGGATCCAAATGCTGTGTACCAGCCGCAAGTGCTTTCCTTTGCTGCCCATCCGGATAGGGTGTACAAGGTAGCAACGAGGGAGGGAGGGAGGGAGGGAGGGAGGGAGGGAGGGAGGGAGGGAGGGAGGGAGGGGAGGGAGTGGAGGGAGAGAGAAGTGTGGGTTTAAGATAAAAAAATTGCTTTTCCGAGCTTCTCTAAATGGAGTGACAACCCACATCATGTCCGCGAGCTGCGAATGGTGCTGTTCGCCTCCATCTTCAATCCGCCCCCTGACCCCTCCCTCCCTCCCTCCCTCCTTCCCTCCCTCCCTCCCTCCCTCTCCCAGGTCTCGGCGGCGTTCCCTAAGGTGATTTACTTTTCCTACCAGAGCTACACCTTGAGAGGGCTTCCTCTCACCTCCCTATCCGACCGGCATATCTGGCCAAGCAGCGGGAAGAACCCGTACAGGGAGGAAGCGAGGGAGGACGAGAAGGGCACGTACGACATTCACGTGACGCGCGAAGGTAGGTAGGCATGTAGGGAGGGAGGGAGGGAGGGAGGGTGAGAATTGGGAAGAAAAGTATAAAAAGCAAGGGGAGTGACCACGAAGGGTGGGAAGTGCGGTATCGATGGGAGGCGCGGGGTCAGAGAGGGACAGAAGGAGGGAGGAAAAGAAGCCTTTTGCCATCTTGAAGCTTACTCCACAAACTCATTTCGCGCTCTTTCTTCTTCCTTCCCTCCCTCCCTCTCTCCCTTCCTTCTTCCCCCTCCTTATCTCCTCCCCCCCCTGAAGGAAACAAGGGCTGGGCGAACGAGGTTCGGGGTTTGCGCGAAGACAGAACCAACGGCACTCGGACGCCCTACACTCGCGTAGTGGTAGGGGGGGAGGGAGAAAGGGAGGGAGGTTGAGAACGATTCCCAAGGGGTAGCATACGTACTTAAGGGCTTAAGAGTGATGAGCTCCCACCAATTCTGTCCTTGGCATTCAACGCTCTTATCTCTTTGATCTCATGCCCTCTTCTCCCGTCCCTCCTTTCCTCCCTCCTCCCCTCCCTCCCTCCCTACTTGCCGTTGCACGTCATCGCAGGCTGGACCCGCTTTTTTCGGATACTGACCATTCCTCCCTTTCTATCTCCCTCCCTCCCTCCCTCACTTCCTCCATTAGGACTTCCTTGAGAATCTCTCCATCCTCATGCTTCGATTCTACACACCCGAGCAGCCCCCCAGTGTCTGGGGAGGGGTGGCCCCACCTGTGATTACATACAGCGGTGAGGAGGGTGATGGGGAGGGAGGGAGGGAGGAGAGGAGGGAAGAACAGCCTGCGCCTCTGCAATGAGGAGTGAGGGAGGCAGGGAGGGAGGGAGGGAGGGAGGGAGGAACGGCATGTGCCACACACACATTTTGATACCCTCAGTACGTGACACTTACTACTCTCCCTCCATCGCTCCTTCTCTCCCCTTTTCCCACCCGCAGATGACGATGGCAAAAACTGGACGGAACTCAAGCCCTGCACGGATGCAACCCGCTACTTATTTAACAAGGCCATGAAACAGATAGGTATGAAGGGAGGGAGGGAGGGAAGGAAGGAGGGGGGAGGTGGGGGGCGCATTGAAAACGCACAATTGTCTGGCTCCTCGCCACACCGACCTCTCATGGTCAATCAACGCCCTCCCTTCCTCCTTTCCTCCCTCCTTCCCTCCTCTCTCTCTTAAGGACTGAAGCGGCCGTGAGTCCTCCTATCGCTCTGATTAGCACCGTCATGGTTGCCGTACCTTGCTCACCCTCCCTCCCTCCCCCACCTCCCACATTCCTCAGGCTGGAGCGGCTACGAGCTCCATGATTTATTCCTCCACTCTCAATGGTACCGCCTGCGTTCGTGTGATTTATTGGGCGTGCCGGAAGCCGACACCCCGACGCTCCTCCCCAGCATCAATCTCGACGGGCCCGGCAGTGCGTCTTACGTCCCGTACGCCAACTACGATTCTTCATATCTGCATTGGTGCACGGATGGACGCCAAGTACGTGTGTATGGGTGTTTGTGGGACGTTTTCTTTTAGAAGCTTTTTATTGCCCTTCCAGCTCCCTTTTGTGTGCTCCTGGATTGGGGTCGCGCTGTTTTTGACCGCCTTCCTCCCCCTTCCTTCCCTCCCCCTTTCCTTGTTGCCTTCCAGCTGGGCAAAGATTTTGTTATGGTCATCGAAGGAACAGCGCCTTTGACGGCCACTGGTCTTTTTGAGGGGACAAGGCAAGTGTGGAATGTGTCAAGTTACAGCGTCAGGTAGGGAGGACGCAGGGAACTACGGAGAAGGGTCAAAATACGCGATATCGTCATCTGCCTTCCTCTCTCCCTTCTTCCCAACCCCCCGTCGTCCTCACTGCCTAAGACCTGCATCTGCTCAAGACCAGCTCCTCTACATTTGTCCATGGATCATCCACAGCTTAACTCCTCTCTCCCTTCCTTCCTTCCTTCCTCCCTTCCTCCCTCCCTTCCATCCTCCCTCCCTGCCTCCCTCCCTCTGTCCTTTCCATATTAAGGTACTGGGGATTCGCCGCCGCCGACATTTTTCTCCCCGGGCCGACCTACAGCAGCATCACGGCCACGGAGATGGAGGCATTTTATGGAGGGGAAGGGTGGGACCGACGCTACAAGATCCTGGGGGCACGCTCCAGAGAAGTGGCAAAGGTACGAATGGTCTCGCCCCTCCTTCCCCCCCTCGTTCCCTGCGTCTCTTTTATCCCCCATTTCACTTCCTCCCCTCCCTTCCGCTCCAATTTTTCCCTTTTAGGCGTGTGGTCTCGACGACCCCGGAGCACTCTTGCTTCCCTTTCGGAACGACAAGCTCAACAACAATCCACCTGCCATCCCTGCCGTCATCGAGAGAGAGATGCTTCCCACTCATATCGCCACCAACCAACCTCCGGAAGTTCAGTCTATCGATTACGTGACGGCTAATTGCAAAAAGGTAGGTAAGGAGGGACGGAGAGAGGAGGGAGGGAAGGAGAGGAGAAAAGGAGGGAGGGACTAGACATGCACTTGATCGTTATCCTAATTTCTCCTCTTATTTTTCTTTCTCAGGAAAACGGGTGCCATGACAGCGCCTACATGGAGGCCGCCCTTCAAGAGCAGTACCCCTCACTCAAGGTACGTCCCTCCCTCCCTCCCTCCCTCCCTCCCTCCTCCCTTTCTACCTACCCTCCTTCCCTCCGCCCTTCTCTCCCTAGGTGTATACCTGCGATATGGGGACGGGGATTGCCACCCCCTTCGTCTATGAGCCCTACCGAAGAGACAGGATACGTGGTTCGATGTGGTAGAGGGAGGGAAAGGGCATTTGAGGATTCTGAATGTAAATTTAATTACAAAGTGCCTGTGATAGATAACCAAACACAATAGAAAATGAAGACTAGGTTAGGGTTACGAATATGATCGGCACGATCTGACCCGAGAACGCCGATTGTTCCGGGTATTGTCCCACGTTGAGAGTCGACAGTACGCAGCACGTGGCTTCAACAGCGCAAGCAAGGGGACAATCTGCCCCTGTTTTTTTTTTGAATGCACGAGCGTACCCTCTGTCGGGGCCAATGCTTTGGGGGGAAATGAATCGTTGCCATAAGTATGTAGCCGTTGCGTTTTGAGAATCTTATTCTGACTCTCCCACTCGCTGTCTCGACAATACCTTGCCAAAATTCTTGGTCCGCCATGAGCCTCTACGTGTACAATCGAAGCCTGGAGGGAACCTAAACACCAGCTCCCAGGATATGGCGAATGATAATGAAGTCTTGTCTCCTGAAGCTTTATGCGGGGTCATTGTCTCTTTTGTTTTCTTTGTGTCTTCCCTTGTCTCTTTGATTGATTTTTTACTTCTCAGTACTCAGCGTTCTCTCGCTCGTTTTCTTTGTTTGCCCTACAGGTAATTGAATTGGCGGTTGTCCAATACCACGTCCATTAACCTTAATCTTTCCCTCCCTTCATTTCCCCTCCTTTGTGCAACCTTTCCCCTCCCTCCGTTCACTAGAAACAGCAGTAAGAAAAGGAGAGGTCTAATGCTCATCCCTCGGATTCTTATCCAGCGTTCGTAACCCAAAATTTGCATCAGCCTGCGTCACCTTCGCGTCTGCTTCCTGGGATACATTCATCAATATCCACCATCCATCCACACATGATCCTCCTTCGTTCCCTCCCGCCCCATCCACGTACGCACGTTCGATCCGCCCGCCGCTTTCTAGAACTTGAGGCTTCGTTGACTCGTTGGCGATCTTGGAGGAAGGGAGGAAGGGAGAGAGGGAGAGAGGGAGGAAGGGAGGGAGGGAGGGAGGGAGGGAGGGAGGATGACTGAGAAAGGAGAAGGAAGGTAGGAAGGAGGGAAGGAGGGAGGGGAGGAAGGGAGGACTTGTGTCACGTCTATATCTAGCTTGCTTTTGTCCCCTCCTGCCTTCCCTCCCTCCCTCCTTCCGTCTCTCTCTTTCTCAATGTCTGGCTTTGGTAATCCCTACCTCCTTCCAGCACTCCGACGTCAAAATCCAAAGCCCTACAGAACAAGAAAGGAATAAAAGGCGTGGTTAGGCAATTCTCTTTCCTCCCTCCCTCCCTTCCTCCCTCATCTCGGAGTTAAAATCGCCCGAAAAAAGCGAGGGTCCCTATTGCTGCTTTCTCTTTCCCTCTTTCCCTCTTTCCCTCTTTCCCTCCCTCCCTCCCTCCCTCCCTCCCTCCCTCACCTTCCGCCGTCGTTTCGGGGCACAGGAGCCTGAGTTTGGTCAGAAATTCTCCTGACAAAAAGGAGGCACCCAAAGACCCTCCGTCGTACTCCGCACCTGCGTTTGACCACCAATTGTAGCCTGAGGGAAGGAGAAAGGAGGGAGAGAGGGAGGGAGGAAGGGAGAGTCAGAGTCCGAGTATATTTAAGGTTTCAGGTCTGGCTCAACATTTGTAATCGACCCGGAGGAGTTGGAGGGAGGAGGGGAAGGAGAAAGGGAGGACAAAGAGAGACCTACCGTTGGCCGCTACCTCGTTACCCAGGCCAAGGGCGTGACGCGTCCATTCTCCTTCCTTCCCTTCCTCCGCCTTGTTCCTTAATTCCACGGGAGGGGGAATACGCAGGGCTTTTGGTCGCCGCTGCTGTTGTTGCTGCTGCTGAGTGGGAGGAATGGCGGCAGCGATGGTATTTGTGGCTTTGGGGATGGTGATGGGATGCTTAAGCCCTTGGACGACCTCCTTTAGCCGGGTGGGAATCTTGCCTGGGATAGGGAGGGAGGGAGGGAGGGAGGGAGGAAGGGAGGGAGGGAGGGGAGGGTATGGAGTCTTGTCTTTAGAGACGTGCTCGCGACTACTCTTCTTCAGCCCCTCCCTCCTTCTATGCTTCTTCCGCTCTCATTGATCCTGCCGGCTATCCATTCACCCTCACTCCCGCCCTCCCGCCCTCCCTCCCTCCCTCCGTCCCTTCTTACCTTCTCCTTTCGCAACGACCAGTCCCCCTGGCTCAGACGGCGCCCCGGATTTGAGGCCAAAGTAGGCCATGCCATAGTTAATGTCAGCTGCGAGGAAGGGAGGCAGGTAGGCAGGAAGGGAAGGGGAAAGGGTGAGAAGATTAGAGGGAGGGAGGGAAGGAGGGAGGGAAGGAGGGAGGGAGGGACGTACCTCGGTCGTTGCCATTGTTAAAGACAAGGTATGTTCCCTCAAAAACGGCCTCCGCACCCTGTCACCAAGAAAATGGCGATGCAAAAAATGCAATCAGTAATTTGATATTTTCTTCCTCCCTCCCTCCCTGCCTCCCTTCCTCCCTCCCTCCCTCCTTTCTTGACCTTATCGTGGTAGGCGTAAACCTCGTACTGATAATCCTCCAGCTTCACATTCTCGAGCCCCGCGGCATGCCAGCAGCTTTGAGTGACTTTGCCCGGAGTAGATACGCATGAGGTGAGGAGCCTCTGACGGGCGGAGGGAGAGGGGGAGGAGGGAGGGAGGAAGGGAGGGAGGGAGGGGGGGATTAGGGGCTTGCTCGAGGGTGGTGATAAAGGAGGGGAGGAGGGTCTTTGGGAAGGAAAGGAGGGAAGGAAAGTGAGACTAAATGTCAAGAAGGATCATCAGCTCGATAAATTTAAATATCCCGATAAATGAATCTACCAGCTTCATGGACGCCTTCATAGGTCGGTCTGTGTCTGCCATCTTTGTGAATTACTCCCGATGCGGGAACGTTGACAGGAATGTGGTGAAGGTCGAAAGGGTAAGAAAGCAAGAAGTGATTAGAGAAAGGAGGGAATGACGGAAAGGAGAAGAAGTGGCTGGGAGGTACTCCAAGGGGAGGAAGAAATGAAAGGGAACAGGGATGGAGGGAAAGAGAGACATGCCTTGAACTGCTCTCCGGATAGGAATGCGATCTGAGTCTTGGCTTGTTGTGTGTACTCATAATAACAGCCGGCGTCTGTCACGTAACATTGCAAGCAAGGAAAGGCGGCGAAGGCCTTGGTCCAGCCTGAAAAGAGGAAGAGGGAGGGAGGGAGGGAGGGAAGGCAGGAGAGGCAAGAAGAGAAGAGGGGGCAGTCGTAATTAAGACCCAAAATTGTGACCCAGAATGATGCCATTATTAAATACGCTCCACCACAGATTTGTTCCCTATCATCCAACAACAGATAGTGCTCACCATTCCCATCCCGTTGGACTGGAGCTAGTGTGACTGGCACCGGGAAAGTATACTCCACGCGTTGCTGCTTGTAGAGCGATTCAGGAGATGTGTTCCCTCCTGCTGCCTTTGGCGTCGGCACTGCGGGTGATGCTACCGGTATAAATTGCATTGGGGTCGGACCAGTGGCGGGTGTGACGGCGTGGCTTTGAATTTGGAATGTGGGCATGGATCCGAGGGAGGAGCCTTGCTGCAGGTGCTGTGGCTGCGCTGAAGCCGTGCTAGCGATGGCCAGAAAAAGGAACAAGATACAGCGACCGCCAGTCATGATGTGGCTTTCCTGTGCACTTGAATACAGTATACGGGCGTGTTTGTGTGCTGAAAATAATGCTTGGGCGGGTCATCCGAGCACAAGAAAATAATCGGCCGATGATGATTCGGAGGCCGAGCTTGTTGCCCCGTGTCTACTGAATGAATGCAGGCAATTGGACCAAGGGCATACGAGATTATTACACATCTGATATAAAGAAGCTTGGCTATACTGAATATGATAACACCCCAAGCAATGATCTTGTATGCGTATCGATATCTGCGGTTTTTGAATTCACAAACGCGAGATATCTCGAGTACCTCCGTCCAAACCCGGCGTCGTCTAACGGCTTTCTTTCGAGCCGTTCATGTCAAGCCGTGTGCTTGTAGAAGGGTCGATTTTGTGATGCATTGTCCCGGCTTCGATACCCAAGACGCTTTCGAGCTCTATTTTATAACGCAGCCTACATCCAAGTTCAAGGCACCTACCTTGCATCCTCCCCCTTCACACTCCTCCTCCCACCCTCTCCTTCCCTTAGCAAACCATGAAGTGCCTGGTCCCGCTCCCCACCACCCTCCTAGTCCTGATGGTTCTCCACTCCAGCATTATACCCTTTACCTATCGTTCTACTCCATCTCTCTTGTGCTGTGCAGCTCATGTCATGGTCGGAGACGACAGCAGCCTGGTTGAGGTGAAGCGCCGGTCTCTGTGGGAACTCTCCGTGGTCTGGGACAAGCTCGGACACTTTGTGGCGCGGCTCTGGCACGGTCACCACGACGAGGACGAGGAGTGCGAAAAGATAAGGCATCCACTATCAAAAACGATGTCCCTCTCCGCCAACGAGACGGCGACTACCCTGGTGACACAAAACGACTCGACACCCGTTACAACCCACCGCCACCTACAAAAAGGGGTAGGGGAGCACAGCAAGGATACAGAGCTTCGGGCCTTGAAAATGGTGCAGGTCTCACGGGCCCGGGACGTGACTAGCCATGAGCGCTTGTGGGCGACGGTAATTGACGATGACAACATGGTGGACGAGAGGAAGAACGACGAAGACTACGTGCACCAGCAGACCACCACAGGCCCAAAACCCATTCTTGTGGGGGATCTCGTGGAGCATTACTCTTCTCTCAGCGCGGTATTGCAAGACATACCCGACAATGAGGATCCGGACACCTATTCACTGAACATAAAGAACCCCTACCAGGAGTCGACCCTGCCTGTGTCTGATGCGCCTTTGTACCCGAAGCCAGGAGACCACACGAGGTCGCCTTATCACCCGGAGTCAGCAGAACACACAAGAGATATTGAGAGGGACGACGATAATGGGAAGATTATCTATATGACATCATTCAAGACGGTGACGGGAGACGTGCCAACAGAACAAGTGGAGGAGTTTTCCCAGGACGAACCCGAGAATTACGCCGACGATGTCATTGAGACCCACTTTTCCTCGCCCCATCACCAACGCCAGCTATTTATGCACCCTGAAGACTTTAAATTACATGCGCACAAGCATAACAACGACAAAAAAGACGAGAAAGTGGACCCTTACTACAGCAAGGACAATGGGCTATGGCGCCGCAAGTTCAAAGGACCCAAGACACCGCAAGGCTTTCCTCTCCCTGACAGCACGAGCGAAGTGCGTCACCACCACATCCACCAACACCAGCGTCAGCTGCGAGAGCAAGCACGCGCCAACATGTCCGAGACCGAGCTAGCACAAATCCAAGAGGAAGCGCGGGAAGAGTTGGTGCAGGCTTTGCGCTCGGCGGCGCGCGACGCCGAAGCGCATCGCACAGACTTGTCGGTAGGGAACAGTTTGGAATCGGTTATGAAAGCATTGGCAGTGCGTCGCCCTCCTGTGCCGGGCTTCACAATGGGCACTCCTATGGTGGAGACACAGCCACAGAACACCAAGGAACGTGAACAAGTGCGCTTGCCCGGGGATGGCATGCAGCCCAAGGTGGATAACCCTCTACCTCCCGGGCGGAAGCACCGTCGACTACGAGGCTTGCAGCAAGCAGGAGCTGCATCTGGTACTGGCGTGGGGGCGGCTTTGGCGGGCACTTTCACGGAGGCTCAGAAAGCGGAGTTGCGGCAAATGTTTTATGATGCAGCGCTGAGCATGATGCGGGAGGCGGCCCGACAGGCTCTGAATACCAACCAGGGAGGAAGTAGTGGGGGTAGCAGCAACAGCATGTTTCCGTCGGCTAATGGGAATAATGTAGGCAGCAACGTGGTCAATCAAGATGCCTACACAGCGGCTCTGAACGCTATGATCAATGCGGTCGGCTCCAAGGAAGTGAACAATGCTAACGGTGGCATTGCTTCGCACTCCGGTGGCCCCGGCGGCAAAGTGGAAAGCAGTGGCAAAAATGGCGGTGGCAGCGGGGCTCCCGCTAAAAAGCAAAGCCTCTTGGAAGTCGCCCGGGAGGTTGCTCGTCACAACAGTCCCTCGGCGGGTCGTCCTCCTATAGCTGCTGGGCGCCAACCAAATGGTCAGCGAAAGTTGCGGGGCTTAAAGACCACGGTCCGCCTCCCTGTGCCTTATACACGTAACTCTTCATCGAATGATACCTTGATATCCATAATCCGTAACGGGACTGATGCCATCTATGTGCCACTGCGACATGTGGATCCCTCCCTCCAGGAGGAGGCCTTTGCGCGACTTGGTCCTTTGGGTCCTATTATCCAAGGTGCAGCGGGGGCGATAGGTGGGGAGAGTGTCAAAGAGACTGAAGATGGGAAGCGTTTCTATGGAGGGCAAGGTAGCGTCACTAATCCTTCGCATCCCAAGGGCCATGAGTGGGCTGAGTGGCTTTTAGTCCTGGTCAAGAAGCACAAGGCACATCAACACTGGCAGCAGGAAGAGCGTACGACGCGCACCCTGACTGAGAGTGACGCAGCGGCTGCAGAAACTACAGACACTACCACCACATCGCCCGCGGGTCTTGTCCAAGGCGATACAACAGCAGTCACTACACCTACCGCGACGGCAACAACATCCAGCACTGCTAAGGTGCCGGGGGTGGGCAATGCGGACAATCCAAATTTGGACCTGGAAGCGCTGGCGGGCCTACTGCAGCACCAATTTGTCCCTGCCGTGCCTGGAGGGATGGGCGATCACATACAGAAGCCGGAAACAGCGTCTCAAACGGATGCGCTCGGAAACGTTATCACGCACATGATGGGGCCCTTGGAGGTGGGGAAGAAAAAGCTGGAGAAAGGGAAAGAGAGGGAAGGAGACAAAAGCGCAAAGGACAAGCAGGGGAAGGAAGACGAAGGAGAGACCGAACGCCCAGGTCTGGGGGATGCCTTTTATGATCGGGCCTCGAGCCATCTGATGTCTCACAGCGCCCGCAACTTTCAAAAGATGCAGGAAGCGGTTGGCAGCATCATGGCCCAGGAGGGGATTATGACATGGGAGGACGGGATGGAAGGCTTTGGGGAATAAATTTGAAGGGAGAGAAGAAGAAAAGTAGGATAGAAGAGACGGAGAGGAATGAAAGCCAGAGGAGGAAAGAATACTGCAAAGCACAATTGTGGTGTAGGATAGTTATGGATACAGAAGAAAAGTGGTGAAGAGAGATGAGGATAGTCAACGACAGAAGGCTTGCTTCTTTTAACTTTAAATCTACTGAAAGATCAACAGGTGGCTTCACACCTTGCTTGACCATTCTTCTCGTCTTTCTCTATCTCCATGTCTCTCTCCTTCCACTTCAACCGCTTCATTGAGGAGACCCAAGAAATTGTGACAATCGACCGATCACATATACATGGTACATTTGTGAATGGCCCTTCCCCTCTGCTACTTCGCGAGAGATAAGTAGGCAGAGTTCAAAAAGGGAAAGATTACATTACGTTACATTAGATTCATTCGTTACCATTTCCAAATGCTTCGATAGAAACATATTTTCCCTTTCCCCTCTTTGTTCACTGTGAGGCAATGTTTCCTTTCCCGATCTCACAGCCAGCAACAAATGCAAAATCCGTTTGAGCGAAAACCACCTAATGGCAGGATGCATGTACGTATTCTCTTCTCTTCTTATACGTCCTTCAGCTCTTCCTCCTCATGTCCCTCCCCCACCATTCCTTCCCTCACCTCACCAAAGAAGGACATTGGCCTTTGGTTTCGGTCTTGGATGAGTCGGGAGAGGTCGAGGAAGAGGAGGAGTGGGAGGTGAAAGAGAAGGAGGAAGAGGCCATTGCCTTCATTCTAGTTATAGGTATGGAGGAAAAGTGACATTTGCAGTAGATATACTTGTCTTAAGAGGGAGGGCAAGGGGTGTGGAATCTGGGGGTGTCACAACCAAAATTTTGACAACGCGCAGTAGACAGTACATACAGGTCGAAACAGACGAAGAGAAGAAAGGACACGGGCTCCATAAAAGTAAGGTCATATATACAGACAAGTAGCATCGTTGCTCTGCCACCGGATGCAGAGATTTATCAATAATAAGGGTCGAGGCAGGCATCTCCTGTCATCTCATCTTGACTTTTCTCACCCCCCCACTTTTCAAAGAGCCGTTGGGGGAGGGAGAAGATGCGTTTCTCGAAGAGGCGCAGGAAACGCTCGAACCGAAAGAAGACATGAGGAGAAGAGTATCTATCTGTGCACATGTAGGTGTCTGCTCGCGGAAGCCTTGACCCTGGAAGCAGACAAGGGAAGTCAGGACACTTTATGGCCGTTTGTCCTTGTCTGTTTATCCGTGCAGGGTGATGGATGTGGCCCATCCCCGCGGCTTCAACAAGTTGGCAAAACGTCGTGTTGTGGAGTGCCGTGGAAGATCGTGTAGGGGCACGAGAGGAGAGGTGCACAAAGGGGCTATTAAGGGCCAAGCCTGAAGTGGACGAGGACACAGTGCACATTAGCATGCATAATCGCTGTCTTCTTGATTTAACTTGGGCTTGTGTTGCACCCATCTATGTAATGGTGAATCTGTGGTCCCCTTGTCTTTGGCGAGAGGGTTGGTCTCTACACACACGACACTCTCACGCACTACACACAGGCAAACGATGCGTTCCCTTTCTTTATTTTTCCAAAGGAGAGCCGAAGGGGCCTTGGTGAAGACAGCAAGTCTTCTCCTACTCCTATGGCTCGCGGCGAGGGGGAGTCATGCAGGAAGGGTGCAACACATCCAACGCTACACAAACGTGCACAAGGCCATGCGGTCATTTCGAGCCCCTTTGGTCCACACCAGTCATGTCTTTGCATGCCATTCGCTTGGGCCGTTCTGATTGATCTAACTCTTCCCTCCCTTTCTTTTTCTCTTCCCTTCGCTCTCCCCTCAGCCACTGTACGGACAAGCAGATAGGATGGAGAATGGGAGACAAGATTCCTTTGCTGCGGTGGCTGCTTCCGCCGCCGCAGTCAGGGGGTTACCTTCTCCGTCGTTTGGCAAATCTTCGTCCTCCTCTTCGTCCTCCTCCTTGTCCGCCTCCACCTCCTCCACCTCCTCCCTGACCACGACCCCTTCCCTCCCTTTCACCGTGCTCGCGTCGTCTCCTTCCGCTGCCACCACCATCGATGCCATCCCTCCTCCCTCCTCCTCCTCCTCCTCATCGTCATCTTCCTCCTCCGCCTCTTTAGCTGCTGCAGCTTCGACTACCTTTCTCTCCTCTTCCATGCACTCTCTGAGTGGTGGGTTGAGCTTACCAAGCACCACGACTGCAGGAACAGGGTCGTCTTCTCACTCAGTCGCTTCCCTCCCGAGCGGAACTCGTAGCCAGGACAGCGTCCTCAGCAGCAGCAATAACAGTAGCAGCAGCAAAGCCAAGAAGAAAGAAGGAAAGAAGGAGGGAGGAGGAGGCCCGCAAGGGAACTGCCGGAAGCCGGCTAACGCTCCTGTAACCGTTGCGATGTCGAGCTCGGGGAAATTGTGGACTTCCGAACAAGACGAGTTATTGAGGTAAGGAGGGAGGGAAAGAGGGAGGAAACGAAGGAAAGAGGGAGCGAGGGGATAGTCAGAGCAAAAGCTTGGAAGAATCATGGGCAGGACAAGCAAGAACGAGGGTGCACCATACTCACCCTTCCTTCCCTCCCTCCCTCTCTCCCTTTTTCCTCCGACCCCTTCCCTCAGGGAGGGCGTCCTCCGGCTCGGCACATTGAACTGGGTCCTTGTCCTGCAGCACTTGCTCCCTCATCCTTTCACCCAGGAGGAGTGCACCATTCGCTGGGAGGAGACTAAGGACATTCCCATCAAGGGGCCTTGGTCCCCCGAAGAGGTAGGGAGGGAGGTAGGGAGGGAGGGAGGGAGGGAGAGAGGGAGAACAGTGGAGTTGGACAAAGAGAAATGGAGAGGAGGGGACGTGGGAAAGGAAGAGAATGTCATTGCTCTTCCTTCTCCCCTTTGCCCCCTCTCCTCCCTTCCCACGCCACCTTGTCAAAGCCGAGTCCATCCCCAAGAGCGCCAAATACTCCCCCTCCCCCTCCCTCCCTCCCTCCCTCTCTCCCTCCCTCCCTCCCTCCCTCCCTCCAGGACGCCCTCCTCCAGGACCTCGTCGAGAAATACGGTCCTCGTCCTAAGAAATGGAGCCTACTGGCGCAGCACATCCCGGGGAGGGCTGGCAAGCAGTGCCGGGAGCGGTGGCTGAATCACCTGGATCAGAGCGTGAAGAAGGGCGAGTGGGAGGAGGAGGAGGACGTGGTCTTGTGCCAAGCCCAGCGACGGTTGGGGAATAAGTGGAGTGAGATTGCTAAGCTTTTGCCCGGGCGGGCGGAGAACAGTGTGAAGAACCGCTTCAAGTACGTGGGAGAGGGAGGGAGGGAGGGAGGGAGGGAGGGAGGGAGGGAGGGAGGGAGGGAGGAATTCTACACATGGATCCTTGGCGAGTTACTCCTCATCACACGACTCATTCTCACCCCTCCCTCCCTCCCTCCCTCCCTCCCGCCCTCCCTCCCCTCCTAGCTCCCTCATCACACGGCGGGTCTCGGTTCGTCATGGGCCAGGACCTCTGGGAGCCTTTGAAGAACTCTTCGCCACCCCTCCCTCCCTCCCTCTCTCTTCCTCCTCCTCGATTCCCTCCTCCTCCTCAGCACCAGTTGTGCCCAGGCAGGAGCAACAACAACCGCAGGAGGCTCTTGCCCCCTCTTCCCTCCCTTCCTCCACCTCTTCCTCCTCTGTGAAAACGACTACAACCACGGGCGGCTCCAAGAAGAGAGGGACAAGGACTGCGAAAAAAGGCAGCGCCACCGCGGCATCAGCAGGAGCCGGAGCCGGAGCAAAGGCAGTCGCAGCAACAGCCGCAACAGCAGTACGACAAACACCTCTAGCAGCAGCAACAGCAGCAACAGCAGCAGGAGCAATGCCCAAGAGGGCAGCCACCGCGAGCACCCAATTCTTCAGCGCCTCCTCCTCTTCCTCCCTCCCTTCCTCCCTCCCTTCCTCCCTCCCTTCCTCCTCCTTGGACTCCTCTTACCTCTCGTTTTACAACCAGCAACAACAACAACAACAACAACTACAACAACAACAACAACAACTACCACAACAACAACAACCACAACAACCACAACAACCACAACAACAACAACAAAATCATCAACAACAACAGCAGCAGTGCAGCGCGGTGCTTAACTCTTCTTCTCCTCCCACTGGGGCTGGAACTGTCACAGACGACGACAACACCCTCCCTCCCTCCTTTCCTCTCCCTCCTCCTCCTCCTCCTCCTCCTTCCCAAAGCCACAAGTCTAAACATAACTCGCAGCAGCAGCAGCAGCAGCAGCAGCAGCAGCAGCAGTACGACAAACATCTCTCTCATCATCATCAGCAGCAGCAGCAGCTTGCTCAAGACATGAAGAGTCTCCTTGCCTCGTCCCAATCCATCACCACCACCACCACCCACCCTCCCTCCCTCCCTCCCTCCCTGACCATGAACGACGCCGACATGCACGCGTACCTCGCCCATCTCGGGCTCTTCAACCCCCCCAAAACTTCCCCTTCCTCCCTCCCGTCTTCGTCCTCGTCCCTCTGGAAACCCACGCGAGGAGGAAGCGAGGCAGAAGGGAGGGAGGGAGGGAGGGAGGGAGGAAGGGAGGGGGGCTACGTGATTGGGAAGGACGCAGGCATTGGTGAGGGCCTGCCGATGATGGAAGGACGGTATGTTGGCAAGAGAGGAAGGGATGGAGAGATGGAGGGAGGGAGGGATGGAGGGAGGGAGGAAGCTTTGGCTTTCGGCTGAAGATTCGTTGATTCGTTTACTCTCCTCACAAAATCACCCCGTCCCTCCATCCCTCCCTCCCTCCCTCCCTCCTGCAGACTTGACCAGCAACATCTGCCGCATATCGATGACGACGTGCTCTTTGGCCAGGCGGAGGGACAGGTAGGGGGAGAGGGAGGGAGAGAGGGAGGGAGGGAGGGCGGGCAGAACACTTTACACACGATGTATGCTCGAGACGTGAATTAACTCACCACTCCCCTCTCCTTTTTCCCTCCCTCCCTCCCTCCCTCCCTCCCTCGTTTCTTTCTTCTCCTCCTCTTCCCCTTCTTCCTCTCCAGGATCTGTTCCACGTGTCGCTCAACAGCCAAGGGTGGGAGGCAGCGAGGGAGGGAGGGGAGCACGGCACACTTACACTTGGCCCTACTTTTCCTCCTCTCGTCTACAGTGCGGGGCTGAAGATAGATGGAGGGAAGGAGGGAGGGATGGAGGGAGGAATGGAGGGAGGGCGTTCGAATTTGTCACAATTTTTGACGGCGTTGGGAGGGGAGCCGCAGCAGCAGCAGCAGCAGCAGTACGACAAACACCTTTATCAGCAGCAGCTGCCCACGGGCACAGAGACAGGGCAGGAGAGAGGGAAGAAGCGAGGGAGGGAGGGAGGGGTGGAAGAAGGGAGGGAGGGAGGGACAATGCAGCTGTTAATGTCCAGCGCGTCGTCGGTGGGGATGGACGAGATGTTTGTACATATCGAGGAGAAGGAGAAGGAGGGGGAGGGGGAGGAGGAGGGAGGGGGGGAGGAAGGGCAGGTGCTTTGGGGGATAGGCGGGATAGAGAAGAAGCAGAGGATGATGGAAATGACCTGAGGGAGAAAAGGAGGGAGGGAGGGAGGAAATAGGGTGAAAGTTGATGGGTAGGTTTGTGTTATATCTATATTGTAGGTCTAAATTACGTCTCTTTATATTATTACATTCATTTGTATCCATATTATTCTTTCTCGAGTTGCCATATCATCAGAGAAGAAGAAGAGAAAGACGAAGAAGATGAGAAAAATGACGAGAAAGAAGGAGAGAGAAGGGGGGGGTATGATGAAGGAGACGATGATGAAAAGGGAGAGAGGGGGAAAACGATGAAGAAGAGAACGAAGAGGATGGAAGGGGATAAATAGAAGAAGGAGGAAGAAGAAGAAGAAGAAGGAGAAGATGACGAAGAAGAAGCATAAAAAAAGGAGTGTGAGCATTGGAGGGAAGGAAGGAGGGAGGGAGGGAGGGAGGGAGGGCGGGAGGGAGGTGCCTGTGCCTCTTGAAGGCGCCTTTTCCGCATCGTTCGAGGAAGGGAGAGAGAGCGAAAAAGATTGCGAAAGGTAGGGAGAGTGAGAGAGTGACGGACAGAGTGAGGAAGTGAAAGAGTGAGAGAGAGGAATCCCGAGAGAAGGCTCAAAGAGGAAAGAAAGTGAAAATATGAATGTCATCTAAACTACGTCACAGACCAACCACACTCATACACACATATGAATGAGAACGGGAAAGAAGGAGGAAAGGCGGAAGGGAGTGAGAGGAAGTGAGTGTATCGGCGAGGAGAGAAGGGAAGGAATGGCATAGGCGTTGTCGGGTATTCGCTTTTCTCTCTATTTCCTGATCATTGGGGAGTTAGAAGGTGACTGCGTGTGAGGGAGTGTGGATTTGTATTTTTTTCATGGAGATCGAAAAGAGAGAAAAAGAGAGATGGAGAAAGGGAGAGAAAGAGAGAAAGAAAAAGGAGAGAAAGATAAGGGCAAGGCCCTGCGCAAAGAGGCGAAGAAAAAGGGTCGAGTACAGGCAGCAGAAGTAGCGTCAATATATACCATTCTACACAATGAAAGAAAGGAGACGAGCATATTTCACTCATTTTTTAATTGTTTCCTTTAGCGCGAAGCATTTTTGCATCGTTATTTTTTCTTTTGAAGAAACTAGTAGTGACTTGACCGTTTGGTCGATAAATTCCTCTTAGTCGCATTACTGTCATCTGTCTTATGTGATCCCTGGTCCAAGTTTTGACTTCCTTTTTTAAAAAAAAATATTATATGAGAGGAATGCGGCTGAGCTAGTTTCCTGCTAAAGGATGAAAGGTGAAAGATGGAACGCAAGGACCAAAAAGATGGAGGCGATGTACGTTGGAAGACGAGAGAGGGAGGAGGTCGTACTTCCTCCATTTTCGAATTCGGCACCAACGGCTTGGATAGAAAAACGTTGGGAGCAGCCAAAACTCAATCAGAAGACCACGTGTACCCATCGCCAGCCGCGTCGCCCGTCATACACAGCTCATACCTTGCTTATGTGCCTTATCTCATGTGGGATTCTCATCCTGCTGACATCGCGCGGGTTGGTAGAACCGGGTGTGTCTCCACTCTCGTGTGGAGCATGCAGTCTACGAGCTGCCATCTGCCCTCGCCCTCCCCCTCATTAATTAGTTCACTCATTTCCCCTCTCCTACGCCGAACCCACGCAGGACCATGGCTGTTCGAGTAACTCGCGGGACAAGCATCCTGAGCGAGCTTCGGGGTCGATTTCGCTATCCTGGCTCCGCCTCTTTCAGACAAGAAGGAGACGAGCAGCAGCAGCAGGAGCAGCAGCAATTGGAGGAAGAAGACGCAGAGGCAGGGGAGCAGCACACGGTGGCGGCCTTGGACAGTGATTCAGATGCTACAGTGAACACGGATCCTTTGAGTGAGCTTGAAGAATACTTCCCCGCGGGCGAGGAGGACGACGACATCGAGGACAAGGACGAGGAGGAGGAGGTGGAGGGACACGATGGTGGCACCACCCGCAAGCAGGGCTTATATCCTTCAATCCTGATCGAAGACCAGCAAGAAAAAGGAGAGACGACAACGTTATCTCCCTCCTCAATCTTGTCCCTGGTGGAGAAACGACTCCACCACAACCAAGCGTCTGCTGCCCTCCCTCGTGGTGCTCCTACCGGCGCAGGAACCTCTCCCTCCATCCCGCAAACCTCCGACGCCTCCCAGCCGTCGAGCTCTCCCTCCATCCCTCCTTCTTTCTCCTCCTCCCCTTCTCCGTCAAAGAAAGCAAGCCCCTTCTTCCAACTCATAGAACGAAGGCAATCTTCTTCCTCCACTGTTTTAGGGCTTAATTCTCCCTTCCCTTCCTCCCTTCGTACACCCGCCTCAGCCGCGACCGATGCTGGAGAAAAGAGGGAAGGCAAGAGGGAAAAAATGCAGGGAGGGGAAGAGACGCCCAAGACGACGTCAATGTTTGCATTTTACCCCCTCAAGACTAGGACGGAGGGGGGGAACGAAGGGAGGAAGGAGGGAGGGAGGGAGGAGGGAATGGAGAGAGAGAAGGAGGTCACGAAGCGCTTCATTCGTTCCCTTGACATCTATGGTTTGTGCGCGGAAGGCAGGAAGGGGAACGGAGAAATGGGTGAGGAGGGATTTGACATGAGCGAGGAAAAGCAAATGTGTTTGTTGGGAAGTCGGGGGGACAATGCGCTGTTGCTGGCTGCCCGTTTGAATGATGCAGAGATGGTGAGGAGACTCCTTGAAGAGGGGAGATGGAAGAGTGATGTGAGAAATGCGTATGGTGAGACACTGCTCCACCTGGCGGTGAGTGGTGGGAGAGGCCATGTCTCTCTCTTGCCTTTCCTGGGAATATTAGTCGGAGAGGGAAGGAGGGTGGGAGGGACGGAGGGAGGGAATGTGGGTGGGTGGAATGTTCGGACTGTCCTCGGAAGGACGCCGTGGATGGAGGCGGCGGTGTGTGGTAATATAGAGGGTTTGAAGGCATTGTGGAGGGAGGGAGGGAGGGAGGGCGGGCTGGAGGTCGGGGCCGTTGATAATGATGGGAGGAACGCCTTACATCTCGCTGTCATGTATCGGCAGGAAGAGGCAGTTTATTGGTTGGTCGAGAGGGATGGAGGAAGAGAGGGCGATGGATGGAGGAAGGGAGTGTTGTTACAGGGGAGGGATAAGGATGGGATGACACCGCTTCATTTTGCGGCCATGTACAACAGTGTGAAATTGGCGCAGATGCTTTTGAACGAGGGAGGAAGTGAGGGAGGGAGGGCGAGGACGAAGGAAGGGGAAACCCCAATGCAGGTGGCGGAGAGATTTGGGCATGTGTGGACGAGGAGGGCTCTGGAAATAATGATGGAGGAGGCAAAGGACGAGGAAAGGGGGGTGGAAGGGGAGGAGGAAGAGGGGGCGATGGAGAGTCAGACAAACAGCAAGGCTAGATTGCACAAGTGGAACGGAGGGAAGGGGGAAGGGAGGGAGGAAGTAAGCGGGGGAATGCAGGTGAGGATAATGGTGGGGGGGAGGGAAGTGATTTTGGAGGGGATGCAAATTGAATGTGTCGAGATAGTGGGGGGATGGGAGAGAGGGAGAGAGGGAGGGGGGTTGGCGATGTAACATAAAAAGAAGAAGTACGATAGAGGGTTGGTACCTCTTTATGAGAGGTAAGGAAAACTGATGAGGAGAAGGAGCAAAGCCCATCCTCGCCGAGCCATACATGCTTCTCACTTACAAGCGGGTGAAAGAACCAACAACGCGATACGTCCACGTTGCTTACCATCAAAAATTGACCGACAAACATCATCACCTAGGACATTTAGGCCGCAAGGCAACTCCTCCGACAAAACCTGAACGAATAAGCCAGATAATTTATCCCTGATAAAACCTGACTATAAAAGGGCAGGCATAAGACGAGCTAGATAGAGGCCTGCAGGTACTAGACACCATTGTTACAAAGACGGAAAAACAAAAAATAAATGGAAAATGCGTGTCCTTCGACCTCGTCGTCGAAAAGCTGCTGAATCTAAATGCAGTCCTTATTTCGGCATTTGGGCACTGTCGTCCCGCAAACCGTAGTCAAAGGAAAGGACACGCCTACATAGTCCGCTTCGAAGGATTTTCGAGTTTCCTTTATTGTTGTTTGGCCTCCTTGTCGTCAAAAAGTAGCTGAACCTCCGACCAGTCCACATGCAGCGTTCGACTTGTGCGGTCTCGCACACTGTACCCAAAAGTCACACCTGCATCATCTGCTTTGAAGCCCAAGCAATACTCAACATCTGGGTCTTTTTCAAAGGTGAAGGGCAGACTGTAGCGCGTGATGGATTTCAGATGTTCGTCAAGCACCACAATGCGATGACTATAGTAACGCAGCTGCCCAGGGCGGTATAACACAGCATGTGTCACGAACCACCATTCGTTTTCATGCAAGACGCCGTTCGTCGATCCCCGCATGGATGAAAATGATTTCGGGGACTCAATCGACGTGTGTATGACCAACTCAGATGCAGCCAAGTCGATTGCACCGATCTGAATGGAGGGATACCATCCATAGACAATATTTTGGAGGCCATCCGCAAAGACCCAGTTTTTCTCGTGATGCTCTGGATTGGGACTTTTGATTACGTCCTGAATAGTCATTGTCCATGTCGCCGGATCAAGGATGCCTAGCACTTGATTAATGTGCCCGCTCACCCGGGTGTACTCAGATGAGCTCGAGAGAGTATAAATCGGAGCATTCTTATCATGCACCAGAAATCGTGTGTCTTCTAGGCCGGTTACATACACGTCGGGGTAACGCAGATGTTCTTGCGCGGCAATGACTGAAAATGCTGGTGATTCAGTGACACTGATCCACTCGTCCGTCTCCGCGACCAGCATCTTTGTCTTCACTTGGTGGTCATTCGAGACATGGTAGGATCCATCGAGGTCCACGTAGTAATTGACAACTCGGATTATGGTACGATCGGGTGTCAAGAAGCCGGGCGATGAAAATCGCCAGTCTGCATCGTTGGGTTTTATCTCCCGGAGCACTGTTGTATGCCCCTTTAAGTTCCTAATGTAGGAAGGAAGAGTTTTAAGGATTGTGTCTCGTAGATCCCAAGACAGGTCCTTGTCGAGGAGTTGCATGGCCATGGCCAATCCGCACTTTAAGTGCCTATTCCTGTACGATTCTTCCGCCTCCAAGAATGTTTGAATTGTATTTATTTCCTCGTTGTGGCCAAATTCATAGTTTGCAGGAGCCTTTTCTTCAGTCTCCGATGATATGACCATTGGTGAAGGTGTTTCCTCGTACGATTTGGTGGGAAGGACATGAGTGCCATTCAACCAGCTGAGGACAAACAGCGTAGGCAATGCAATCAGCGTAAGTGTTTGATAGCTGAGTTGCCACTTTTTCTTTGCCAGTCTATGGTATTTTTCTTTCTGTATGTATAAATGCATTGCAGAATCAAAGAACATGACATGACGGTTCTGGACATTTATAACCAAATGGTCACACGACGACCAAACATACCTTTGTGCGTGGAAGAAACTCGGGCGATTTCGATCGGTGGGAAAGCTGCATAGAAGGCATCATCACTAGGCTTTTATGCGTCTCTTTGTCGGGCTACAATATTGTCGACGGCAGTGGTTTCAGCAAACGAGGGCGACCTTGAGGCCTCGGCGTCCAATATCCCGAGGCGGCTTTGACGTCTTCTTAAATTCTGACCTTGCCTTGTAAGCGCAGTTATAGTCCTCTCGCCGCAGATCCCGACCTGTTTGATGGGAGGGTAACAATCATAATGAGGCGGGTGGTAAGTACAGCACAGCCTGGAGCGTGATTTGAAAAGACGCTGTGAACAAACGCAGGAGACGGTGATAAGTATCGGGGGACCTCTTGCCACTGAAACGAGGCATAACTCCAGATGGTGGACCTCTCAGTCGGTCGCTACGCCGGAGCACATGTCGCAGGGCTTCTAGTCGCGCTGATGCGATGAGCAAATGAGCAATCTCTGGGCGCGACCGAGGAGATGCGTCCACTGGCATGCCAAGCGCTCTACGCATCGCAGCACACACAGCACAGCACCTCCACGTCCTTTCATGGAGTGCTAGAATTCCCAAGCTGCCATGCGAGGGGCGCTACGCGTAACAATAATATACCTCACCATGCAGCACCCCTGGCTTGCTCGCCTGTGGGCTTGCGCTTTTGTGTTAACGGCCGAGACGAGCAACGGTCGCGTTCACCGAATTGCGTTCCCCGAGTCGCTGAGATTGTCAAAACCTCAAGGCAATTTCCTTTGAGTTTCTTCTCACTCTTCTTCTGGACTCTTACGGCAAGAGAAACACAGCCATGCTAGATTCGACCCTACAAGAAGGATGAGGGGAGAGAATGAGAAGCAAAATATTTCATGTGGCGGCCGTCGTGTTTTTGTTTGATTCTTTCTTTTGGGGACTTCTCACCTCCCTTCTTCAGACCCCCCCTCTGTTTGGAATTGAGGTCCAGGGAAAATTATAGAAAAGGTGGGTCGATCATGTCCATGTCTGTGAGAAGCTTGTGGGTACTCACCCACCTCGAGTTATGCTCCTTCATCTCGTACTCTTCCTCCCGTTTGTCGGGTAGCGTCGATATCGCTTCTCTCTCTTGCACCAATCCTCTTCTTTAATTTCTTCCTTCCCACGTCAATATGTCAAGTAAATGTATAGGGAAGCAAATGCCAACTCACCCATCATTCCCTTTACCTCCCCTAAGGAACTCTCTTCTCGCTCTCTTTCTCTCATTCTCCTTATTCTCGTCTTCGTCATCGTCCTCGCTGTCCTCCCTCTACCCCCTTTCCGGTAAATGTACTCGACCAGTCGTCTCCCTTCCTTTGTCTCTCCTTCGTTCTCTCCCTCCCTCTCTCCTTTTGAAGTAAGCAAATCACTGCCCTGTTTTATTTAATAAGTAAAGTACTGCCCTTCTCGGATACCGCATTTCTCATAGGAAGGAATGACGGCGAGTTTGATCATAGGCGGGGGTCCACAGACAAGGTAGAAGGAGGAGGAGGAGGGGGGGGGTTGGTGATCCTGGAGGGGGAGGGAGCGAGGGAGGGAGGGAGGAAGGAAGGGAGGGAGGGAGGGTGAGCATGGCGGTGGTGGTTTGAGAAATAAGGGAACGAGAAACAGGGGGGAAGGGAGGGGAGGAAGGGAGGGAGGGAGGGAGAAGCAAAAGTTTGACGACCAAGTCCAGTTCCAAAGGAAGGGAGGAAGGGAGGGAGAAAGGAGGGGAGGGGAGGTACCTTGACCATCTCGGGTGTTATGAATCCGATGCCCTGCTTCCACTTGGTGGGAGGTCTGTCCAACGTGTTGTAGAGCTGCAAAGGGAGGGAGTGATGAGGAGGGAGGAAAAGAGTGATGGGGAGGGGGGAAAAGAGTGATGGGGAGGGAGGGATAAGGTGGATGGATTGTGGAGGAGATACGACATGGATTAGACTGTGGAATGATTCAACCATTTTCCCCTCCCTCCCTCCCTCCCTCCCTCCCTCCCTCCCTACCTGGAATCTGTCCGGGTGCTTCTGCGCGATATCATCCAACTCCTCCTGCAGGAGCATATCATTCTCGGTCTGGTTGGCATACAGAAGCCAGACCTGAGGGAGGGATGGAGGGAGGGAGGGAGGGAGGTAGGTAGGTAGTAAATGGTTGTATTGTGTTTTACAGACTTTCTTCTCGCCCCTCCCTCCCTCCCTCACTCCCTCCCTCACTCCGTACCTTTGTCTTATCGCCCGTGTCCTTGAGCATCTCCCGCAAGATCTGAAGCATGGGAGTGATGCCCGTCCCCCCCGCGATCATTCCTACTTGAGAGACCTTGAAAGACAGGGAGGGAGGGAGGGAGGGAGGGAGGGAGGGAGGGAGGGAGGGAGGGAGGGAGGGAGGGAGGGAGGGAGGGAAGGGTGAGTTTCTTTTTGGGAAGAGATTGTACGGGGGGAATGGGTGTCATTCTGACGGGCGTGAGGAGATTGAGACGATGATGAGAAGGGAGGGAGGGAGGGAGGAAGGGAGGAAGGGCGGAAGGGTATACCTTCTTGTGGGTGACGACCCCCCGGCTCTTAATAGCGAATAAACCGCGACCGTTGTAAGTGAGCGAGCCCTTGGGTCCGCGCATGAGGATAGAGTCGCCTGAGGGAGGGAGTGAGGGAGGGAGGGAGGGAGGGAGGGAGGGAAAGAGAGGGTGGGGACTTGGTACAAGCGAGAGGAGGGAGGGAGGGAGGGAGGGAGGGAGGGAGGGAGGGAGGGAGAGGGGGGAGGTAGGGAGGGAGGGAGGGGGGGAGGAAGGGAGGGAGAGGACGTACCGAGCTTGAGGGACTCCAGGTGCTGGCTCATCTTCCCTCCCTCTGGGAACTTGGGATGGGTGTTGGCGAAATACACCTTAATGCAAAAATCCACGTAGCCCAAATCGTCGTCTGAGGAGACGGGAGTGTAGGACCTGAGAAAGGGAGGGAGGGAGGGAGGAATATATGGTGCACTATGTCAGCTAGCGGCATGGGCTTGGCAAAGCGGGTTGGAATGATCGTGGGCGTCCGTCAGTCCGTCCGTCGGTCCCTCCATCCCTCGGTCCCTCCCGCACCGTGACACGTCTTTGCCATCCTTGTCCGTGTATTTAAGTGAGATGTGCTGTCCCACTGGCAGGCCCAAGACATGCTTAGCACTAGGAAGGGCGAAGCGGAAGCGGCGAGTGTTGTGTGTCAGCTCCTCACGCTCGATCAGCTGAGGGAGGGGAGGTAGGGAGGGAGGGAGGAAGGGAGAAGTTAGAACGATGTCGTTCTGATCCTTTCCTTCTCTTTTCTCCTTCCCCCCTTCTCCCCTCCTATGCCTCCCTACCTTGTAAGCGACGTAATTGTCTGGATTCAGTGCAATCGGACCACTGGGTCTCTTTCTCTTGGGCGGGCTGGAGGGAGGGAGGGAGGGAGGGAGGGAGAAATGGAGGGAAGGAGGGAAGGAGGTGGGTGCAAGTGCCAGACTAACGCTTTCATGGGCCTTTCGATATCCCTGCCTGTCTTCGGATAGCGGCTTCCAATCTCCCTCCCTCTCTTCTTCCCCTTCCTCCCTCCCTCTCGTCCCCCTCACCTCTGCAGCGTCAGAATGGCGATGGTGGTCAACACCACCAACATGCCCGCGACCACTGCCACGCCATTGTCCTACAAGGGAGAAGGGAGGGAGGGAGGGAGGGAGGGAGGGAGGGAGGGTGGAAGGATTGAGTGGGTGACGACTCTTGACGGAAAGGATCGAATGGCATGTGGTCCAAGCCTCTTATGGAGGAGCCTTTATGTCCTTTGTCCATCCCTCCCCTTCTTTTCCTCCTCTTCATACTCCACGCACCTGCAAGAAGGGCGTTAATTGCTCCATCCTCCCGCTCGCCGCTGCTATTGCTGCTGATGCTGCTGCTGCTGCCGCTGCTGCTGCCGCTGCTGCTGCTGCTGCAACTCCTTCCTTCTCCTTCCACGTCCCGAAAAATCGCGACAACCTGTCAACTGAGTGTGTACATTATGTGAGGGGAAAATGTACTTGCACACAATCGGGGACGGAAGAATGCTGTGAAATTCGTGCTGGCACGCATATCGCTTGTCCTGGGCTGCTGACTTGGGATTGCGCAGTGCGTGCGTGTGGTGGGGAAAGACGAGCTCTGACATGGGGTTGCGAGCGCGAAAAGGCGAAGCTGCTATCAACGGTCACACACGGGGAAAGACCACCATGCGAAGGGCATGAGACACACCTCACGATACTAGAGGCCACGTTCCCGACACGAGAAAACACACCAAAAGCGAAGTAGAGGGAAACCAGCGCCCGCGGCGCATCAGGCTCATGTCCCCGTCGAAGGGGACGGGTCAAACCCATCACTTAATTGAGCATCAGTCGCCTCGCCGTGCGCCGTGCCGCTGCTGCTGCTGCTGCTGCTGCTGCTTTTTGTCGGTCCTCTCAGTGTCCCATGAATGCATGCTCTTCCAGAAGCGGAGGCTTTAAGAAGAATGTTATGAGACGATTGCTTTGGAAAGCCCTACGTAGCCAGCACACTATCTATGGACTCCACGAGAAAGCTTATTCTCCCTAGTAAATAGCATCGTCCCTTCCTCCCTCCCTCCCTCCCTCCCTCCCTCCCTCCCGTCCCTTTCGACGACAGGTCCAAAAAAGAGCCGTGCCATGAAAGGGTGAAGACACACAGGGGCGGCAGGCACGGCAGATCAATCGAATACCAAGCACAGGAAGGGAAAAAAGCCGGCATACGCGCGACGACTCGGCGCTCTCCCTCAGGCCCACGATCCTGCAGACCAGTTCAGCAGCAAGCAGGCACAACATGGAAGAAGAAGAAACAGAAGAGAAGGAGGAGGAGTACGATTTTGAGTACAGTGACGATGAAGAGCAGGAGCCGGACGTGGAGTTGGAAAATGAATACTACGCAGGTAGGGAGGGAGGGAGGGCGGGCGGGAGGTGGACGAAAAATTATAATACAGCGACGTTTTTGTGGCGCTTGAGAATACAAACAAGGAGGATATGGAGGGAGAGAGGTGGGAAGGAAGGACGGAAGGAAGGCAGGAAGGACGGAAGGAAGGCAGGAAGGAAGGAAGGAAGGGAGAGAGGGAGAGAGGGGCAGTTCGTGAATTGCTAATTATGTAATGCAAGCCCAATGCCTCCGCAGGCATCCTAATCACGCGGAAGATCATGCTCCTCTATTGACTCCCTTCCCTCCTTCCCGCCTCCCCGGTACCTCAGCCAAAGGTCTCAAAGCCCAAGGGAAGTTGGA